>JACBWW010000002.1:30171249-30248062 GCA_020086605.1 Lanius collurio
CTGGCCCCTGCCGGGCGGGCCGCGGCGGTTCCCCCCTTCGGAAGAGGGATGTCGCCCTGTCTGTGGGTGCCGCGTCCCGGGGGGCCTGGGCCGCGGTGTCGGCGGCGACTCTTGGCTTGGAGGCAGCGGGTGTCCCGGGGGAGGTGGCTGCGATGTCCCCGGGCGCGGGGGGGAGGGGGTGCCGAGGCCGCCCGCGGCCCCCCCGCCGCCCGGACACCGCGGCCTTCCCGGCAGCCCGGCGGGGGAGGCCCGACCGCTTCCCCAGGCACGCAGGTTTCCTGGAGCGGCCGCCCCTCCTCTGAGGCTGCGGGCTGCGCTCCGGGGCCTGCCTTTAGCTTCTCAAAGGCGCAGATGAGTAATGCGGGCCCCTGGGTGCCCTCCCGGGTGTCCCTGACACATCCCGGCCCTGTGGCCGGGACCGAGGAGCTGTCGCTACAATTCACGCAGGGCAGCATACCTAATGAGGGAAAAAGGCTAAGGACAAAAACATACTTCTTTCTCCACTTTATGAAAGCGAAGTGGCTCATAATAGATAAAGCCCTTGTTAGCTGTTTGCTGATGCCCTTTTAGGAAGAAGGAAGTAGAGGGTCATTCCTGGTTGCCAAAGGTGAAAAAAAAATAGTAAACCTGTTCCTTCCTAAACTACCACCTCTAGGGTCGTGTCTGTTGAAGATATTTCTGTTACTTATTTTTTTTTTTAGATCAGATGTGCCATGGGAGATGATATTCTGGCAGGTACACATTGTCATTAAGTGCCTTTAGTGCCTATCACAGCAACATTAGTCCCTAATGTTCTTATTTATGGAAAATTCAAAGAATATGTGACTAAATAGACTTTTGAGGGCCCACCTGAGATTTACACTTGTCTGTGATTGTACCTTCTTGGGATTTATGTCATGCAATTTAAGGTACTCGGGGGAAATGGAGGCTGAGAGAAAAGAGATGTGCAGTAAGAGTGATTTAGTGATGTCATTGTACATTTGGTTGGTTTATTGAAGTGGCAGGATTTTAAATGAAATTCCATTTTTGAGTTATGACAGAAGCCTGAATTGCAACAAATGGCATGGCCCTGTTGGGAGTGATCTTGCAAGACAGATTATAAACACATAGTGAATTATTTTGTTTATTTTTGTTTTGTTAGGTTCCCATACTTGGGTCTGATATTTTTTATAAATTAGTGGAGAACAAGTTTTTGCTATCTCTAATACAATGCACTGACTCTGTAACATGATACTTACGGGAGAATTGTAGAAAGTTGAAAGTGAACTTTTTCTTTGGGCTCGACTTCTTGGCTAGTTCAGCATGTTTAGATAATGAGAAGAAAATCTGGTGCTTTGTGTTCAAGGATCTGCTTAATGGTTACATGAGGCTTTCAAGAAAACCAGTTGCTTTTCAAGCTGATTTTTTTTAACATGCTTCCCTTGCATAAGTAGATATCAAGTGATATTTTTTTGCCCTCCCCTTTTTTTCCCTTTCAGAGTGCCATCCATGCAGTAGTGTTTTTGTATGATAATTTGAGAGACAGCCCTGTGGAACAAAACCCTCACTTTTTCCACCAATACATTGAACGGATTAGCCTCTTTTTCAGTCTCTCTAAGTGTTTGCCAGGTGCATTTTAATACACAGTGGCAAAATACATATCTATTTTTCCACTTCAAAAAAAACCTGTGCTGTCAGTTTCCAGAGTTGATTGCTGTACTTCTCAGTCCTGAAAAAGCTTAAGTGTCTGCATGACCTTATTTACCTAGCCCTTGCTAGTGCTTGAACGGATTGTCTGGTAAATCAGTGCAGATGTGCCTTTCTATTGAAGTTGCATTGTCAGGAGTTCTTAAAGGGTTATGGTTTTATGCCAGCTTTCTGAAAAAAGTAAGTCGTGATAGCAGAAAGACTTATATTCATCTGAAGTTGAAATTCTGCCTCTCTGGATTTCAGCTAGGGTTATGAGCAGCAACATGTCTAAGACAGCATCTTATCTGTGACTTTCATGTCATCTTAATGTCTGTCAAGTCACATTTTGGAATAACAGGGTCAGGACATTTAAAGCTATGAAAAGTTCTGAAACTTGTAATTTAAAGCAGCAGTTTCCATTAAATTTGTAAATAAAGTGATGTTAAGGAACAGTTTTGCTTTGTGCTTCCTGGTCCCTGTCTGTGCAGTGGTTGAGAACCCTTTCACAGTTCTTCTTGAGTGAGCCCAAGCCGCATAAGCAGCAGAGCACTTGCAAACAGTAAGGTCTAGATTTTACCAAGTATAAAAGATTTTTTTTTTTTAAGTTGATTTTATGTAATGCTTAGCCAGGACTGTTTGTAGTAAGATACATGCTTTCTGCAGTAAGCCACAATGACAGGAAACATTAAGGAGAAGACTGAAAGAAGTATTAAAATTGAAGTAAGCTGTAGGTTACTGTGCTAAAGTTTGCCCATTGGTTGAACAGGGAAAGCTGCTCCAGAGACTCATGCTGATAGTGGTGGCATGCAAAGAGATTACAGGAGGAGGCTAGTATGTACTATTGCATTGAAGTTTGGGGGTTTCTTCTTTTAAGAGACTTGGGCTTATAGTAGAAATTCAGATCCTCTAGGTTTAAAGAATCTCTAGAGACTGGAAAACTACTAAACTCTTGATGTTTCAAGATCTGAGAGACTGGAAAATGAACTGCTGAAAGAAGAGACTTTTGAGTGAGGCTGTTAAGAACTTCTGAAACATTTGCTTAAGGTCAACAGCTAACGTTTGCTTACCTTTTGTTGAAGATCATGGAATGCACCCTTAAATCTGCAGAATTGCCATTCTTTTTAGAATTTCCATCCTGTCATTATTGGTGAAATAAAGTTTAATGGGGTCCTGAGATGATCTTTATATTTTACAAAATCATTTCAGTTACCTGGATAATCTCAATTGGGAAACTTCATCAGTACTCATGCTATTTATGAAAAATTCACACAACTTAGTGCTTGGAAATATTTTGCTCCCCTTTCTCCCTACTTTTATATCTTCAACTTCAGTCATTAGAAATTATCTCACTATTTATTGGAACAGTCTTAGTGTACAAAGTTTGGAAAGGGTTCAGTATGCAAGTTTTTATTTTAGATTACTTCATCTAAAGTATTCTGTGCTTGACTTCTGATTCTTATGACCTGGAAAAATTCTGTTTTATTTTTCTGGTTAACAGACCAGAGAAGCATAGAATCATGTAATGTTTATTTTTTTCTTTGACTACTGGATTTCAGAAACCTTTCCTTTGTGGTGTATATGAACTCAAGGTTGAAGATTTTATAAATACTTGAAAATATTACTGGATATATTATATTCCAGTTAAGCCTTTTTGCTTATCAGAGATGAGGCTGATTCTTTAATGACCTATGTGTTGGTCATTTCCCTTTGGCTTTTAAAGGACTCCATGAAGGTTTCACTTGTGAGTGAAGCCATCAGAGGGCTGGGGATACTACTGTTAAAAGGTTATATGCATAAAAGAGACTTGTAAGCTGGTGGTAGCATATACTGTGAAAAGAGTATGTATGAGGGTAATACTTTTACAATTCTATTTGTACAGTAGTGACTGCTGCTTATCTTTCTTATTGTCCAGACTGATACCATACCCCACTGCATTTAGTGCCTAACCAGAAAAGAAGGAAATATGTTAATAGACGTAAAACAAATGAATTCCATTCTTGAAATGGTGGCAGCCAGCAGGATGTTGATTGAAAACACAGTATGATTAGTTTCATCTCATCTTAGTTCTGGCAACTATAAGGTACTGTAGTCAGCTAAAACTGATAGTATTATTTGAGAACATGCCAGCAGGGGTTTTGCAGGATGTTACCATTTGCTCTGCCCTTCTCTGGCACTGCATGCATCATATGTGGTGAGACACTGTGCCCCAAGCATTCTGTGCAGGCCCAATTCAGAGTTTATTTCTGAATCTGGATTTTCCAGACACTTGTGTATCGTCAGGTCCTTGCCATGCCAGTCTGGCTCTTTTCTCAATTTTGTTTGCTAAAATTAAACTTTCAATCAAATGGTGACTCATTTAACATAAGTATGATGAGTTTGTGAGTGTATATCACCAAAGCTTGCTTTTAGCTTCTAAACAAACAATGGTTATATATATGCCATGTAGAAGTCTCTTTTCTGACTAGCCTTTTCTTTATTTTTTTTGCTGATTGCAGTTGTTCATGCCATAGGAACTCTCAATGTTCCTTTTTAATAAACAGTGCCTTTTTAATAAACACTGTCTTATCTCACAGGCAGTGTAGGTCACAGTGAATGCCTAATGCCTCCCTAAACCTAATTTTCCTTTCATCATTGTTGCAACCTCACATAGATGTTCCTAAATGAGGTTTGGGTAAGCTGTTGAAATATGGACTGTTCCCTCTGAGAATTTGTTTTCACTGGACTTGTATCATGCAGTTCCTTCGCCAGGCTTTCACTGGCTGGCACTTTGGATCAGATGCCGGAGTAAGCAGTGAATTTATTGGTTTATGTGAGACAGTGTACTCTATTTTGCTCTTAGATTAGGACTAAAAATACTTGCATATTGTGTTTTTTTAATACTATGCATGAACGTATTTAATACTCTGTCAAATCCTTGGGTAAAAGAACTTGAAGCAGTTTATATTTAAAACCAGCATTAACTGCTGTAATAATACATCTGCTGATGTGTTGCACAAATGGAAGTGACAAATTATATAACTGAGAAACAAAGAGTCTGATGAGAAATTGGTTTATGACTTTTCTACAAAGTGCTGAGTACCATAAGGGATATTGGAGAGACGCTGAAATGATTTGCTAATTCTAAGAATTATGAGATAGAGAAGCTTCTGTCTGAGGAGAGAGTAGTGGTAAGGAATTGAGCTTTGTCATGTTCCCTGTTTGAATAAAAATATGCAGGATAAAGAATGATAAATTGTGATTTCCCTCAGTCACACTACAACTAGAAGGACATCTCAAATACAGTTAAAAGATAGAAAATTTTTCCACTTTTTTTGTACAGTGAGCACTTGCATCTTGCAACTGCAGTTGCAAGGTACCACATTTCTGCTGAGTTTTCCATTTGGTGTGGAAGCTTACCTTGTGAAATGGGGGTTACTGACACTTGAAGTAAAAGCAGATGAACTGGATTTAAGACTTTAACTGTAATAAGCTCTTTTCTAGGAATGTGAAAACAATACTTTCTTTTGCAGTACTTAATAGAGTAGACGAAACAGAAAGGAGATTTTGCTATTTAATGAAAACCAGCTGTTCTGGATCAGACCAAAGATACATCCAGCCCTGTTTCTGATTTGGATGATCAGTGATGCTGAGGGAATAAGCATAGAGACAGAGCAAACATGCAGTGATGCTTATCTTGGTATACCTCCTTTGCTTCTGGCAGTCTGACATAAGGTTGTCCTCTGTTTTATAGATTTATAGCTTAGTAGGTCTTACCTGTTTTTCAATAAATTTGCATAATGAATTGATGAGGCCATATGTACTCTTGACCCTTACAATATCCTGCAGGAAGACATTCCATAATTTAACCATTCCCTCTATGGGAGAAAAAAGTAATTGATTTTGTTTCCTTTTAACTTGCTGTGTGATAATTCTAAAGAGTGAATAAATTCAAACAGCTGGTGTATGAGGGCGTTTTATTTAAGAAGATCCAAAAATAAGCTTGCTTGATTAAAAATGTCTGTTAACTTAGTGCAGGCAGAATCTGAGGAAAAAGTCCTCTTGCTTAAACCCTGAATTTATTCAAAATCTCTCTATAAAATGTTTTATAAATATTTTCTAATTTTAAATGAGTGCTATGTTAATTATAGACAGGTGCATCCAGCACCTTTTAATCTAATTGTAACTTCCTCATCAGTCAGAGAGAAATTCACTGTCGTAGCTGCTGTTCTTGCAAGTGGAACAAACAAGGAAGAAGTAGATTGTCCTCCTTTTTGAAACTTGGAGGAGTTAAAAGTTACTTTGTCTAGGTCACCTTCCAGGTTTCTGTCTTCCTGTGTGACAGTACCTTCTTTGTGTCTTCTGTAAATTGTGATTAATCAAAGGTATTTCTGTTTGGGCAGTGCTGACAATTGCTCCACAGTTAGTGCTATGAAATATCTGTCTTAGTGCTAATTAGTAAAATGTTCAAATGTTGTATGGTACCCAGATGTGTTTTGTGTAATGCTTCATTTTGATGGAGATGCTTTGGCTTCTCAAAACTTTCTAATGGTAAGCCTGGTCAGTTAGAGAGTTATAATATAGGTATCAGTTTTGGGGAAATACTGCTGCTGATTTTAATTCCATAATTTTCAAACAATTTACTGCTTCTGTGGAAATTTGATGTTAATATTGTTGCTGCGTGTTGGACAGCTGTTGATGTTTCAAATTGGTGGAAGCCTCATGACTCAGTATTCCTTTTAAGGTGTTGAAATCAGTGATTCAAAACATTAACTAGAGAGAATGATACTTGATTGATGTATTTATTGGACATGTCTGGTTTTGACCTGAATGTTATCACTAACATGCTATGCCATTAGTGGATTTTAATTTCTTTTTAAACTAGAAGTCACTGGATATAACTAGCCACAGCCTTTCTTTAGAGCCAGTTGGTAAAAATTATGAATGTGATATACTTTCTCAGCCAATTACTGCTTATGTTTTTTGAAGTTAAAAATGTAATTGTGTTCATGTGTCTCCTCAAATATGCAGCCTTGACTGATATAATTAACATTGTGCTTCAACAGTTAAGAAATGTCGTGTGAATGTTGTTGGACAGTATTTGATCTTGATTGTGTTGAAACCTGTACTTGGGTTAAGATAAACTTCATATTCAGTTTAGGCTGGTAAATTACATTGATACTTTCTCCCTTTTTTCCCCCTCCTGTTTTAACTGGAGTGTCAGAAATATTTCCTGTTCTGAATAGGCAGGGCTCACTAGGATGGAGTCCCTTCTCTGCTTTTGGAAGAAGAATTGAAAATCATGTAGTAGCTGCAGCATGAATCAACTTCTCTCAGTGATAGATCTGTGAAGAAACTTAGAGTAGCTGCAGATATTAAAATGGCATCTCCTCAGGACACTGAGAAGGCCACATAACAAAATATTGTTGAGGACACCATATACAGTGAATAATAAATGGCTCTGAAAAATGAAACCTTTCTGTGAATGACCACAATGGTTTCAGGCTGTGGAGATGACATTAGTGTACACAAGTACTGGGTTGGTACTTTTAGGTTCTGCAAAAGTGCCCAACCATTATCTTCTAATTTAAGCTTTTGATGTAAAGCTATTTTTGTAATGGAGATGGAGCTTTTGTTTGAAATGGTGGAAAGTTTATATGCTTAATGAGTGTATGAGTTAAACTTTTAATTTTTTTACACTTTTTTGAAGTCTTGAAAGTCAAACAGTATATTGTAATGCACAGGTACATAAGTTATTCCTTACTTGTTGTCATGAAAATGTAGTTGAAGAGTTGCAGTATTCTGAGTTGGAGAAGGAAGATGTTTGTAGTTGTGTGTTCAGTTTCTGTCTATAGCATATGACTGGTAGCATTGTGGTAAGTGCAGTACTTGCCTGTATAGAGAAATTGTATTAGAAAATTGTTGATGGATTTTTACACTTAATTTGTCATCTGGCATCTTCCCTGCAGCAGGGAATGCTGCCCCATGTTATTTATGAAGGACTTTTAGGTATTCTGTTCGATTCCATCTGTTTAATCTGGCCACCATATGCATGCTATGAACTTGAACAATGTAAGTCAATGCAAGGAAGATAAATTTCAGTTTTAAAATATTGTAGTATTTTTATTAGTGCTTTAAGGGGATTTATTTCTAATATTACTTTCATCAGTGTTATGTCCTTTAATAAGTGTTCTTTGGCTAGTGTTGGATTTCCAGTGTTTGTGTGGTGTAAATTAGAGACTAACTGGAAGTAATGAAAAATTTTGAATGGAGATAAAAACTGGTTTTCCAAAAATAATTTTAATAAGCAGTCAGAAAAACAGAGTAAGAGTTTGGTTGATGATTACTGTCTTTAGTTTTTGTCTCTTTAGATTATATAGTGTCTAATGTTGGGTGAGGTGTTTATTTGAAGGCCTGTCTTAGTAATGAGTATATTTAACTTCTGCTTGGTTGAATGTACTATTTAAGTTGAAAGTCCTGTTTAAATCCTAAGCATCTAAAGAAGAGGGAGGAGAAAGGAGCACAGTACTAGATTAGTAGCAGTGTTTAAAAGAACGAAAAGCAGGCTGGTTTCAGGATAACCACCTAATTGTGCCCTTGGAAAAGCAGAATCCAAAGTCATGTCCTCAATTGACTTAATTGCTAAAACACAACCGTCCTTCGCAATATGACTGTTACTGACATCAACTCTGTTGCTATAACTGCAGCATTTTTATCTCTAATTATATATTTAGAGGTGTCTCAGAGGAAGCTGCATATATAAAGTAGGCAAAATGCTGTCATTTAGTGAGAGTCCCTCAGTATTGGAAATTGTATTGTCCTCTAACTATTGATTAGACACTATTTTGGTCCAAGATAATGTCAATATTAAGGAGCCTGGCTTTTTGATAAATCAATTAACTGTCTTTGAAACTTTTCTTTAACAAATATCCACTATTACTCAGTGAAATGCATTTTTTAGCTGAAGCAAGAAGAGTTTTAGGTTGGGTACTGCTGACACCAGTGTACAGGACGAGGCGTTGGTAATGCTTGTTCATTGCTTAATGCCCTGGTGTTACCTTTTCCTTAGTAATCTCCTGCAGTGAACTCATGGACAGTAATGGTTTCCAAAATTGTCTGCATGTTAACAAATACTTGCTTATTCATGCAAATAGGTTTCAGATGTTCCCCTGAATTGTTAACTTGTTCATCAATTTAAAATCTTTTCATTTCTATTTGAAGAGTAAACTTTTGACTGTGTACTTCTATGATGGAATTAAAGCATTTCTCATATAGCATGTTTCCACAATGAAGGTTCCCTCCGATTTCAATATGTGAGCATGTTGGTATAATTACTCCATTTTTAATAGGAAAAAAATATGGAAAGGATTGTAATTTAATTTTTTAAATGCTCAGAATTTTGTGAAATTTAAAATAAATTCTAAAATTCTTTGAAGAAGCTGAAATCTTGGTTTTTTTTTTTCTTACATACATGTGTTGATGGACCGTCATTTGTGCTATAACTTAAAAAGGGCTTTTAGGATTAGTCCATGTATACTCAGTACCTTCCCTAGGTGCTGACTCATTTTTGAGCATTTGAAAGAAAGCAATTAAGAATAATATTTGAACACTTCAAATATATTTTTCTTGGCATTGAGACTTTGTGATTAATACTTCTTGGCAAAATAATTGAAATTAAACTTGCCTTGGAAATAATAATTAAGATGGAGCAAGTTGACTCATTTTATTTAAGAAAGTGGACTAACTGCTGCTTGTTAACTCCTGGTGTTGTCAAATATATGTGGAGTGTTTGTGATACTCCTAACATATCTATTTTAGAGTATAATTCTTTTTCAGAATTAGTTGGATGTTGGAATGCCTCTGTGTATAATGTTGAATGTCACTATATATTCTTCTCTTATTTTGACTGTAGTTTGTTAGCAGTTGTTTTATTTTGGGCACTGGATGCATTCCTGTTTAACTTCCTCTTGGGTACTGCTTGAGGCATTGTGCTCTAATGCTGATTTTTTTAAAGTACATCTGTTTATTACAAGACTTTAGAGACTATAAACCTATAGAAACTATAAAGATAGGGGTAGTAGGGTGTTCCTCTTTTAATAAAAGTCCCCTTCTTGACATTTAAGTTTGGAAATGATTTATTGCTATTTCTGCTGCTGATACGCTGTGTGACAGTCAGTCCATGCTTTTCTCTGCCTGGACTCTCTCTGTTTCCATTTGTGAATCATATATCCCTCTTCCTTTAATTCCACAGTGCTTTAGGAGCCTTGAATGAGAGATGTTGTAGCAAGGAGTATTTAGGAGCAAGGAGTATTTTCATTTAGAAGCAATTGTTTGTTTTGAATCAGAACTTGCTGTAGGACAATATTGACCCATGGACATGTTGTTTCCAAGGTGGTTCATCTAGAAGGAAATGTTTGTGGTGGGTGGAGGAAATCTCTTTCAATCAGAAGAGTTGCTATGCAATTAGACAAGCAAGAACTGCCTGCATTACACATCTGCAAGTCTCAGGTGGTTTTGCAGCGCTCTCTTGATGAAGATGGGACCCCATTATTATCCATTATTCTGTGATGCAGTCTCTCCTTTGACTATTAATGTTCCTGTGTGACTAATTCAGGAAAGACCAGAAATCTTTCTGGTGAATAATTAACACTTCCTGTTCTGCTCAAGTGACTTGCAAAGACAGATTCAAAAGGTAAAAACAAAACCACAGTGAAGTATATTACAGTGATGTATATTATTATATAGCAAATTGATGCATTATAGTATACTGTAAATTCCATCACTCAGTGGTATAACAAGAACTCCAGCATTACAGGTTAGAATTCAGTTGCCTGAGCTGAAGTGCAGCTGAAATTCAGATAACATAAAATACTGATTGGTTTTGAAACTGCTGTAGTTGGAATCCCAAAGTAAACAGAACTAGACCAGTGCTTTGAGAAACTTAAGTCTCTAACTTTCAGAGATCATTAAAATTTTTAATTTTTTTTTATTGCTTTCTGTGGTTTTCCCCCCCTTTCAGATCGAGTTTCCATCACACTCCTAGATGCCATTATGATAGAAAGTGATGTAGCTGCCTTCTTAACTGCATTCTTTTTGTCCTTATTATTTCAGTTTGCTGATTTAGTAATGGCTTTCTGACTTCTGCTAGCAAGGTGCTTGTTGCAAACTTACATACAGAAGAGATGTTCTTTTTTTTTTAGTTACTGTTTTTGAGGGCTATTTAAGGCTGCTATACAACCAATGAATATTGAAATCAATTTATGGTCCAAATGGATTTATACTTCTTTTAACGGTACCTAGTAAAATTTTGACACAAATGGAAGTTTCAAGGTCTTGTGTTCTTTGACTATCCATGAAGGCAGTTACAGAACAGGGCATGGGAAATGGTGAGCATGATCCTTATCTTGGCATTATTAGCTGATTAGTCAGTGGTACTTAATTTTCTTCTGCTTAGTTTTCTTGTCTCTCGTCATTCTGCAGGACAAATTCTGAAGGTAAGTATTACATTTTTGGTAGCACAGCTGACTGCTTAATTTGGAAAACGTAGACCAGCTTTTGGAGGCACAGGCATGTCTTCAGTGTATGGGAAAGTTAATCTACTTTTTCTAAGTATATACCTAGATATTATCTCTGTCCCTTAAAGTCAGTCTTGCCCAAACCCTTAGGTCATCATGATTTCAGCAATGACATGAAAGATAAGTGTCTTCTACCAGCCACGACAGTTGGCCTGATTTAATGTTTCTGTATTTTTTTCAGCTATTTACATGTATTTGTTGTTCAGAAGCCCCTGTTTCTGGCATGATATGTAGCAAACACTAAACATGGTATTCTCCTTACAACAAAAGATTGAACTGTTCAATCTGTACCATCTAGAAGCTAGAGAGATGTGTTTAAATCACTTTGAGTCTAGTTGAGTTAGGCAAGTGTAATTTCTTTGAGAGTGTATATATGTCATTTTACTATCCCAAAATAGAGCAAAATCATCTACCTGAGTTGACTGGAGAAAGATGATGCTTAGCTGAAAATCCAAAGTTGTCATCTGCCAGTCTACTGTTTGCACAGAGTAGGATGTTGAGTAAAAGTTTTGGGAAGTAAGAGGGCAAGAAAACAATGTACGTTAAGCTAGTAATTTACATATTTGGTATTCATTAGTTTAATAGCTGAAGACACTTCTTTTTTTGGTTCTGTTACCATCACTAAATTTCCCAGACTTCTGTCTGGGAATGAGTGTAAATGGAGTGTAAATGGAGAGTGATAAAAGATTCTGTGGGCTCCTTTCAGAAGGGGCCTTCCATGTGTAAAGGATGCAGCTGCAGAAGGTGCACAGTTTTCTGGTTTTTAGGTAAATTTTCTAGGTAAGCCTAAAGTCAGGCAGAATCATGGAAATCTTGATTTTTCTTTTTTGTTTTACTTGAGGACTAGAGATATTGAAGAGTTATAGGCTGCAGCTCGCTTAATTTTTAAAACTCATTTTAGCTCCTGCTTCTGTTTAGGATTCAGCATTAATTTGGTGTAGTTAATGAAGCATTAGGGTTGCAGTTTGTAGCTGCAGCCTGTCACAGTGGTTAGGTGGTTAAAGCTTGCTTGTTGTTCCTGTGTACTGAGAAGGTTACGCATAGCTTGGACGAGAGTTCAGGATGAGGTAAGGTTTTGGGGCTCATTTGTGTTACTTGCTGTTAATGATCACTCCGCTTGCTCACCGTGCCTTTGCCTGAGATTGCCTTCAGAGATGCATAAAAGCTGCTCTAACGAAAGAGCCTTTGCTGTTTGCATGCACGCGAATAAAATATTTAACTTGGCCCTGATTTCCTGCTGTCGGAATTGGATGAAATAAGTGTACTGATTATGATTTATTCCCTCAATCTCCATTGTAAGAGGAAAATATGAAGTTGAGGTTTGTTCCCACACTTTCTCTGTGTTATTCCAAAATAGGAAACTCGTGAGACTAATATAACGGTTTCTGTAAATGCTGTGATACCCTTGTTTTTGTTCGTGTAAATAAATCTAGTCTGTCTGCTTTGAACACTCAGAAAATAGTAAAAGCTACCTTGTAAAAATGACAGCTCTGAAGATTACAGTTTACATTAATCTGGATCACTGAAGAGGGAAAATCCAAAATACCACTTGCTGTAAAAGTTTCCTTCTCCTGTCATGGGATAAAGGATGTGGGATGAAGGATTTTTTTTTTTTCACTAGATGTTTAAAGCCCTTGAACTTTAAAGCAAAATATGCATTCTGGATTCTTTTTACCCTGTTAATTGAAATGCAGTTGCCTGAGACCTGGGAAGTGTGCTGTGTGAAATAGGAGAAAGGCACAATGCATTATGTAGGGGGTCTCATCCCATCTTCACATCTGACTGACTCCCTTTCTAGAAAGTGCTGTTCTCTGACCTATCAGCCACTGAAGGGCACATGCAGCAACTCATTTCTTCTATTTCCCATGGAGAGATGACCATGGCAAACTTAGTGAGAAGAGTGAGCTGCCTGTACAGCTGGTCCGTGCTGCCTTCTGTAGCTGTGGTCTTACTTAGGGGGCTTTCAGCTGAACAGCAGTGGAACAGACCTCCTAACTCAGCTTCCAAGGCACCATGTGAAGAAGGCTCTCCAAAAACATCTGTCCACAAGCGCTTGAGAATAAAATTAGGCTGGCAAAACTTTAAAGGAGATAGAAAAGGGAACGGGTAAAGCATGTTCACATTTTGATTATTCCTTTAGTTTCCTTGTTGCCTTTTCTTCCAAGTCCTCCAAGTACAAAAGAAAACCTAGGTATTTTTATTTTTGTCAGCGAAAGAATATAATAGTTTTGGGTGACCTTGTTCTATCTGTCCTCCAGCCATTAAATTTTAGTTCTGCTGCACTTGCATAAAGGCTTTAGTTATAAATTTATAAGGAAAATGTCAAGTGACTAGTCACAAAGTGTGATCTATCTTACTATGTAGGCGCTGCAAACTTCTCCACATACTGCTTAAACCTCTTTAGAAAAAAAAACCTCACTGCTTATGTGCAATTGAATTATGACAGCAAGAAATATATTACAGAATGGTAAGCTTTTTACAGTTTTGCTTTAGATCTTTTTTACCAATGCTTTTTACAGTTTTGCTTTAGATCTTAAGGGAGTCAGCAGGACATTGGAGGGTAAGGTTTAAGATGTTTGAGAGGTCCTGATAATTTATTTTTATAAAAGAGGCTGATGATGGGTTTTATGTAGTTCAGAAGTGCTTATCTTCAATTAATTGTGTGATTTAACAGGACTTGAATGTTTAAAATGCAAAAGTGGCCTGATGTAAATCAATCTGTTTAAATTTGGGAGTTTAGATTTGTGGGTCACTGATTAGCTCAACAGATTTGGTTATGTTTCCAAACAAGTTGTTTCCAAACAAGACTTAGTGCTGTTGATATCACATTTGATGATTGACCTGAACACTTAACTAACCCCCCTGTGATTTAGCATGCGTAGTGTTTACTTAGTTGCATTTCTCATTAGTTAGATGCTGAGAGGAAATGAGATTAGCAGGTTTTATTTATGTTTGGACAGATTATTGTATAACACTTTCTTGTACTGCTGTATTGCTAAGATGATAAATAGGAAATGCTGGGTTTTTTGAAAGAAGAAAAGCTTTTAGTTGTTTCTTTGAGCTTTATGTGATTTGTTACTATTTGCAAGTGATAGCCATATACATCCTGCTTTTCAGAGCTGCCACAGAGAAACTGAAATGTAAGATAAATACATTTTTCATTAATACTTCAATTCTGCTAAACCTAAACTGGAACAGCAATCACGTGAAAATATTTATTTGTACTTTAGGCACACAAAGAGTTCCCTAAACTGGAAGAATAATTTGGCAAGTTGACATTATGCAGAATTGTCAACTGTTAATAAATCAGTGTGTTCTGCACTAGAATAGTTTAAAATCCTAAAATGGAATTGCTTTCCAAAGCAGTTAAAAGAAGTGCAATACAACATAGACCAGGAAATACCTGTGTCGGTTAGATATACAGATGAATTCGGCTACAAAAGTATAAAGTTGGGAAAAATGCAGAGGAGATTGAAAATTGAATTATTTGTTATCCTGCTGCAAACATACATAATGGAAGGTGTGTATGAGGAATGCTGAATGATCTCTGCTTGTTGTATCACTTGCTACTTACAGGAGCAGAATTTGCATGATGACTGAGTAAGAGCAGAGGGCAGGGTTACTTGCACACTGTACAACCTTTGAGGAGTCATTTGAGCTCAATTTCAGAGGGAGCACAGAACAACTTTTTGTTGCAGTAGATGGGTATTATCAAACTCCATCTTTGGGAGACAAACAGTAAGAAAGAATTCAAGCTTTATTTTCCCTCTCATATATCATTGAGAGGAATGAGGATGATGCTAAAAGGCATAAGGTTGAAGGAGATTTGTGAGAAAAACAGCTAAAATTTCTCACTATGCCTTGGAGCATGAAAATGGAAAAATATTTCTTTATATTGATAGAAATAATGAATCAATGGGTATTTTCATTCTAGAGAGAATTACAGTCTCATCTTCTGGGTTTCTCTTGCTGAGGTTGTTTTTGTACACCTTCAAACATTGAAAAGCTTAAGACTGATGTGAACACAGCTGAATTCTGATATAGAATCATAGAATCTGTTGTATTTTTTTCCCTTGTGCAACTTGGGTTTTGATAATTTCCTGGGAGGG
This sequence comes from Lanius collurio, assembly GCA_020086605.1. Taxonomy (NCBI): domain Eukaryota; kingdom Metazoa; phylum Chordata; class Aves; order Passeriformes; family Laniidae; genus Lanius; species Lanius collurio. The sequence continues at coordinate 30,186,578 of JACBWW010000002.1, forward strand.
CCTTTTATCTAGTTAAAGATGCCCTGAAAATAACTTCATTGGGTTAAAATCAAAAAGGACTCATTATTTTTCATGAATAACAAAGCAAACATAGTTCTTGTAACTGAGCGTCCTTCACTGAAAATCTAAATATAATAAATGATTTCAAAGCATGTAAATGACTTGTATGTTGAACCCCCTTGAGACTCAGGAGCCTTCCATACTTATATAATGTGATCCAACAGTGATTGTAGGTTTGTAGGACTGAATCCAGAGCCAGAACTGTGGTGAATATCTTAGGGAGGTGATTTAGTTCAGCATCAGAGTCAGCATTTGATAGGCTTGTGTATAAAGTTCATTTACAGTGGAGTTGCGTGGTCCACTTCTTTTAGAAAACATGTTTATGTTTAATATTGAACTGACTTTAACAACTCTGAAAGAAGTTACATGCTGGAATAAATAATATAGTTTTACATTTTAATCTTTTTCCCTACTGGCAATGCAGTAGAGCGAAAACTGTTTTATATGCAATCTGTAGTTCATGTTCAGTCTTGTATGAAAATTTCAGAACATTTTAAAGAAGAAATGCCATTAACTAAGATAACTAACTATAGTTCTGTTCCTAGTTTGCATGTCTGAAAATAAGTAATAAATACATGGTGACATTTAGATATTTGAATACCAATATGAAATGTTTTTCTATGGCTGTGGTGTGGACAGGAGTGCAGTTATTTTCATTGTAGTTTCTCAATAATTATTTAATAATTTCTTAAGGCAAGTTTTGGTTTTTTACTTCTTAGCGATTACTCTTTAATGTGTTTAATTATTGACAGAGATTGTCTTGTACGTATACAAAAATATAAATGTTTTCCCCATTAGTAAGATGCATCACTCCACAGTAACTTACTATTGTTTCTGATTACAAACTGTTTTGGAAGAAATACTTTATCAGCATTATGTTCACATTCTATTTATGACTATTTTTTTGACAGGCTCTGTAGCAGTATACCAGATTTTTGCATCATTTGACTTACTTTCGGTTTTGAGTTGGAAATTCCTGTAGATATTTGTTGTGCTTCAGAAAGTACAGTAATTTTTCTTTGCAAAACGTTGCAGATTTGTTGCATGAGTATATTTACAGCCTGCAAAATGGTCTACAAGTTTGAGGGAAGAATTTGGAAATCCTAAATGTAGTAGGTCCATTCTATTGCTTTTTAACTCCTATATGAATGAATTTTTCTGCGGCCTCATAGTGCAATATGTTTTAAGTATCTCATGGAATCTGGCAGCCCTGATAGCAATAGAATTCTTCCTCAACAGAGTAATCAAATAACTTGTTTGAAGTAGGGGATAGGACACTGAACACATTGACTAGTGTGGGGGGATTAATTTAGATGATGGTAATGGAAAAAAAAAGTGTTTCAAATATACTCAAGTTGGGGTATCCTGAATCAACAGGTTTTCAAATTCCCATACTACCTTGTTAAATTCAGAGGAGAGATGTCAGGGCAAAAAAATAGGGACAATAGTTGTCATTAGTCTGCATGTTTGGTGTTCAATTCTGTGAACTTAAAAGGTATTTGGAATATTTTTGCTTTTGCCAACAGTGTTTGCCATATTAAATGCACCCAAAAAAAGCCCGTCTGGGTTCAGTGAGATGTGGATACCTACACTGGGTAAGAAATAGTCCCTGGGCCTAGACAAGCTGTAAGCTCTGACATTCCAGGGTGTAATATTTGATTCAGTACAGTTTAAAAAGCCTGAATATCTTGGAAGATGAGTCAGTAAAGAAAAAAAACCCACATTACTCCATTCACACAAATTCTGCTTTTGTAATTACACATGGTATCAACAGACTGTAAAGCTTTCATACAACACAGCTTTTATGGAGAAGGGTAATGTTTTTGGGGGTGTTCTGCCTTCCCCTAAGCAGCCTTTGAATTATTTGAGATACTTGTATAAAATCATAAAGGTTTTTTTTCTTATTATGCTATAAATGCTAGATGTGCAGCTGCAGTCACTGACCTTCAGCTGCATAATGGTAAGATGAAAATTCAGAACCTTTGGGCCTGATATAGAAGTGCTTTGCTTTGCATGTCAGGGAAACTTCACTGAAGAGTGAAGACCAGAGTATTCAACTGAGGGTTCCAGCTCACAGGATTTTATTTTTTTTTTTAAACCATTGATGTAGTACTTCTATTCCAACTGAAAGTGATGATTCAAAATAAGATGCTTACCTTTAGGGAACAAAAAGCAGAACAAGGAAAGACAGATATGACGGTCTGTCCCTTTGGCAGCTAAGAGGTAAGAGGAAGGTAGTCCAAAACTTTTTTTTTTTCTTTGAACCATTTTTTCACTATTATTGAGGAGGCTTCTGGATCTTGTGCTCTGGGATGAAATGTTCAGAGTGTATTACAGGAGCAAACCTTGCCCACATTGTGTGACCAGTTTTAGTATAGGTGCTATAAAGGAGAAATGAAACCTGCAGTGTAGTTATGGTTCTCTTGGACAGTAGCAAAAATACAAAGCTGAATATAAACTTCTATTCCTCTGAAACTACTAAGAGTGATGGTTGCTGTAGCTGATGGGTAAACTATGAAAGGTGATTTAGTTAAATGCAAGCTAGAATTCTATTTGCATCTTGAAGCTTTAGGAGAGTGTTGGTCACTGATTCACAAATAGTAAGAAAATTTAGCTTTAACAGAAAATTAGTGTAAGATAGCTGAGGAAATGGGAGGATTTGTGGAATTTTGAAGAGGTTTTTGGGGTGGTTTTTTTGTTGGTTTTTTTCCTTTCTTTTTTTCCCCTAGAATGAGTATTGTAACAGGGAAGAATATTGTTTCATTATTGTAAGGCATTTTATCTCAAGTGTGAGGGTTTAATGTGTATTTAGAAAGTTGTCTAGAGAAAATGGCTTTTAAGCAATATATCTGTATATTGCTTTGTACTCTTACATTCTGAAAGCCAAGAGCTGACTGCTTGAGCTTATGGTTTCTAGTCAGTTTAGGGTTTCCAGGCAGCGCATTTCAAGAGCCATAAATTGACAGCATTAATAGTATACTAATACAAATATACATATATATATTTTTATCTATCTGTCTGCCTATCTATCCATCTATAGATGCATATTTCTGTCTCGGTTGGAGAATGGTGCTAATAATGCCAGGGTTGTGGATTTCATCCTTTCATCCTATGGGCCATTCACTTGAAGAGTTGGACTTGGTCATAATTGTGGTTCCCTTCTAACTCAGACTATTCTGTGATGTGTATATATTTATTTCTCTATATATGTCACTTAGACTGAAGCCATGGACCTTAGTGCTTTCTTATTAACTTGGTCATTTAATCTGTTGTAGTGACTTTAGCAAAGAAACTGTGTTACCCTTTTTTAAGACACAGGGAAACAAAATTCCTTGTGTGATGCATAGAAAATCAAAAGCTTTATCAATGTTTAGAAAGTCCTAATAATTACCATTCTCAGATGACCTGCAAATGAAATTTGGAGGAGAATAAAATTCTGGAGTCTGAAGGCCCAGCCATATGAAAATACTAAGCCACTTACCTTTTTAAAAAGGGGCTGCTGAAAGAGTCTCACTTGCTTTTCTTCTGTTGTTGTTTTAACCTTTATAGAGACACTTAAAGACTTGGAAATTTATCAAGTAGAACTGCTGGGAGTGTCAAACTACTTCTTTGCTTCTGCTGAAGTTACTAAAGTCTCAAGAGCAGAAGTGGGAACTCCTGCAAACCTTTACTTAGGGAGCAGGAAGTGAGTTGAAATCATGATTTTATTCACTTTGGCATTGCTGAAGCATTTTGTAAATGACTCTCTTATTCTACTTAAATATGGTAAATATTCATGTTTGTTTTTCAGATTCTTTCCTTGGTGATAATACCTCCTAATGTGTTCACTCTCTCACCTTCTGATTTGCTGGTTTTACTGTGCCAAAAAGAGAAGCAGGAAATAATAGACAAGGATTCTTATAATACATTGTAAAAAGGAGGCAAACAGATACATTTTTTTGTGTAATGGCTCATATTTTCTTTTCTATACTGGGTAAGTTTTCGGGTTGTTTTGCATACATGATACTGAACCCTTTATTATGGCAAGTTGTAAGATTTATCGTGTTTCCTTTAATACAGTATTCATCATTTCCCCTTCTAATAACACAGAAGACCACCACATCAATAAGTGTATTTGATTACTGAATGCTAATTTTGTTGAGTGGTGTTTCTTCCCTATAGATTTATTTGCAGACATGTGCATTTGCAGTCTAAATTATCATATAGTAGTGCCCACTGCAGATGGCATTCACTGCAGCCTTGCAATGCAAATGTAAGCAGGTTATGATTTAACTTGGACTCGGTAGAGCTGAGGGATGATATTCTGAACTTGCTGTAAGTCCTGTTGAGACTCAACCGCTGGTACTGGAGTGTGGTAGCCTGCTTCTGTAATACATTTCCTTTTTACATTAAATTCTCTTTAGTGTTTCTAGTAGTTCAGCTTATTCTGTGTTTACAACAGCAGAAACCCTTGTGTGCTGATAGTTTGAGTTGTAAAATGTTTCACAGATGTTTGAGTACCTGGAGAGTTATAAATGTTCACTGCAAACTAGCAGAGACCCAGAAGATGGATTTTGTAACACAGACAGGCAGTATGCTAACTCCTGCCTGTGTGGGTACTTTTATGTGATGCTGCATCATTTTAGGGGTGCTGGGTACAAGCCATGGGTGTTAGACCAATGGTATATTTGGTGGTATATAGAGTCGTAACATTTTTTTATTATATAAGGAGTCAATTTAATTTTCTGACCTTATGTGGGAAGGCTAAGGGGAAGTGAGCACCATCTAATAAAAGATAAGCAGTCTCTCCCCAACTTCCTTTGCTGTTTTTGTTGCATATAAATAACTGATTTTGTATTGCCATGTCTGATTTTTTTTTTTTTTAAAGTTCTCCAGACTTTTTGAGCCAAGAGCTAATTTGAGATTTGGAGTCTGGTCCACTTTCCCTTAGAAGGTCAATTAGATACACTGGAAAAGTTTTCCAATTCTTCACAGGATGTGTTCAAGAAAAGACAGGTGGAATATTTACTGTTAAATAGTCTCCTGTATTAGTGAATATTGTGAGACACAGATGGTCTTTTTTAGAAATGCTTTTGATTTGACCCATACCTAGCTTATACCATAAATGTCTCAGGAAAATAAGTGATTTTAAGAATGCTTAAGAATTATATTTACAAGGTATTTTCAAAGTTGGCTGTACTTACATATGTATCACAACACCTGCATTATTTCTTTTGCTCCCACTTCACCCTAATACCTTTAAGAAAATAAAGGTTAGACTTCTGGTTAGTGAGTATTATTGTTGTAGATCTGACTGTCTTCTCAGGTGGTAATCAAGTAAATAACAGAGTTTGATGTTCATGCCCACTGGTTCTAATTTAACAAATCCTAGGACTTCCCAAGTTTGATGGGTGGTAGCTGGAAGTTATCCCATGTGTAAGTGATTGGAATATGCTTGTAGTAGATTGTGAGCAGTGCTGATTGACAGCATGAGGAATGATTTCTTCTGTGTCAGGGATAAGAGCAGCAGCATTTACAGTGGTGAGTGTTAGTTAAAATTTCAGGCAGTGAGCTCTTTAGGCCTGAGATGACAGGCTGTATGGAGAAAGATACCTGAAACGTATCTGTGAATCTGTTCTTTTCCTCTGATCCTTTCTCTACTTCTGTGGGTACAGATGCTCATACTGGAATATTAGAGATTTGATTTTCAGGCATGCTGCATTTGAACATGCAGAGAGAACAATTCTTGATCACCATCAGAAACAAAACAATTGAGGACTCTGACAAGACCCTCAGCACTTGGATATTTTAAATAAGAATGTTTTATTGGAATAGCTATAGTAACTACCTAATCTGAATATGTGGAAAAAAATTGCTGTAGTTTCCTTTCAGAATTTTGAGAAATGTAGTTTTATGTAATATTTGGAAAGGTATAGAGTGTTGAAAGACACAAAAATAAGAAACTCAGAATAATCTAGCATAAAAATGCCAGTGTTCCATTAGGACATTGTGACACTTGTCTAATAGATCCAATTCAGCAGTGATGCTATCTGGGTTGTTTTTTGTGTACTGTGTTCATTCTGTTTCAGTTTTTATGGAAGATACCTCACTGTTGACTTCCTGATCGATGCCATGGCAGTAGTAGTGACCATATAGCTGCAAAAGAGAATGGAAATTTTATATTGGTCTATTTTAAAGAAAAAAGGGAAAGCATCTGTATGCTAATTAACATTTATGTATTAAGACTCAAAATACTTTTATTTAATTGTATCCTTTTGTTTCATCATTTAGAGAAAGTTAAATGTGCAAACATTTATACAGTTAACTTTCCCATAACAGAGTTCTGCCATGTATTTGTTTGAAGAGTTTCAGCTTTCTCTAAGAAATTAATAAATGTAGACTAGTAACATGTCAGTTATATTCAGTGAGTCGGGTGCATGTTAACTTGAATTAGCATGTGATAAAAGAAAAAAGCAAAGACCAGAATATGGTCCACTAAAAGAATTCATAAGGTGCTCTTCATCCCTGTTTTGAAAAAGCTTTACTACAGTAACTTAATAAACTTAAACTAATATATGAGAACCAAATTGTATGGCTACAATTACAGAAAGACCAGTAGCCCGACCTATAAGCTAACTGTAGTTAATGAGATTTACTATAATAATAATCATTTAGTATTTGCTATTATAGCAGTGATAGGGAGGTTTAAAATCTGCATTTAGCAAATAACTCTTTTTTTCTCCCTCTAGAATTGTAGTGGAGTATTTAAGATGCTTTTTCTTCCTGAAAAAACTTGGAGTACTATTTCTACTATTGTAGTTGCTCTTGGCGATCATGCATTTGCATTCAGAATGCTGAAAAAAGCAAGACATGGACACTGTGATGCATTACATTATTTTGTTTCCTGTTTTTCCACCACAAATTCTGGACACTATGGCTCAAGTCATTTGGGCTCAGGATGTTTATTACAATCTATATTTTAATGTGTAGCTCTTTAGCCCAGTTAAATTTATTTTAAGCATTTTTCTATTCAAAGTAAAATTGAGAAGAGTTTTCAAATAACATAGCTGGGTAAAGTAGAGTTGAGGCAGCTGTTCCTCCTGGGCGTGTGAATCATAGGAATTGAGGGAAGGAGCACATTTACTTGCAGTTCAGTTACTGAACTCTACCACATTGTTAACTTTCCAAAATCCCTTACTTGAAAAAAGAATGGCGTTGAGCATCATTCCCTGGGTCAGGGTCAGGTCTAGGAAATTGTGTTGACAATGTAGGGAGGAGCTCAGATTTTCAGACTTTTTAAAAATATCTTTCATGTTTAGAGTTTTAATCACAGCTTAAGAAAACCTCAAACCCAACCATGCAAAACCCTCAAAACAACGTTTCTCTTCTCCCCCCAAAACTATTCAGTCTTTGAAGAACTTCCATGTCATTCTGGATTTCTTAACTGTGCAGATTGCCATACCCCTGCACCCCCCACTTTGGGATTTATCTTTTAAGGGACTGATTTGGGGTGTTTCATAGAGCATACACCACTCATAACAAGAGAAGGGTTTTGGGGCTGAAGGCAGTTCCCATGGGCAGCATCCACTGTGTCTTAGAAGCTCCTGAGAAGGCAGCTTTATACTGAACACTGCTGAAAAGAGGATGCTGCTTTATATGAGCTATCAATGGCTGTAGGTCTCAGCCTATGGAATGTCATGTTTCACTGAACTAATTAGTGGTGGTTAGTGTATAACTGCTTTTGTATTTCTTTGTGTGCTTATGCCTGGGTGCACATGTGGGCAAGAAAAAATTATCTTCTTTTATGTTCAGTTTCACGTCTTGCTTTGTATAAGTCTATGGTGTTATCAGCCTAATTCTTGCCTAAAGTGTTTTGGGGGTTTTTTGAGGGCTTGTATGCTTTTTGAAGTGGTGCTGCCAAACATGTTTGTGTTGGTTTGTTCCTTAACTCTTTATTGTTCTAAATTTTACCTGATTTTATTTAGTCTTTTTCAGACTCTTTAGAAGTTGAAGGTTTAACACAGAAACATTGTGAAGGAATTATCTATAAGCAGTTTTGTGCTGGTTAGAAGTGCTGTATTGGTTGGAATTATGCTGAACTGTTAGAAAACTTCAGAGTTACTTATCAGAGGATAACTCTTCTCAAGGTTAGATATCCACAGTGTTGTTCTGAGCCAAGACTGTGTAATATATTGGTGAAAACATTAGTTCATAACATTTCTGCAATATAGCAAGAGAGTTACACTCTGTTTCTTTACAGAGAAAGATTCTTTTTTGGGTGGGAGCCTCTGTTCTTTACCTGTTAGATGCAAAATCTGGTACAGAGTTCCACATGAGAACTATTAGGAAATTGACCAAAATTTTGGGGTGACCAAGATGAACATGCAAACCTGCTTGTGCTAAGAGTAAGCTAGTCTTGTGTGGTTTATTCCACTTTAAATAGTGACTTTTTATGTGGATTTTTTTCCTACTTCTTTCTCTTATTTTTCTTCAGTTGTTATAGCAGGGCAGAATTGTTTTCTGACAATATAAGTAGATCTGCTTTAAGAAATGTTTTGTTTAGTTAACTGGCAGATTGCTCCTAGTGTAGGCATAATCTTAATGCAATTCATTTCAAATTCCTGAGGAGGAGCTTAAGTACTCTTGTTTTCTAAAATAGGATAATGAGACATAGGTACATTTTCACACCCGAGAACTGAAAATGTCTGTGTGTAGTCACTTGGTTGAGGAGGCAGCACTGACCAAAGTAAGAGCTACATTGCTTCTTGACTGTACAATTGGGGACAAGGCAGGCTAGGATGGAAGAAAGCGAATTTTCCATGGTGAAAGTCCAGCTAAACTTCTGGAGACTACAGAAACCTGTTCTAAATGGGGAGGAGGAAAAATGCCTGCTAACTTCTGTACTGGTAGCTTTTTCAGATGTGTTTATGAGCAATGTAATAAGATAGAATTGGAGGCACCTTGTCAAAATTCTTAAGCTGCTTTTCAGTAAGTGCCGCAATTCTACAATGGCATGCAGTTCCAGAAGGGGTCAATAACCAAGGAGTTCAAAGAACCATAAAAGGGAGTTTGCCGCTCATTCACAAAACGTTGCTTCTTTTTGGGATTCTCTAGGCAAGTGGGAGATCCTACTGGACAGTATGCTCGTTACTAGATAGGACATAGCTCCTTACCCATCTCAGAATAGTAATGCTTTCTTGCTTTGTCCAGGGGATACTCTTTCCTCTTTGTTTTGGCTGCTCTATTTCTGAACCTAGCTTCCTGTGTTTTTTAACTCATAGAAATGAATAGTCAAAACAATAATTGAGATTCTGACTCATCCTGTCAGATCATTTGCATGTAGTGCACCTTCAGCTGCTCTCTCATTGTTTGGGAGGGTGAGCACTTGAAACTCCTTTTTGCTTGACTAATGTTTGACTTGTTAGATATGAAATCTAGAGCCCTGCAGCAAAGTACTTTGTTTTATAAATTTTCATGTTCTGCTAGCTTTTGAGAGACTACACATGGCACATTACTTATACCAGACTATAGTAGTGTCATTTGTTAATACTAATACAAAACAGCATCTTTAAACCAGTTTTCATAACTTGTCCTTTTAAATGTTACTTGACTTGAACAGCACAGTCTTGGAAATACTTTGCAAAGCTGCTCCCATTCCCCCCTCCCCCACAAGAATTCAAAAGTTCTAACCATTCTAAGCTGTTATAATGGCAGGCATTTTTAAGTATACTTCTGCCATAGAAAAAGAACTGATTAAAAAAATTTAATGCTTCTCTATGCATTTGCATAGAGGAGAGACACACTGGGCTTAAAAAGAGCAAGAATCACACATTTTCCTACTTTCTATGCTAAATCTGGCAGTTCAGGTCAGGAGGTATTTTAGGAGGGTTTCCTGGTGAGGTTTGATATGTAATTACCCATACCTTAAAGTCAGGGGACAAAACAGTTTCTTTCTTGAGGTTTCTTCCAGTTGCTTTTTTTTCTTAAGAGTGTTTTACTCTTTAGTATCTATTTACTGATCCTGTGGTAAAAAGAATAACAGAAATTGAATAGATTTTTGAGTGCTGCATATTGGCAGAGCATTTATTGGAGTGTCTGATCTGAAGAAAAAGATAAAGTTAGTATCTCATATTGTAAATCTCAGGAGGATGATTGTGTTGTCATAGGGCAATGCTAGTTATTACCTGCAATACACAGAAAAATAATATTCTTGAAGAATTGGTGGAAGGTGGGTGGATCACAACTTTCAGGTTTTATTTCTACTTCACTAAAGGCCTCTTCAACTCTCTTAGAATTCCAGCCTTTTAATTGTCCTGTAAATAGGAGGCTGCACATCTTCTTGAAAAAGATTTTGAAGAGTTGTCAGAGGAATGTTTGGTATATGATTTTGCTGAGATTTTTTTTTAAATGTGGAGTTGTGTATTCAGGGGAGTATGAATTTAGCTTTGACTGGAGAGCAGCAGCACTGTAAGCTCAGCTAGAAACCTAAATATGAATCAGGTCTAAATTCTCACAACCTGTCTTAGCTAGTTTAGATGCACTGGATTCTTTTGCAGTTTATTTTAAGAATGGTTGGAGAAGGCTTTCAGTGAAAACTCTGTCAATGTTTTTGTGTATGTTGTAAGACTAAACTACTTTACTGTGTATTTTCCACAGTCTCCCTTCTTACACTTTTGTGTTTGTGCTCTTTTCTGGACTAAATTTGACTGAGCACTTCAGTGTCTTTGTATATTTAAAACATAAAAAGTTTTTCATAGAGTTTTAAAAGGATGTTTTACTGCACCCACTTAAAAAAATAATACATTAGGATCCAGCTACTTCATTGGGTTACATCAGCCTATCTTTTGAGTGTGGAAAGCTGACAGAAGGGCATTGCACTAGTACTCTGAAATGTTCATGAAATTTGCCCTCCAATTTCATTTCAAAGTGCAGTAAGAACATGTGGCTCACTAACTGAAGCTTCATTTTCAGCAGCTTACCAAAAATCTTTAGATGATAAGCAACATTTAAATTGTTTGTGGTGAAAATGGGAAGTCCGGTGCCAGAACGCTGATGTTATTAAAGCAAAACCCCTTATAGTAGTTGTAATCATAAAAAATAGTTACTGATAACGCTTTCCTAGCATTCTTAACACTGAGCTTATAGGTACAGAACAGATGATGAAGTAGAGAATTTTCAATGCATTTGTGAGATATTTAATTTCAGATTTCAGTTCACTTAAAAATCTGTTTCTGAATGACTTTCTCATTGCCAAGGTCTCTATGTCCACCTGCATTTGCCATGCTCCACTTAGGCTCTTTCATTTGAAAGTAATTTGGCATGCATCATTCATGAAGAATAATTGAGCTACCTCTGTTTGAAAATATGAATAATTGTTTAAACTGCCAAAAAAACTTGCCTATATTCCCTTTACAAGATCATAAATTACAGAAGATCTATAAATATCAAATATGCAGCATATATGAAATCAGTAAGGTGACTTCTTGTTTAGAAAAGTAAAATGGCTTTCTTCAGAAGCTAGTGTACAGGATATATAGAACTTTCAAAGGACAACTGAGGATCTTGTTAACACAGCCTAATTAACCTCTCTCCTGTACAAGGTGAAGCGTTAGATGCTCTAAATGAATGATGAAAAGTGTCAGGGAAATACAGAATTGGATCGATTTTCTTTTAATAATAAATAATCCTTCTAATTTGTTTGCATGAAAGTAAATGTGTCTGCTATGGTTTTGCTTTTGCTTTGTGCCAGGATTCAGCTCAGAGTGAATTCTTAGCAGAGGTGTAAGGCTTTGAAAATTGCTTTTGGAAATGGTGACAGATCATTAACTACAGTAGTGTAAATGCATTGATTGAACATATGTATAGTCGTCCTAAGTTGCAAAATGCATGACACAGTATGTGCTGAGCATATAGGCAGCATTTTTAGTTTTAACTCGGGAATGACATGATTCCTACTGTGTTAATCTTTCTCAAACATACGGCTCCTGACAACATTGGACAGGTATCATTCAGGGGCTGAGATACATTTGTACTGGAGTGACACTGTGATCCCACTGTAATTGCTGTGCTGGAAGGGGACCAAGAAGCATTTAACATGCTGCATTTAATCATCAGTGCAATTACAGTGATGCTGAAGTAGATATGTTTTCCTGCTACTAAGTCATAGCAACTCCTGAATCATAACAAACCATTACTAGATGCGCTGGAAGGCTTTGTTTCCAATAAAAATGCAGATCCTGGGATTCTGTAGTCATACTTACTTAGCATCTGTGGCTTTAATATCTTTAAAATTAAATGTCTAATGCACATATACTACATGAAAGCATTTTTTCTTCAAAATCCTTATTCTTCCATCATCAAAAGACAGATGAACTAAAACTAGTTTCAAGAATTATGATTATTCTAGTGTTGATTTTCAAGAATTGAAAATACGTCGTTGTAGTAGAATCTTTATTTATTTTTACTGTGATGCAGCTGCACAGTTCTTGTTATTGGTGAGCATCTACACTAATAGTTTACCATTACCTTAAAAAGTCTAGATGGCATGCTAGTACAGGTGAAACTGAGCATTTTTGTGTTGCCCTTTGGCAGTTATATAAAGCTGGTATTAGTTTTAGTTGTTTCTGGTCTCCTGTTGTTTTTTCATCTTAGAGATGGGATGGGGATGCTATGAAGCACCTGACCAGCTGCTGGAAAATGGAGAATTTTGTTACAAAACCTTCATTATTTATTAGATGTGCATATCTAAGTTTCTTGGCAGAAGGTTGTTTTTGGAGTCTGAATATCTTGAGATCAGTCACATTTTGCTATGCTTCTTTTTAACTCTCTTTGACTGCACAGAATTTGCACATGTAACTTGTTCTTGCATCTTCAGATTGAGATTTTCTTTTGATTCTGTTTATTCTGATCGGCTGCTGTGCAGCAGTTGTGTCTTTGAGATGTAGGGCTAGAATTCAGCTGCAGTCTCTGGATGTGGTTTTGTATTGAGAGTCATTTACTGGGAGTGGGGGAAGGAAAACTGAGTTTCCAGTGAAGACAGAGTAGAATGTGTATTGGTTTGTACATTGCAGTGATATCATGTAATATGGCAGGGAATAAAAGGAATGATTGGTAGTATAGAGCAAAAAGTTAAGTTTGTAAGATCGGGTGCTCTTAGTGAAGCAGGTAAGGCCACTTCACACCTTCCTAAGAATGTACTGTAAGTACCGTATGAATATGGAAATTAGGGAAGCAATCTCTTCCGTTTTCTTAATTAGTTACATATCAGTTGTGGTACCTGATATGAGCGCATGCAAGATTTGAAGTACCTGATTTTTGCTGTTTAATGCCCTTGCTGGCTCTCAGTTTGCATTATGCACCTTTAACTGGACATGCAGATGTGCATCTCACTGAGGTTGGGACCTTATGATGGTCTGTGCATGTCTGTGTGAATGCTCAGATAGTTCCCTTTGCTGTGGCAAGTTGGAGGCACAGTAGCACAAGTATAGGATGATGGTTTGGAGACCCTCAAATGTGCGTTTTATTTTTACCCTTACAAGCAATTTATTTCCTGCCTAAAGTACAAATATGTTAGAACTTCCAGGATTTCCCATTTCTATAAATTTCTTCCTCTTTCCAAGTCTCTGTGTCATTGTTACTGCTTTTGTGGCCATACTGTTAAGGGAGTGAGTTTTTTTCTTTAGCAGTGGAGGCAGTTTTAATACCCACACTTTTTTCAGACCAAACCCTGCAGAACTGTTGCATGCAATCATTCTGTAGCCTCTGGGGTGTTCCATCTGGCTTGAAGTGTCCTCTGCTTTTAACTTAGTCTGCTACTTGACCGTCTGAGCTTGCTTCACCTTGTGGTTTCCAATCTACATAATAATTTTGTGTCACACTTTAGTTAAATGGTTTCTTTTTGACAGGTGGAAATACCTTCAAACAGGTTTTAACTTTATATTCTGCCTCAGCAATAATGCAATTCTATTTGACGTGATTTATCTATAAATATGAATGTCTTTCTGAATACCACCTTAAATTATGTACAAGTGGGGATTATAAATTATCAGTATAAAAATTACTTTCTAGGGATATTATACATATAAAATGTATACTGTGAATAATTCTGGATTAGGTGCTGTTCAGCATGAAGCTGGCTTTCATGAGGGAAATCTAGGAATTACTATAATATGTCCAGTTAAAAACCATGGTGATTTGATATCTGATTCAGAAGCATATCCCAAAACAGCTGTGTCAGAAGGGTGTAGAAGTGTTGGGTATCAGCCTAAAGACTTGCAGTCTAAAGCATGCAATTCTCTTTGCCAGGACTAACTCTGAACTGTAGCTTTGCTGTGCCTTATTCACCACTACAGTCATGATTTTGCTATGTGTTCCTAGAAACAGGAATTGTATTGCCTTCCCTAAAAGTCAGCCATGACTGTCTTTTTCCTGTGAAGTGGAAACCGGGCTGTGTTGTGATCAGGACTTTTTGATATTTCAGAACTTTGAGTATTTCAAATAAAATTATCTCTTGAAATAACAGATATTGCACATGTATGATATATTTAAGATGGCTGTCAGGAACAAAGAAATTTTACATTTTCATGTTCCTCGCTTGGCAGTATGAGCTTCTGGTGAATTCTGAAGTCACTGAGAAATAATTAATGTAAACCAGTGATGCTTCGCCAGAGAACAGCAATATGCAGATTTGCTCAATTTTAAGTCTGGTGAGTGAAGCCTTGCCTGCTGAAAAGAGGAGAGCCTAGCAATGAGAGGAAGGAGTTACAGTGTGGCAAAAAGCTGTCAAGCATTTTACTTGACAGACAGTGATGTGACTCTTGGATAATGCTTAGTAAATTTGATGTACATGAACTGCATAATCCATTTTCTTCATAAAACTTTTGCTCTAATAAAATACTGCATTTTTACAGAGAAGCTGACTGTTGATCAGTGCTGTTACTCTGTCTTTGCTGTTTTCTTGGCTCTAGTATGATGTTGATGTATCTGCACTCACATAAGTGACTGTGTAAAAGAAACCAAGAAAAAAAACGCTCAGGGTTCGCGTTCCTTACCATGTGTAGCAGCTTCAGACTGACTTGGATGCCTTAGAAAGTCATATACAAGGATCGAAGAGAAAGTGATCCTTGAAACTGTAACAATGTTACTTGGCTTACAAGGTCACTTGTCCAATAGTGCTGTCCTTTCAAAAAATGTGAGGTGGTTTTGTGTATTAAAAGTACATGGCAGCCTTTTTTTCTCTTTTTCACAGAGCTCTGTGTTGTGTTTGCGTCTGTGTTTTCCATTGTTGGTGGGCTGATAAGTAAATATTATGTGAGGGTTTGGATTGATATTTAACAGCTGAGATGGTTGATTATACCACAGAAAACATTTGTCATTGCCTGTTCCAATGTCACCAGTATCAACCAGCTGAACTCTGCCTTTCTTTTTCTTTGCTGCCCCTGGGGTTTAATGGCTTTGCAGAGAAGGTGCTGCCTGGCATGTTGAGCTGCTCCAGAAGGTCTAACCCATAAGCAGTGAGTACTGACCTGCAGCACACTGATGCTGTAGGCGTTGACTCACCATGCTGCTTTTACTTGCAGTTTTCTTGAAGGTAGATAATCTGCACAGACCGTCAGCATAGATACTGAATCCCTGGGTATCTGCCAATCTGATGATATATTTGTATGGCTACAAATGCTCTTCTGCTTTTCTTTTCTTGGGAATCAACTTTTCTCCTGTGCGCATACTGTTTGCATTTAAAACTAGCTTTCATGTGTCTGTGGCTCTTGCTATAGCTGGCAAATGCTTATGTCTCAAATCTGCAGTGATATGTGTTCTTATAGAATTTTTGAGGCTGATGTAAACCAGCTTTCAGATGTGCGTGAATTGAAAAGCATCTGTAATATTTTGGTGTGACCAGTACTAAGATAGGATTGACCAAGTCTGGATTTACTTCGATCATTCAAGATAACCATCTGCATACTCGGGGTGGGAGCAATCAATAATTCTGATACATGTTCATTTGTGATAGAATTGCTTTGAAAAAATTGTCACATTTTTTTGTGTCAAGATAACAAGCAGTTTTTTATAATTTTTGTGGTGTTAGGGACAGACCTCCTCTCAAAATTCCATTCCTGTTTGGCTGGAGATAGAAAAGAAGTGTTTTGGTAGTCACAGTTGTTTCTGTATATGCATATTTCTAAAGAGAAAGGTGCAACTAATTTGGCTAAATGATATGTTCCAGCTGGAGGCTGCCCTGTGGAGGCAAAAAGGTCTTAGGGACATGGACAGTTTTGGTACAACCTTGCCTGTTAATAGGTACTTTCAGACCTGCTCAGGGTGGCATTAATGCTGTAAATAATAGCAGAGCTGATTCAGGAATGCTGAACAAATCAAATATTGGGCAGTGTGCACAGAAACCAGTTTGTTCTTACCTAGAGGTAGTCCAACACATGGAGAACTTTTCTTTTGAGAGTATTCTCCAGATCACTTTGTGAAGGAGATGTGATGTTAGAGGAGAAATTTTGTGAACTGGAGGAAACATAGTATATTTCTTCGGGTATTTTCATGGGAGCCCTAGAGAGATCTTATAACCTTAATTTTTTGTTTACTTTCTCTTTTTTTTTTTCCTTTTTTTTTTTTCTTTTTTGTGAGGCTACTGACTTTCTGAGGTTTGAACACTTGTGGCATAATTGCATAAGCGCTTTTTAAACATTTGGGAGGCTTAAGATGTTGCTGCTGCTCTCGAAGCTGAGCCACCCTTGTGGATCATATGAACTATCCTAGTCCATGTCAGTGCGAAGTCAGCCAGGTTATTTTAAATTACTGCTGGATGCAGCTGAGGGTAGTAATGAACAGCTTGAGGTAATAACTGCTTAAGCCATTCCAGCTAGACTTCCAAGAGCACATCTGTCTGTGTCCTTATAAGTACAATACTTTAATCTCTCTATTGCTGTATTGTATTCAGGATTTGTCAGGACTGGAGAGCTGTTGCCAAAGGGAATTGAATATTCAAGTGGAATGTTTTGGGGCTTCCTGTCTGTCATTATTATCAGATTGCAATAGAAAGTCTTGAATGGTGAATGTGTAACATACACATGGAATGGTGAAGTAAGTTTATTTTCATATATGAGGTAAATGTGTGGAAGTCA
Source organism: Lanius collurio (assembly GCA_020086605.1). Classification (NCBI taxonomy): domain Eukaryota; kingdom Metazoa; phylum Chordata; class Aves; order Passeriformes; family Laniidae; genus Lanius; species Lanius collurio. The sequence goes on from JACBWW010000002.1 coordinate 30,203,746, forward strand.
TATTTTGGAAACTCTTGGAAAGAGATTACTGTACAAAGTCTCTTCCCATACTCTGCTTCTATCTAGTTCAGCCACTTCTAGCTACTCACCTTTGATTCCTAACCATTTAAGTTCTTGCCTTCTCTGTACCCTTGTTTCTTTCCCCAAAAAACTTCTCTGTATTGATTAGAAATATAATGAATTTTTTAGCTCTATTTTTTTTTTTTATTTTTTGCCCCAGGTCCAGCAAGACTATGAATCTCTGTTCCAAATGCTTTGCTGGTAAGTGCAGTAAAAGGTTTTGTGTTTCCGTTAGATTATTGAAACCACATTGTTGGCATCTCCCTTAGGATTTGTGCATGGGTTTCTCTTCCTTCAGTGTGTATATGTAATCAGATTTTCCTCACTTTGGTTCTTCATTTATTTGCTAATCAAGAACCTCTTCTGTAAATGTACCCATCAAACCTTGTTCTTGAAGTTTAGGGAATTTAGTTACATCCTTGAACTACAGAGTTTTGTTGCCAGCACAGCTCCTGTGCGGATGATGTGGTTTCCACAACGCGTAAGTCTGAATTGTAATCTAGAATTTTGTAGGATTTATTTTGTAATAACCTCTGATATATAGAATGGATAAAACATTAAAAGGAAAAGTTGATGTAGAACATGTTGTTCCATTTCCTTTAACTTGCAGTCCTTGAACATCAAATCATCAGTAACTCATTGGTAGGCTGTTCTAATTACTTCATATTATTTTCTTATTGTAAGGTCATTACTGTTGTGTAAAATCTTAGAAACTGTTATTGACCTTTTCCTGTTAGCAGCTTCTAGTTTTGCCTTTCTGAATTAGTTTTTTTGTATTATTTAATATTGTAAACTTACTTTTAATTGTAATTAAGGTCTTGTCATAGCTCATGATTTTTGTTTGCCTTGGGGCAACAGATAAAAATTTAAAAGGTTCAGCTTTTTTTTTTTTAAACTTAAAAGCTTTCTTAGCATTTTTTTAAACAAAAAATGAATTTTGACTTCTAGATTTCAGATCTTGGGTTCAGCATCATTTCATTAAACAAACATATGGGAAATAAAGATTGTCAAAAGGTTGTTCAGCAAGATGTGTTTCTCTGGCTGTTTTCCAAAGCCATGGGTTGCTGGAAAGGGTATATTGAAGAAAGTGTAAGTCATTTCTTGTGCTCTTTCCCTGGTGACCACAGTCACAAACTAGTCTTTGATTTGACTCAGTAGGACTCTTATGCTCATATTAGCAGTGTAAATAACTTGTGTTTGTGTACTCAGTAGTGCAGGTGTTCTGATTCTGAGACATCAAAACAGCCCATCCCTCATTTGCTGGATTTAGCGGAGTACCCAACACTTCACAGCCAGCAGACCAGGCATTAGGCAGAGCATTTTTTATTTTGGTTTTTACTTGTTTGGATTTTTTTTTTTTGGTTGGTTGGTTGGTTGTAATTTTGTTTCTTTTAAACAAGAAGAAAGGTTCTTGGCTTCTATTCTGCAGTTCTTCTGAAATGCCATTACCTCTGATAAAGTTAATTTTCCTCTGTTGTAAAATTGTAAGATGAGACCTTGCGTGATTGGTGGCGTGGGGGTGGGAGAGCTTATGTTTTTAAATTTTCAAGATGTTCCTTAGAGCTTGTTTATTTTAATGACATAAGTCTTTGGAAGAGTTTTAGTAACTTAAAAAGCTACTAGTGGTTGGAATAAAACAAGGTACTGTAGAAAAAGACAAATTTACTCTATCTTATTTAGATCTTAACCATGGTTTCTTCAACAAGTAGTATTGAAATAACCAGTTCTGTTGGAGTCATAACTCAAAACCTCTCAATGTCATCATTCCAACATGAAATGGTTTTTCTATTTTTTTCTTTTTTTCCCCTGTTGTTACTGAAATATTTTTAGCATATTTTTATACTGAGTTTCTAGCTACGTATTGATACAGAAAGATGTATACTCCTATTTCTGTAAATTTCACCACTATAGGTAGCAAGATTTTAGGGAAGTAAGGTGTTGAAAGATGTTTTTCACTGTTTCAGGCACTCCAGAGAAAGGATGTGAAAAATAGTTCTTTTTTTTTTCCTCTTTTAATATGGGAGATTATTTATTCAAGTGTATTGAAGCAGAGGGAAAATTTCAAAGTATAGAAATTATTTCAAAATATTGAAATATTTCAAAATATGACCATCATTTCCTTTTTCTTTTATTTCAGAAAAAAGAAATCCACACAACGAAAAAGGTTAGTAGCTCTTTAAATTACTTTTTTTGTTGCCTTTTTTTTCCAGAAGGAAGAATCCAGTCTTCTTTTTTAAAAAAAAAAACAAAACAAACAAAACAATTTGAGACACACAGAGCAGGAAAGATCCTTACATTTGTGTAAGCATTCCTTTTTTATATAAATCAGGGGAAAAGGGCAACAAGTCTGTAAGGGATGAAACGCTGTGTTTACGGTGCAGTATGATTTATTTGAGGAACCTTCCTATTTTAGCAGGCTTTTCAGACTTTCTGAACTATGTATAAGTTTGTAAACACATGATTATGAAGTCGTCTTTTTTTCTGGATTTCCTGGCTTCCCCGTTGTTCTGGTTCTGCCAGGACAGGGCTAATTTCTGCAGTTGCCAGGAGGGGGCATGTCTAGGACACGCTTACTCTGTACCACCTCACCTCATTGCCGGTGGGGAAAGGGACTCTTCCAGTGAGAAGGGGTTGCCTTCCAATCAAGAAAACCTTGCAGAGGGGATGGTCAGGTAATGCCAGTTCTGAGCATTCTGCATCTGAACCACTCACCTCGCTCTTGTACATTTTTGTTATTAATATTGTTGCTGCTAATGTTTGTTTTCTTATCTCATTGCTGTTTCCAGTAAATTGTTGTCTCAGCCCATGACGTTTATGTTTTGTGCCTCCAATTCTCCTTTCCAGCCTATCACAAGGGGAGGGGGAAGTGAGGGAGCAGCTTGGAGTTTTAGTGGGGGAAACTAAATTCGCAACTATTCCTAAACCATGACACCCATCTCTTGGAGAAAAAGTTGTCATAGTTTGACATCCATCGTATTAATTAGCACAGAATTGGAGCAAAAGGTAGTGTGAGTTTGCCTTATTGTTTGACCAAATGCTTCTAATTTCTAAATTTATTATCAAAATAAATTCACTGTATTTTCACTCACATTTGTCCAAGGATGAGACAAACAGCAAAAGCAACCAGATTATATAGCAGGGAGACTGGCATTCCTTGTTTTGGCTCTCTTTTGTACTTTTTCTTTTATTAAATGTAGCAGGACTACTCACAAGTTATTACAGAGGTTACTTTTTCTGTGGCGTGAATGAGCTGCATACTGCACAGATACATGCAGCCCTTTGCCTGTAAGTGTCCAGTGCTTTGACCTGGATCCAGAATGTTCACTAAGCTCTTCTGTACAACCACAAAATTGTTGTTCATTTGCCACAGACTGGTTCTTAGCCTGCACGTAAGAGTTGATGAATACTGTAGAAGAGTTTGAAGTTAGGTACCCTCTTCAGCTGTCTTTGCCTCTTCTTCACACCATCTGCCTGTTCTAAGAAGGAATACCTGACTTTTTTTACTTAAACCCTGTAGAAGCAGCAGACTCTGAAATGTTCAAGAGCTTCTCTGAAATAATTTCAACTTAATTGTACTTCTGCAAAGTACTTTACAAAATTGTGTCTCCAATTTAGTGCTGACCATGTATTATCAGTGCCTCAGAGTCTCCAGAGACTGAACAAGTGTAACCCTACATACTGAAGTGCTTCAAATAAATACGCTCTTTAGATGAAGACATAGTTGCTTCAGAATTCCCATGCACCTAGAATACAAATGCAGTAGAGTGCTGTGGGTTTCAGAGTTTTTTTTGGTGAGAATATAGGCTGGTAAGTAAAAAAAATGCAAATTACCACCGGAGTATCTCCTTTAGTGACACCGCATCTTTCAAGAATGCTGCAGCCATTCTTCTTTCAGTATCATAAACTGCAGATTCGGAATGGTTAAATACCGGATAGTGATGCGTTAACATTTTCAAAAGTACTCCTTATTAACCTTTGTTCCCATGAGGTTTATGGAAATATTAGTATCAACTTCAGGTAGGGACATTGTTTGAGTACTTTTTGAAATGCCACTCTATAAAGTAGCATCTTTCAGGCAGGAATTCTGCATTCATGGAAACAACATCTGGTACCTCAAGAATTCAATTTTAATTGGAACCTCTGGGAACAGTCATAGAACAAACTATTACAGAGTAAGAACAAAAGTTTAAATAGAGAAAATGATAAAACTATGCTTTCTACTTACATCACTCCCCAGAAATGTAGTTGGTCTTTAATTCATTTGATTGTGAACATAGAAGGCTTAATTTGTGTTATGTTCCTATCAGCAATGGAAAGAGAGGTACAGGAAGTGGATTTCATCTTGTTCAGTAGTGTGCAAAGCTGAAGGTAAGTGCAGCAGTAGATGGTTTGGTGGAGAGATGCATTTGGAAAACTGGAAGAAGAGAAAATCTGATTAGAGTATTCATGGATTTGTGAATCAAAATCATAGGCATTCTGTCTGAACATGTAATTGAAATGTCTAGAGATGTGTGTCCATCTCCTAATCCAGCTGTGCAATATTTATATTCATGTCTGAAGTGTGATAGATCAGTGTCACTGAAATTGGGAAGATAACTGTATAACCAAAGAATTGTCTAGGGGTTTTAGGGGCTTCAACTCACAGTTCAATCTTACTTTTAGATTGAAATAAACTACATTTTTTTACGTACTGGATTCTTGATGACTAAAAATTACATATTTTTAATCTTCCTTATACTAGCAGGAAGTCAGTATTGCTGGAACCACATATGTATTTTTAATATATATGCTTAACTGTATGCTAGGTTATTATGAAATTTTGAAACTATGTTCCTGAATTGAAAAGATCTACTAAGGAGTGAAAAAGAAAAATAGACATTAATGTGTACTATAAATCATCTGAGTCTAGAAGTGTCAGATTAATCACCTGTTGGCTGAACTCAAATGTCTGACTATAGAGTTACTTCATATTTTTGCATGTCTTAACCTTCCTGCTTTGTTGTGCAGACCTTTATTTTGTCATGTTTAAGTCACACACAGTTTTTGGAGCTTACAAAATTACGAATTTTTTGTGTCTCAGACTTAGTGAATAGTATAGTTTCATTTTCTCTCAGTTTTTATAAATCTTGGGAGCTCTTTAGAACTTGTCTGTTATTGCTGCCACGTCTGGCAGTACTAAGTCCTAGTGCAAGCATGAACTTACAAAAATCAGTGTTCCTGCCTAAATAGATTTTGTTGGTAATTAACTGTTGATTTGATCCTTAGTCAGCTTTCAGCTTCTTTACTGGAAACCTTTTCAGCAGGTGCATGTTGCTAGTTCAAATTATGCTTTTTTTGCTGAACCCTATTGGATGGTAATTGCTACATTATGCTTCATTCAGCCCTTGTGTACGTAAAGTTTTCAGTCCTAAATGAATTATTAAAAATCTCTTATGTTTGTATTTTTCATACGCTTGTAATTTCTGATGTGAATCCACAAATTTCAGTGCTTTGTTAGAAAAGCAGCAAGAAGTATTTCCAGAAGTTTGAAACTTCACTAAGAACTAATTTTCTTCACCACTACACAAGACATTTCTTTTTTCAGTGTAGTATTCTCTTTGTTGACTCCTAATGGAAGCCAGTGCCTCAATATGTTGCTTCATTAGGTTAGAATTTGCTGCTGTATTCACATCTGTCTTTGTTTTTTGAAGTACATGGACTGCTTGCTACAAAAATGTCCCTCACTGGCTAGAGCTTGAAAGTAGTCAAGCTTCTTCTTTAACTTTTATTGCACAGTCAAGCTTGCAGCTACATATTTTTTTGGAAAATTGTATAGCTGTTACATTGGCAACAAAAATACTTCTAATTTCTAGAGCACCTGCTAATAGAGAACTATAACATTTCATATATAAAGACATACTGTAGATATTGTTTGCCATATATTCAATTTCTTTTACTCTATACCCAAAGAATTTCCAAATGGGTAAGCCTGGTAGGAAAAAGATGTCTTAGTGTAATTAGTAAACTTGAAACATGAGATGTATGCTAAGCTTGAAAAAGAGACTCACCATGAAATGGAATTAAAAAAAAAATTGGATAAACTACTTCAGTTATTTGTACGCTCGATTTGCACTGCTGATCCCAGTCATTCCTTTTACTCTGTTAGTATGCATTATTCCTTGGCTTAAAAAAAATCAAAAAATCGGAGTAGTAGCTCTGTTTGGATTGTTATAACAGGGCAATATTTTGTGGAAAGGTTGAGAAGGGATTTATAGGTTTTAGTTGACTCCTTTTACCCTAGCCTATCTTAAAGGTTTGGAGGGGAAATACAAATTAAGATAAAATTAATTTATTCAAATACAGTTGTATGATCTAAGTTTAGGACTAATCATTTTACTTTTGTCAAAAGTAAATATCAACCAAATCATCTGGCATATTTATACTGCACCTTCCTAAGTCTCAGTATATACAAGAGAATTGGAAATTTGAGAGAGAGGGATACCTGAAGCTTTCTAGCCTTGCTGGAGTTAAATACGGATCACATGTTCAGTGAAGTTAGTAAAGCATTGCTTGGTGGGTCCATGTCTGCCTTGTCATGGCATGGAAGCTGCAGAGTGCAGTGCTCCTATGTTGCTTTGTGTCAGTACTGATAGGATTGGGCTATGCATTCTATAAAAGGTGTGAAAGATGCTCTGCAGAAGGCACAACCCTCTTGTTGCCGGGACCTGGCTGTGTGAAGGCACTGAGTGCACAGCAGTGCTGTGAAGGGTGTCAGCAGGGCCAATGGCTCAGTTGCTGCTTTGGTGTGCTCAATTATTTTGTTCTTTTTCATCCTCCTTTCTCTTGCCCTGTATGAAATAGTGGGAAGGGGCAAGCTGTCCTGATGGAGGACAGACCCATCAAGTTTCTGTGCAATTGTTAGTGAAAGAAAGAGTTTCTTTCACAGCTGTCAATCAGATGGTTGTGTATTGAGGTAGGACAGGTTTTTCTTCTCTTTTCTTCTTTCTGGCTACTTTAAGTTAGTGGGGCATTATTCTTTCACATAAGTGTCTTTTCACCAACACATTGTAGTAAAACTGAATGCCTTTTAATTTATAACTATTATCATTTTACAGTCAATCAATCCTATCAGCAAACTACTCTGGACATTAGTGGCTGTTGGATTGTGTCTTGCAAAATTCAGTGTAATATACTGGGGCTCATTTGTTAAAAATATAAATTACACTCAAGCAAAAATATGACCTTTTCTCTCAGTACTGGCTACCCAAAAAGACTACCAAATAGTTTTAGGTTTTTTTTCCTCTGTCTTGACAAGACTTCACTGATAGTTTCCATGTGTTTTCTTTTTCTTATCTCAGGGAAGTGCCAGTCCCATTGTATAGATTGATCTACAAGCAAAGAAAAGAGCTAAAGCCCTTTTAATTCTCAGACTTACATTATTTTTAGTTTTCATAGTGCTGTTTTCTAGTGGTTTTTTCTTTACGGTAAAGCTAGTTTTTTTCTCTTTTCTTAGTATGTTGTTCCCCTTCTAACTTGTAACCTTTCCAAATGACTCGTTGAAGCATCATCTGTAATTTAGTCTCTTGTGTATAGGTTTTCTGTTGATGTAAAAAAAAAATGTTAGGAAATATTACTTAATTGCTATGCTATTTGTACTTTGCCAGCATGAAAGTGGAGTTACCTATTGCGGATGTGCAACCCACAGGTTTAATTTGTTTAACTTTTTTATGACTCCATTCTCCTATAAATGTGTGCATAAGATAGAAAAAAGATTTTTTTTTTTTTTTCCTAATTTGGCAATTTGCTTGATTTATGGAAAAGTCTGTGCTCTGTTTTGTGTATTTGCTCGTTTGGAGCCCTTCTATAGTTTATAGAGACACTAGTGATTTGTTCCTTAGCCTCCCTGTGGAGTTTGTTCCATATTACAATCTAATTCCATGTCCGTGTCATGCACTCCTGAGCTGTTAATTTGTACATTTCGATGCAGTTTGTTTCATCGTGTTTTTGTAATCCAAACTGAATCTAACGAGCTATGTGCTTTGGGGACCCAGCCTTGCCTTGCCAATTAGAACAAGTGGTTACTGAGAGAGAGCATGTTTTAAATAAAACATGGCACCTCTGCGTGGGACAAGCAGCCTTCGGGGAATAAAAAGAGGATATTTAACTCTTTCTGCTTGAGAAGAAAGGGCAATATTAGTGAGCGCATTTGAGAAACATCCAACTCATTCCTTTAAAAGGTATTATGCAGATTCATGGTGTGTTTTTTAAATAAAATGTAGTTTGCCATTGAAGGTATGTTAGGCACTGCTGCCTGCGGAGCATTTAGGAATTCAGAAGGGTATCTGTTGAGCAGACGACATGTTTTCTAGGATTCTGATTGCTAATGCCACATCAAAATTTTACAGGACTAGCAGCTACCTTTTTCTTTCCCCTTATACTGCTATACAAGAGGCTGAGAGAGAACAGGAGGCGTGCCAGATGGTACAGGAGCTGATTTCAGAAGGTATTTTACAAGGGGAGGAATCTACAAAGTGTTTATTTAATTAGAGTGCTAAGATTATGTACTAGATGACCAAGAGGAAGATATCATTTTGAGGTAACTGAGAAGATCAATATTTTTGATCGTTGAAGAAACTACCCAGCATTCTACTGGTCTTCAGATTACCTGGTGAATTCAAGCAAGACACAACAATGATTTAGGAAGTTAACTCAGCTTTGCAATTCTTTCCTGCATTCCACCCCCAGCATTTCCTTTCCTATGTCATCACTATTAACTTGTACATCTACATGCTTGAGCATCTCCAAACAGAAGCAGTTACTGTCCAACAGCAAGTCTTAGCTGAGGAGTGAGAAAGAGTAAGAAAGAATTTAGGTGAACAGTCATGGCAATTAACTCAGACAATATTTCAACAGTCCCTGCGTACACAAGTAAGACAAGACCAAGAAAGACCTCCGATGTGAAAACCTTTCTGTTGAGCAGCTAAGACCTGTTTTGTTAAGGTGATTTAAGCTGTTGGGGAAGCAGGTGTATGGGACAAACATGATCTGGATAATAGAATGGAATGTAACTGATGACTTTTCAGTTCTTTAGCCATTTCATATGAAAGAAATGTGATCTAGCAGCTAGACAGCTAGCTAGGATCCTGACTTGATTTCCTTTCCACAATCAGTGAGGATTTCTTTGTGATACTAGACAAGTTGGGGGTTTTCTGTCTTGCACTTCTGTTCCTCATCAGGTCCTGAGAGATGATAATATTTCCCTGCTGATTTTGAACAACGTGATTTTGGACTTGCCTTTCATACCCTTAAGGAATGTGGGCAGTTAGGGACCTTTTGTTCCTTTATTTTGTCTTAGCCTTCAGAAGTCTTAGGCAAAATTTTGGAATTTCGGTTCTTTTCTGTACATGTCTTTTCTGCAGTTGAATTTCTGTTCTTTATCTTCTGTCCAGTTTGTTTCTCCTCTTAATTTAAGGGGAACCGTATTGCAGTGCTACAATTAATGCATACCATTTCTTTTTAAATTTTTAATTATTTTCTTACGGAACCTGTAAACATGTTCAAGTCATTGTTTATTCATACCAGTCTTCTTATACGTATTGCAAAACTTGTATGTTCTCACAAAGTTAGTCACCAGAGGGCAAACTGCTCATGCAGATTTAGTCAATATAACTATAACTTTCTGCTTTTTAAAAAAAACCTCAATGGTCTATAAGTGAGTTTCCCTGTAGTATTAATGAAATGGAAAGTATAATGACTGTTGTCTTCAGAGATAAAGAAGTTAGAGTGTTACACTGAATGAGATGGAATTTTTAAAAGGTAAAATTTAAACTGTTGGAGTAATTTGCAAGCATTGGGGGAAAATACCCCTTTAGATAATCTTTTTCATTGTTGTCACATTGAATATCCCTTACTAAATAAGTGATTAAATATCGCTTAACAATTAGTGAGGGAGAAAATAGTAGCTTAAAACAGTTTTCAACAGGCTTGTCTTTATCCTTAATTTTAAGTAGATGACTCCGTTATGGGGGCAGGTGTGTGTGTGTAATCCTAGGCTGGAGATACAGATGAGGCCTTTCTTAAAAAGTTACCTGAAATAATTGCATCTCTAGTAACTGAACCTGTAAGATTTTGTTCCTTTCCTGTGCAGAAAGCATAGGCTGTTGACTGAATCGGGCATTGAACATTTAGGAAATGACAAGACAGGTTATGGTGTTGTAATAATTAATCCAATCTGTGTGTATGCATTATAACTGTCTTTTAATTATGATAAAAGGATCAGAGCACATGAAGGCACAAGATTGCTGGCCTAATCTCCTGTTTAAATCACAAGTCATTAAATATCATCTAGGTAAACTCTGCTGAGAATTTCTCCTTTAAAAGCTACTCTGTCTTGATGTGAGGATGCTGGGGGTTGTGAATGCACCATGGTTGCTGGTATTTCTAATGAATAGTCCCCCTCACTATTAAGTAATAGTAAGGTATGCCTTGTTAATTGCAGCATTATAGGGATGACATTTGCACATTGAGCTGAATGGAGAAGGATTATTTTCTTTAGAGAATTTCTTTTAAGAACTCATTAGCCCCCTAGTGCTTCAAGAAAACAAGTAATTTACCATCTTGACATTTGTTTGAGTCTGAGGTGGTGATATTCTTGTTTGCTATACATAGATAAGAATCTAAAGCACAACTGTCAAATGTCCACAGATATGGGATATCAACTTTGAGAAGCCTTGGAACTGCAGTCCTTTCTTAATCTCCCTCCCACAAGACAAAATCTTTGGATGCTTTAAGCATTAAAAGTACACATCTCCCTGCCTCTGTGGAGCTGCAAGGATATTTAATGCTTCTCCTGGTGAACCTAAGAATAACTTTGAACACTCTGTAAATAAACATGAGGAGGAACTGACAAAAGTCATGTTAAAATTCTGTAGCAGAGAAAGTAGGTAGAATTTAGTTGTCTTTGGATTTTCTTTGGAATCTTCCTTGGGGTTAAAACAAAGTCAAGAGCAGAAAGGAGCTTTGCTTTCTGAAAAATTCCAATTGCACATTTTGAATGTCTTTCATTCTATCCAGTAAGTAAGTTAAGGGTCCTCTGTGACTGCATGCATTATGAAAATAATTTAAATAGAGAGGTCAGATCACAAGTGTAAAAAATTGATTAGATCAGGCACTTCTTTATTTCAGACTGCTTGACTTTTCAAGCTTAGTGTAGGATTTTGCCATTCTGTAATACCATCCCCAATCTTCTGGTGTAAATAAATACAGTTATGTGGAACTGTTGACTGTTACTGGGCCAAAGCATTTGGAAACCATGAATCAAGAATGTTGATTCTGAGCTGTTGGGCAGTCATATTGGACCAAAATGCTCTGTCTCAGTTGATCAGAAGTGCTGAAGCTGAACAATCTGGCTGTGATCTTCTGTTGAGTCCATCTTCTGAGATTGCTCTTTTCTTGCTGCAGCAAAAGCATCTCTAGTAATAGTCTTCGGAACATAATGCAAGATTTTTCTCTCTCTCCTGTGCATTAAGGCTTCTCATCAGACAAATGTGGAAGGAGGCTGTGGTTTGTGTATTTTTAACTACTAATGTTACCCACACCATAGCTGTTTATTACTTGAGGAAGCGAATGCATGAATTTCATGATGTGCAAGGTTAATGATCCAATGTATAAGGAGGAACCTTGGAGCTTTCTAAACTTCTGTTTTGTATTTATGTGCATTTATCTACATTAATAGTGTAGCAACACTGGTAGCATTTTTAATAGGTTTCAGCTCCTAAATAACTGGAGCTTTTTTATTTTGGGTTGGGGAATTTCTGCCCAGCTCTGTGGAAAAGGTCTCATATAAGTGGAGAGCGAAGTATGAGCAGACTGTAGATGTCTTGGGGGCTTGGTAAGCATTAGAAATGACCAAAAGTAAACTCGTGTATCTGAAATGCTTTAGAATCGCTTGTAGTGGGCATGGTATTCACTGGAAGTTGTTTGCTATGAGCTCAATCAGCAGTAAAAGACTCATTTCTTTTCTGGTAATTCTATAAGTTATAGGCTTTGTTCTTTTAACAAAAGACGCTGGAGTTTTGCCTTCTGTTTTGTGTTTTGCTTCAGAATAGGAAAAAAAAACCTTTCAGCAATTTAGAGGGTGTCTGTGGAGGTAAATACCACCCTGGCTCATTTCCAGGCTGAAAAGAAAATATAGCGTGCTATTTACCATTGTGTTCTAGCAATGTTTAGTATGGCATTACTGCTCTTCATAGACAAGCTTACGTTCTCCTCTGTTGACATGTCCTGCCCTGCAATATGTGGAGAAATAGAAAGTTGATCCCAGTGAGGTGAATGCAGTCTTTTACCATGACATTTTCTATGCCTCAGCAAAGTCTGTGCTTAGCTTCAAGTCCTTAGCAGAACTGCTGTCTGCTGAAACACTTTCAGCAGCAATTTGAAAACTAGATTTTGACAATGCTGACTCCTTTTTTTTCCCCCCCTGAGACTCACTAATATCTAGAGAAAATTGTGATAGATGTAAATAATCCCCAAAATGCAGAAGCATATGATGAATGCTGGCATCTACTCAAATTGAGAGAGATAAGTTAATGTTTAGGAATAGCTCAAACATTACTCTTCATTCTGCGCTGTTTCTGTTAGTGTCCATAATTATTATTTTAAAAGAGTTAAAATTATTGTATAACTGGAAAATTTTGACTGTGAAGGTTTTATTTAAGATAGACATAGGAGTCACTTGTTTTGATAATTGGCATGTGAAAATCATAGCTGATATGTGACTGCAGCTAGTTGGTGGTAACTGGATGTGTTCCAGTATGAATATTTTCTTTTTTTTTTCTAAATGAGCTCTTGCATTTGTGCACAACTGAATTGTAAAAAAAATTATCTCTGAATCTAAAATCAACATGGCTGGCAACATTCTCCAAATCACTATATCTGGTAGCTGTGGATAGCAGTAGGTATCCAGTGCATTTCAGTCATTTCCCCCCCCCCCCCTTTTTTTTTTTTTTTCCTTTCTTTGGAAGGGTCCTGGTGTGCTTTAGTTGAGGAGAAATATATAGAAATATTCATCTAGTAGATTTAGAAATGCAGAGTGCTGAAAGCTTTTGTAACAGAACCAGTTTTTCTTGGTAGTAACTAAATGAGCTTTTCTTTGTGTAAAGGTCAGATATCATGTATTTGTTCCCACTTGAGCTCTTTTTTGACAGAATGAAAGCTATTTTGCTCTTGATTTATAAGATATTTAATATGAGTTAGTACTGCATAAACATCTGACATTGTGAGCAGCACTGTTCTGCTGACCATGTCTTGGTGAAAGGAATTTGAAGCTATTTATTACAGGCCTTTTCTGCAGGTACTGTAACAAAGTAGAAAATGTCCCTTTCCAGGAGAGCGGGAGTAATTATTTTAACTTGAAACTGTTTTCTCCTTCATACAGCAAACTGCAGTAACTCCCTGCAGATAGAATGGTCAGTTGTGACTCCATCCACACACCTGGGCCTGAGAAATGAATTGTACCTTAACTTATAAGGAGGGGAAATCTGTGGCTCATTCGCTTCAGACTTCCGAAGATGATGTTGTCAGTAGGACTTGAGAGTCCATTCTTTATTTAGGAGACTTCAGAAAATAATTGAAGTACTAAATCTTGTATGCTATTATGGCAACTTGTTCTTTAGTTAGACTTAGCAAGGTATTCAAATAAGAGTCTAGCTACTTTATATTAAAAAAAAGCTAAGCAGATAATTAATTGTATTGATGTGATGACACATAATTTATAGAAATTGAAGTTGAAGATGATTTCTGTGAAGAAATTTTTACTAACATTTTGTTACCATAAAAGCAGTCATTTTTACTAACAATAGTAGTGCTTCCAAATAAATACAAAGCATTTGAGATAATTTGTTATGCAACTAAGTAATCAATTTTAAGTTCCTGTGTTCGTGAACCTTCTATGAAATTTCAGTTTGCTGTATTCCTAAACTATGAATAGACAAAAGAGGTAGAAAACAAGAAGTGTCCAACAAACTAAACAAATACTAAGTTTAATTATTTTGTAACTACGTGTAGCCCTTAATTTTTTCAGTTAACAAAAAGAAGTTTTGGATTTCATTATTAAATGTGAACAGTGACTAAGAATTGGTCTTTAAGCATGTTCACCAAATAAGAAAACATTTTGGTTAAAATCAGTCCCTTGTGAACCAGGATTAGAATAACATTTTCTAAGTTTATAATCTGACAACTCTTTCTGGAGTTGCCAGGTTAGAACCTATTTCTTCCATTTCTCCTTTCTTAGTGAAACTCAAAGAAATTCGGACCCTGAAAATTGAAGAAAATAATAAGTGAGATTATATCCTTGAGCCGGTGAAGAAATCCCATGTACCATTTTGTGTGTTCCATCAGGTTTGAGGCCGAGTAGCTGTAGGACCCATGAAAGCAGCTAACTGCGAGGGTTGAGATGTTTGCTGGTTTCTACCGAGCCTTCCTTTTTGCTTAGTGTAAAGGAAGCTGTGGCTTCTAGACTTTCAGTGGAAGCCCTTTAACTTGCATATGTCTGGGCTACCTTCTTCCCTCTCTCGTTCCCCATTCTCTGAAAGACTTGGAGTTGGGTGGGCAGAGAAGTTAAAGTGGCATGGCATTTACTGGGTCCAAAACAGACATTTTTTCTCCCCTCCCTGGTGTTAGATAACTCTACTTTCCTTTTATATTGTGCCTTATGTCGCATTCAGTAAGGTACTATATGCTAGTAAGGACACAGGCACCTATACCAAACACTTACTCAGGCATAACTGTATTATTGAAGAGAAAGTTTGCTGAGTTTTCAGTGTACTGCAGGTTCCACTTGGTTGGGTGAAACTAGTAGCAAATTACTATTGTGGCTTTTTTTGTGCTGTTCTGGCTCTCTGGGTGCACAACTTTATTCACTAAAACATTTCTCTAGTAGTATTTAGTATCACTTATGAAATAGAGGCTTAATATGGAGTTGCCTTTCATGGTTAACTGCAACTCATTTTCTGCCCTTTACTCGAGGGAAAGCAAGTAGGAGGCTTCCTGCCTCTTTTCCCAGTTTAACTGCTGATCAGGGAAACAGAGACTATAAAAGTTAGCTTCTTTTTCCATTATGTAAGTTTGTACAGCAAGGTATTAACAATTTTTCAGTTGTGCCCTGGCCTATTAGCAGGAATATACAGTGGTACAAGAATGAATTTGTTGAAAATTTTATGCCTCCATGACCTATTGTAGAATGGTATCCTTCTGCTGTGTTATTAAGTAATTTTTCTTCTCCTCTTAAAATTAATGCTGACATTGTATTACTGGATTTGTTCTTGTCTTCAGATTGGAACATAACAGAAAAAATCTCATTGCTGGTACATTAAAATTAATTGTTTAAGTACTTCCCTTGAAGTAGAATTCAACTACAAAGATTATAATGTAAAATCACTGTATGATTTAGTTTTGCTTTCATGTATGAAAAAGTGCTTTTGGAGCATTCAGGGCATCAGAATGCAGAAGATAAGGATGAGTGGAAATGACAGTGAGAAAAGGGCAAACTCCTGAGGAAGAGGAGATACTGTTGTCAATCTTTGTCAGTACTACAAATGGTAACAACTCTGCGAAGTTCTGCCTTTAGTGAGCATTGTAATGCCTTTTCAGTAACTGCCTTGTGACACTGGCAATGGGAATTTCGTGCAATGTATGGAGAGGTGGGAAAGCTGTTTGATACTAAATGTCAGTCCTGGTGATTCGGTTTGGTTTTGCTTGCTTTGAACAGAGCCTTTTTGCAAAACTGAGTGCAGGTTTGAAGCTGGCATTTTGCAAATGTTTTGCCTATAGATTTTTGCTCTAATTTAGCTCAGGTCAGCCTTAACTAGAAGTTATTGATAAGGAATTTCTGTTTGCCTGTTGAAGATAAACAGGCTTTATAATCCTGTTTGTACTGAATACTTTGTAAAACTTTCAGAATACTCCAGATGAAGCATTTGCTTTTAACTTTAGCAGAGAGATAGAGCCGTATAGATAGAGCTGGAGTGCTGAGCATAACCAATGAGTGGTTGGTGATGTGGAAGGAAATTACTTGTTTTGCTTATGAGATAATTTAACCATCTTACTTGAAGGTTTACAGGCCTCAGACAAAGCTTAGATATAAATGTAGGTGAGCTGCTATTTGGCAAGGGGTGAAGCATAGAATTCTGCCAAGGGGGATGATGTGTACAAGAAAACCACTCAACAGTTTTACAACAGCAAAAAAGGTGAATGGAAAATAATTCACTAATTAACAGCCCTAGACAGAAGCACTCAGTTTTTTCATAATTTTAAGTTGGGCATTTCAGAATGGGCTGCATTTTTTAGGGAAATAGAGATTTACTGTATTTGTTTTGTCCTAGTGGGATGGCCAGCACATGGCAGCTGAGGAAAAAGAAAATAATCTTCAGTTCATTCTTTGGGACAGTTGTGGTTTTCCAGGAGTTTTTCTAGTGTCCTCTCATCTGCTTGCTCTCTTGCAGAGTGACAGCAGAATCACATAAGGTGTGTTTTTTTAATCCATTTGGTTAATGTCTTCAAATGATATTCAGCTGGCTGAGTTATAAAATGAAATTTGCTTTATATTGATTTTAATAGTGTTTTGCCTGAGACTTTTATAACTGGTACAAACTGCTGATTTTTACCAGGAGTTAAAAGTGGAGTCATGCACTCGATGCAGTGATAGGTTGAGATGAGAAAGTTAGGATTAGAGTTAGTTCCTTTTTTGGCTGATACTGCTCAAATTTAGATGACAAAGCAGTAATTGGAAACTTTTCCAAGTTGTGTGCTCATCCAGTGGGACTGACTGTTGCTGTAATGACATTTATGAAGAAAGCTTGTGTCTACCGAGGCCATAACCTAGTGAAGTAAAAGCAGTTTGATCACCTAGTCCATCTGCAGACAATACGGGATTTCTGATTTTTTTTTTGCATGTGGTAAGTGCTACAGAAATTGTTTTGAGGATTAAAGACAAATTCAAGGAATTGCTTCATCTGTTCAAAGAACAAGGGGAAAAATCTCATTTCACTGATGTTTACCAAATGAGATACCAAAAGGAGTTGAAATATATATACTTAAAACCTGACAATTTTTCTGCAAATACAAAAAAAAAAAAAAGTAATGGTGTCAAATGCTGTGTTTTTGCTCTTGAACTAGATTTGCTCCTAGATGATTTTGTAGATGTTTTAAAATAAAAACATAAGGCTTGTCAATATGTTAGTTTACCAAAAAAGCAAAAAACATAAGTGTGAGTTTTCTAGGTTTAAAATAAGTTATAGTTAACACTGATTTTTATTTTTTATATTTTTCCTTTTAATCATTCTCCTTCCTTCTGAGAAGTGAGACCTTCACAGAATGTCAGGTGTAGCTTGGCACCCAATAGACATGAAGCATCTGAGACATGTACCTTACTTTGGACTTGTCTTCTTTCAAGAATTCTTAAAATGCTATCAGTCTAACTTAGCTTTTTCTAACTTGTCCTCATAGACTATGGCTCCTGCCTTAGAAGGTACTCATGATTGATCCCAACTTAGAATGGATCAGTACCTTCTTTTTTTTTTTTTTTAAAGGTTTGTATGAAAGTTCATGTTGTTCAACTTGATCTACAGAAATGCGTAAAATAAAATGGGGAATCTGTTTGAACAGAAAAACCTTCATCTAATGAGGGACTGAGCTTGGGATCTCTGTGTTCCAGATGGCAGTAGTTTGTGCTGCCGTGTCTGCAGGTTTCAGCTGGAAACAGTTTCTTTATAGTAGACAATTCTTTGTCATGTCCCTGTCCTTCCACCTTTTTTGTTTTCTGGTTTAATTCAGAAGATGGCACATCTGTCAGTGTGGAAATAACTTACAGAATGCAGTACAAATGGGTTGTACTTCTGTACATCTGTACCTCTGATAGCTTTCTGAGAGCAGTTTTACTCTCTAGGGTACAATACATTGCCTGTCTTGTATGATCAGTGGAAAGGGTTCTTTTCAAATCAGATGTTCTCTGGTAACATTTTAAAATTCTTGAAATCGAACCCACAGCGTTCAAGAATTTAAAACCAATATTATGAAGGTTCTCTGAGAGGCAGATGTGCATTAACATGTTGAGCAGCATGTTCCTACTGTTTTTCATTGAGAGAAAATAAGTGAAACCTTAACAATTTTTATACTTTGTTAATGTGGGAAGTCATTTCTGATAATGCTTCCTCCTGTCATCTTTTTTCATGTAGATATAAGTGGTAAATGTGCACTGCATTTTGGAAGGAATTTTCTTCATCTGTTCTGTCTGGTGTTTAAATTGATTGGGCCTTTTCTTTAACTCTTATAATGGGGTTTCAAAACTGTTTTCATTTCTGACCGAAGCTTTCAGATATGTTCACGCTTGAAATGTGCTGGGGTATGAGTAGAGTAAATATTTTTTTTCCTGTATGTATGCTTATTACTTTTCCAAAGAAACTGAAAATTAATCTTAACTCTAACCTGGCAGTAGCGTATGTGTGTGATATGGGACTGCTCCATGATTAAACTTATAGGGTAAGGTTAATTTACTAGGTACTGACAGACAAATTGTGAAAGGTATAGGAGCTAACTGGAAGAGAATCTGTAGAGAAATCGTGCTCCCTTTTGAAAATCATTAATATTTAATTTTAATTTCAGTAGCTTGTATCAGTCTCCCCTGGCCATTCTGGGGGAATTGCAGCTGTAGCTTGTCTTCTGCCAGTAGCCAGTGAAGTGAATTATACAGAGCTCTATCCACAGGGCTAAAGAGATGAGAGAATTGTGCAAAATAAAGATAAAAGTTTGAGAATTTATATTGAATCTTAGGATTCAATTTAAACATACTGACAAAAATTTGAGTAGCTGTTTATTTTCAACAGGCCAGCATTTCACACCATTTCTGTCACATTTCTCGAAAGCATTAAACAATGGTGCTGCATTCACTTATGTAGGATTGGCAGCCTGGTTGGAAAATCACACTACTCTCTTGGAGCACAGCAAAGCTAGCCAGTAATTAGTAAATTTAAAAACAATTGAGTCTGCATGAGTTGGTGGTACCATGTGATACCACTGGTGATGAAAAGTTACTAGAAAGCTTGAAAAAATTCTTTACTCCCTAGTACTTTAGTCACAATAATAAGTCTTTTAACTTTTAGGTCATAATTTAAAATGAAAAAAAAAAAATTGATACCGATTTCAATTCTGTTTTACCATGGCAATAGTGTTTATAGAATTTCATTGTGTGGATTTTCTGTTGTTTAGGCAGTAGACATTGTGATTTCTCTGAGCTTTGGTCAGAGATAGAGCTGTGTACTGTATGAATAAAAGCAAGGCACAGAGTAGGCTTCTTTAGCATTGAAAGGGGCAGAGGGGACAGGTTCTTCATCCAGCTCAGTCTGAGGAGTTACCCTGCTTACAAACTGTTCTTTTATTGGTATAGTTCAGTGAACATTGATCTTGTCTGAGATTGTGATCCTGAGCAGGTACCATGGGAAAGGGAAACACACAGCTGAATAGACTGTATGGAAAAAGGAGAAGATTCCTTTTTGTAAGGATGAGTTCTGGTTCCTCTTCTCAATGTGGAGCTCGTGGACTTTTAAGGGGAGTTTCTTGCATGGTGGAGAAGATTGATACAAGTTTTGATGACAAATGTATGTTTGGTTTGAAATATCTTCTTACAAAGAACTGCCTCTTTATACCTCGATGTAGAATTTTCTCTCTTCCTTTTTAACTTCTGGTGTCATAGAGAGGAACAATTTCTGAAAAAATATAAGTGCAGGTAAAAGCAGGGCAAAGAACTCATTGAAGTTTCTGTATAGATGCAGGCTTTTTACTCACAAGGTAAAACCTGGAGTGTTTGGAGCAAAAACATTCAGGTGATGCTTCTGACATATCTAGTAAACATGTACACATATGGGTTTTTTCTTTTTCTTGATCAGATGGCCACATATATAGCATGTTTTCATTTTGTTGAGCGTAAGCTGCTTTAAAAAGAACTGTTCCTGTATTTTCTTCTTGAACAGAAGCTCGTCTAGTAAGTGTTCAGATTTTCTTGCATTCATTAAAGCAAGACAAGGAATTACCAGAGAGGTAGAAGTGCAAAACTCGCTCTAGGTGGCAGTGGGGAAGGGTTTTTCTGCTTGAGGCTCTAAAAAAAGGCCTGCTTGTCCTGTAAAACCATGTAGGATGTAATAGCTTCTGGAAATACTGATGGTGGCAAACCATTGAATCTGTTGCTTGGTTTTCTTCTTAGAGCAAAATATATTGGTTTTTAACTCCGATAGCAACTTCTTTTCATAGACTTTTCATTTGTCATAATTTGATGGAATAGATTTTTTTCAGGTTTCCAAATTGTATTATATGGTTATAGCTGTCTTAGGAAAGAGAGGAAGACTGTGTGCATGTGTGCACAGCCATTGATTTATATTAGCTTCCCTTATATAAGTTTGTAAGACACTGAGAGCCTCCTGTTTTGGCTATTTCCATAGAAATAAGTGACAATCCCAGTCTCAGTAGAAAGAGGATGTATTCCTTATTTCGAGTTTTATTTCTTGATTGAAGATACACTTCTTTCTAGGAGCGACTGCTGGAGGGAGCATTTTGTTCTTGTTACCTGTCACTGTTGGTAATGAGAATGTTTTATCAGTAAAATACCTTTTCATCTACTTTCTAACTTATTTCTAACAACAGATGTGAAACACTTGACAGAACAACAAAATGTGTTCACCTCTTACTGGAGTTCTGAATGGACTTTTGCAAGAGGACATTCTCTACTTCATACATATTCTGTGCATAATTTATTTTCTTTCCCTGGTAAAAGACTCATTAAACATGTAAGGACATCATATATCTGTTTTAAAAGGGAGGGGAAACATGTTCAGCAAGGCCTGAAACGTGCTCTCTACTACCTCAACAGTTCTAAACAGAAAATTTCTCCACTGCTGATAGTGAGATAAGAATTGATCAGGTGCATTGTGTTTGACAGTGAATAAATGGGAGAGTGAAAGGTGAAAACAGAAAAGGGAAGGTGGCAGTACCATAATGCTGGAGACTACTAAAATAAAATTAGTTCTGTTGATGCGCTGTCCTGTGTCAGGGCCATAGTGGAAGCTATTGACTCTTGCAGAGATTCCAGAAACCAGATTTTTCTAAATTTAGGAGGCTTCTTAGTAGAAATTTAGTTTGTTAACCTGACACATACCTTTTCCTTTTCCTCTGTTGCGTTGGTGTTGAAAAATTAATTTGTATCAGATGCATTATTCTGAGTTTTAGTTCAAGTTCTTAGCTTTAGGCAAATCAAAGTAGAAATTTCTTCGGTGAGTTTTGTTTGGTGCTGTCTCTAGCATGCAGTTATTCTGCTGTGTGTGAATGTATATCTTAGCTGCCAACAGGTTTTCTGTTCTGGAAGGTGTAATTCACATGTGTAATATAGAAAATTACATTACAAAAGTGTTTAGTTAAACAGTAAAGGGAAGAAGAAGCCAGTTCCATTTGCATAAGAACATCAACATACAGTATTGAATTGGATGTTCATTCTCTTTATGAAAATCTCGTATCTGAAGACGTAAAAAGGCATAGTTTAAGGCACTTTTTCCGTTTATAATGACAAGTAAAACTGTACATTTTACTTTTTGGGTTTGAGTAGCAAATTACAATACGACTTGTACTACTTTGCTAGCTTTAAAACCCATTTCATAGTATTTAAATATTCTCATATACATGGTTTCCATTTGATTTTTTTCATTCTCCTTTTACTCTGCTGTGAATTTCTCATTTAAACAGTCCTTGATTTTTTTTCTTCATTTCATATATGGTACTTGTCTTTGCTGTATTGATTGCACAATACAAAAATTATAGCAGATAAGAATTGGTATAAGAAGTTAAGAATTAACAGAATTGTATGGTTATAAAATTCTGTTTCAAAAGTAAAATTTTCATTAGCTGAAATATGAGAATAGTGAGGAAAAGAGGGCATCAGTCACTGTCACCACAGATACAATAAATCTCAAAGCAAGATGGTAGCTCTGGAGAATAATAATGGAGCTATGCTTTACATTTAATGAACTAAACAAAATTAATGCATGGTTATTATTAATTATATCTGTGCAATATCTTCTATGTGAGAAGATAACAAATGTTTTATAATTATACTTCCTTTAATTTATCGGTTGCCATACCCTAGTGTTGAGTGTAGAATATGGGCTAGAATACATTTTGTCCCAAAGTGTAAGCATGCACAAATATTTGCATTGGAGAAAGGCTTCAGTCTTACACTCCATTTACTTTCAGTGCTTGTCATTATTACAAAACAAAAATTAGTTAGTTTTCAGTGTAATGGATGTGAAACAAAATTCCCCATAAAATTAGTGTTAAAAGGAGGTTGTTTGTAAACAAAAGGGCAACATGTGAAAATTCATCAGAGAAATTAAATAATATTACATGATGTATTTAAGAAAAATCCAGAGATATTCTCTCTTAATACTAAAGTCATCTTTATTATGGAATGTTATAAGGATTGCAAAAACATATGCCCAGTGTGTTTAAAGTGTGTCTATTTGTATATAAATATCTAGAGAATAAGGCTTCCTTGCTGTTGGCAGCCCTTCATGTTTTATTCAGCAAGAGCACAGGTATTCTCTTAATGCTCCATGTCATTGTATGATCTTCTAGTGGGTATTGTGTTCTAGCCTAGCTACTCATCTGCCCTATTCTGAATAAGTGTTTTCACAGTGTCCTTGAATGCTGATTGTATTGGCTCAATTGTGACATTTTCTAATGAATTTATCTTCTTAGTGTGGGTTATTGTTTCGTATACAGTTCTCCTTATTGTAATGCCTGAAATTAAGCAAGCAATCTGATTAGCATCTGCTGTGGGTGGTTTGTTCCTTCTTTCCCCAAAGTAAGTCCTGTAGGGTTGTTACTGAATACATTCCTTTATTTTCTGCTCTATATTTATGTAAGTGAAAGCTGCATCACCAGAGTATACCTTGCCTTTAGAGAAGATACTGATAATATTTGCAGTGGGTTTAGTTTCTGTAGGAATCCATTACACAGATTTGAATTGACTGGGGAAATCTGTACTATGCAGGTGAGCTTCACCCTTGCTTTAGGCAATTTGTGGTGTGTTCTGCATGGTTCTCTTCAGATGCCTTCTAGTATGGTGTTGGCAGATAACTCTTATCACAAAGATAAGATCTGACATCTCACCTGAAATTCCTCTCTGAGAAGCCAGGATAAAGGTTTGGCCAGGTTCCATGTGCTACTGGCAGTATGATGATGACTGCTATATTCAGCACTCCCTGAGGGTTTGGACTATCAGCATTGCTGTAGAGCATCCCCGGTATGACGAAGCCAAATGTAGTTCAGGCCAGATCATCACCATCAGCTGGGCTGCAGCTTCCCTTACAGCAGCCATTTCCTAGAGATCATATTTACCCATAGGCTGTTGGTATTTATAGGTTGTTGTCCCCTGTGATTTTCACTTTGATTTGGTGTTCCATATGCTGTCCAAATCTTTTGTTTGTTTCTATGCTCAAACAGTAGCATCAGGAATACAGTCTTAGTACTACTGTAAGACTGCAATAAATGAGAGCTGCTTTATGTGGAGAGGGATTCTTGTCATTGGTCAGACTGCTGCATATTTCACAGAATCACAGACTACTTGAGATCAGAAGGGACCTTTGGAGGTCATCTGATCTAAGCCCCCTGCTCAGGCCGGGCCACCTCCAGCTGATTGCCCAGGACCATGTTCAGATATTTTTGAAGAGATCCAAGGATAGGGACTGCAGCCTGCCTGGGCAGCCTGTGCCAGTGCTCAGTCACTGTCACAGTGAAAGTGTTCACAGGATCACAATATGCGGATTTGGAAGAGACCCACAAAGATCATTGAGTCCAAGGATCATCCTGCTGGCCCTGCACAACACCATCCCCAGCAATCACCTGTGCCCAAGAGCATTGTCCAAACACTTGAACTCTGTCAGGCCGCTGCTGCGACCACTTCCCTGGAGAGCCTGTTCCCGTGCCCAACCACCCTCAGGGAGAAGAACCTTTTTTCTAATATCCAAACCTAACTTCCCTTGACACAGCTTGAGGGCATTCCCTTGCGTTCTGTGTTTCTTCATATTCGGATGGAGGCTCACATTTCAGTTTGTGCCCATGGCCTGTATTTGAAGGAATGTGGTTGTCAGGGAAGGAGCAGGGTGAGCAAGTAGTCTAAGTACATACCCTTGCCATTCCAAAGTATTTGTGAAGAAGGAAAGAAAATATAATTAGATTTTTAATAGTTCAGATTGCTTCAAGGAATATTTATTGCTTCCTTGGGCTGTTGTTTGCTGAAGTCATTACATGGAAAGAATATTGTTTCAAAGTTCTGTTTGCTTTGACACTGTCGTGTATCTAAATGCATAATAGTACTACTAGTCAAATATATCTTTGAATTTCCATTCTATGCTGCACAGCAGTATTCCATTTCACTTAACTTTTGTGTCTTAGAGCTCAGTCAAGCGCAAGTGTACTTCCTGAAAATGATGAAAAGCTTGTTGTTTCTTTGCAGTCCAGGTGTTAAGTGTCACATGACAGGAAACAACAGGAGAATTTTTGCTTCATACCTCCCAAAATCTGAACCAAGGGGAGTTTTACTTGAGGTTTTAATGTTAACAAAGAACTTTCATCCTCTGTGCAGTTTACAAGGATCGTAATACTTTAAATAAAATAATTAGATTCGCTGTAATGATGGGTTTCAGAAATTATCTTAATTTACGTAGTTATTGTGATATACAAAGTAAAGAATTTGTAGCTTGTCGTGTGGCAAGCAGTTACTTTGGGTAAAATCAGTATCTGGCGAAGTTCTCACTTTCATTTTTTTCTCGGCAGACAATTAAAAACAGTATCCCAGTGTTACGTCTTGTCATTTCCAGGAGCTATTGAAGCAATTTTATAAGATAGGCAAAAGTTGTTATATAATTTGCATACAACAGGCACATATACCAGCCATGTGAAAGAGTACTTAAGTCTTTTTGTCTCACTCAAGGGCTGACCAGGATTGAAGAATCCTGGGTTCTTGTGACTGTGTAATAGTACCTTAATCTGTCAGTGTGGTTTTTTGGTTTTGCTTTTTTTTTTTTTTCCCCTAACATCCATTAACTTCTTGGTGTTTGTCATAAAGGAACAATAAAGTAGATGACTGACACTAGAAGAACAACTAAAATAATTTTAGGTTTGTATTTGAGTGACTTTGAGCAGGAATGTATCATGCCATAGAGAAAGGTCGGGTCAGTTCTTAGCATTGTGGATAGAAAGTACTTTATACCATATTTTCAGTAGAAAAACGTTTAATGGACCTTCAGATAATGTTTCATAACGGAGTATGTAAGTTAAATTGACCAGCTGTTACATGTCTTTGCATTTGCTGCAGAGACACATGGGATGGTGGAGAAATTGCACGCTCATTCTATTTCAGATTGTTCTAATTGTTTCTTTTTTCATGCAAAGCATGAAATGGCTCTCACAATTAAGAGAAGGCCCTCTCTAAATTAAATGTAAACCAAGAGATTTAATCAAAATAAGTCCTAAAATACATCCACTTATCTTCATTGTGATGCCTTGAAGGGTTGGCATATTTTTTCATAACTGAGTTGAAACAGGACTTCATTGCAAATGATGCCCGAGTTGCCTTTGTCTCATTCCTTGGCTGATTTGCATTGGCTAGAGGACTGCAGTTTGTCCTGGATTGCCTGTCTTGGGATAATTTAATAATAAGCTGCATAGTTCTGAAAAATCTTGATATTTTGTTTTTAAATGTGTTTTCTGGTGAGGTTTGAGGTCACTGGGCTAACTAGAGATTCTCAGGAAGGAATGAACAGCAAATGGTATTCAGAAATATTTTGTCCATATACAAGAAATGGGGATGAAGGTGTTGAGAGGTCATAAATAATTACAAAGTGGTACCGTCCCTTGGCAACTCTTACATTCATTCTTCAATGGACAGCAGGAAGGTTGCACCATATGCTAATAGAATAAATAGCACTGCCTCATTATGAGAAGCTGTAGCATCTCAGTGTCAGCTAATTTGAAAAGTGTCCAGAATGAAGTCATGCACCATAAATGAGAGTCCTCTTTGAGAAGCTGAGTGCTAACTGTTATACAAAAACACTTTCTAAGATCAAAGTTGCTTCAGGGATCAGCGTGTTAATTGTAAAGTGCCCTTTAAGCTGACGTGTATTGGAGGGGAAGTCAATATTTTAGCTACAAAGTCTTGTTGGAAGTGTTTTAATGAAAATAAGTGTTCACTTCTTCCCTTTAATCTAGGAAACCTATCCCTATAGGGGAATGTGGGTGTGTGTGTATATATGTATATGCTGTTCAGCATAATTTCTTATCCCATATTGAACCTGAGCTATTAACCATGCAAATGCATGCAAGTGAACTGTATAAGGGACTGATAAGTACAAAATCTACCCTTGGCATAAATGTGAATTTAATTTTCAGTAGATTTTTTTTCTTTTTTTAAGTTGTCTATATAGTTTCAAGTGCTTTGTAATTGAGAAAATAATGTTTTATTAGGAACTAAGCATTTATGTTGTGTTTTTCTGTATCAGGTAATTAAGACAGGGTAAAACAGCAGTGAAAACAAAGCCCACATTCTTGGTAAAGTATTAAATAATTCTTGTGAACTGTTTTAAACTAGTCATTTTGGTCAGGTAATTGGCTGTATGATCTAGTAAACTAATCCTAAATGAGTTAAATGATGTCTGTATTTGGTTCAGAAACACTGAAGCTGCTGCAAGGAAAAGCATGTTACTGGTTTTGGGTGAAAAAAATAAAGTTATCCTTCATTTAAGGATGTTAATTACCACATGTGTTTACCTAAACATATTTGTATTTCTGTAGCCTCTTCCCTGACCCTCACAACGTGTCCACATGATGCACGAGTGACTTGATACGTAGCTTTAAAATTCTAAATTCTGGCCACTGTGCATTACATATGGGAATGTACTCCAGGCAGTGCAGGGTGTCTGTTACACTTGGTAGCTACTGATTATGGGCGGTGTGAAGCGTTACCTTTGTCTGATTCTAGAGGAGAACTGACATCGCCTTGCCCCTTTCCCAGCTGAGCTGATGATTGTATTAGGCATAATAAAATTATCTCCTTCTTAAGGAGGAATAGGAGGTGTTACTGTGGGTTCAAAGCATGTGCAAGTTCTGCAAGTGGGGGAGACCATATTACATTCCTTAAGCTGGACCCTGGTGGTGTAATTGTTCAGTTACCTATTTTATCTTCTGACTGAGCAGAATTTTAGTGCAAAAGTACCTTGGATTTATTAGACTTTAAATATTTAAAGAATCAAACTACTTATCAAGAACATCAGATAGTATCTGTCAGTCCTTTATTTTGAATTCTCTTTTTGTGGAAAATGATAGGAACGAATTATCAGGTGTGTCTGCATTTTTTTGTTCCCTAATAGAAGACATTTAAGTGCTTCAAGGCCTACTTTTTAGAGGTTTCTGTAAGAATGAAGCATTGCATATACTGCTTGTCAGCCCATTAAGGTAAATTGCTACTGATTCTCACTTGTTATTGAAAGTTTCCTTTACCGTACATTAGTGTCATAGTAATAGAAATGAGAGGAAAAGCGGCTGCATCATGTGCCTTCTAACACAGTGAACAAACAGTTCACAGTAAACAGTTGTGTTTATTTAATGTGTTTTTTTGTCATGCAGTGGGGAAAGTATTTGCTTATGTCCAGTGTGCAGATGACAGAAGCAGCACTCTATATAATCACTCTTGCACACAATGGTATTAGTTAGTTATAGATAATATTTCACAGTTTGTCTCCATGGCATGGTATCTCCTTGCTAAACACAACCTTGTGTCTTTGGAGAACAGGACTTGTCTCCCAGCTCACCAAATGCAGTTGGTAATAACAGGTGAAACAATTTCCTACCACTTTTAAATCTCTGTCTCATATCTGTTGGTTTTGCAGCAGCCTGCCAAAGCAGGTCTCTGTGCTTTGAGACCTGTGTCATGATCCTGTAAATTCTTTATTCCATTTAGGAAATGTCATCTTCCTCATCTGTCCCCAGGCTTCCTATTACTAATGTGAAAAATGTGGATGATTAACAAAAGCTTGTAAACTCTACTGCTTCACTTACTTGAATTTTTAATTTTGCATTATGCTGGTTGCCAGTATATTTCACCAATTTTAAAATTCCTGTCACTGCTAAAGAAAATGTGTCCTGTATACTTTCTATCCCAAAGTTTTTTCCTGGGAGACAGAATTCCTAATTTCAGTGGCAGCCAGCACTGGACTTAGTGCTAGTACAGTAATGAATACACATATGTTCAAGAGATTATTCTGTTTTAACTACTTGCTGCTAATTCTCTTGCTTCCCATGTGTCTCCTCACAGCTTGGACAGTACAGGAGTTTGTTGAGAGCAGGAATGACTTTGCAGTTAAGGAACTGAGATGTTTATCTTGGGTTCTGCTGTATACTTCACAGTGTTGCATCTCTTAATGGTTTAAAAATGCTTTTTGTTGACTGTATGTTTTAGACTTTGCATTGATACCTGGGACACGTGTTTTGGATCTTCCCATTCTGATCTCCATCACCTAACATAGGAATGTGTGTTGACTTCAGATAAAGAAAATAGTTGTTGTTCTTGAAGTACTGCACCATGCCTAGTGAGAACATGCTTGAGTATCCCAGGCTGACAATAAAATGAGGACATACGTGGTTTATAACTCCTGTGGATATGGAAAAAAATAATAGGGAAGTCACTTGCACTGTTCTGGATATAAGGAGAATAAAAAGCCAGTGTTTGGTGTTGCGGTGGACCCCCTTGCTCCCCCCCGGCCGGGTCCCTGCCATGTGACTGAGTCGGGTCTACCTTAGGTTCAAGCCGCCCGGGCTCTGATCTGGTTGGTTGTTTGTCCCATCCCCGCCCTTGGTATCTCCTTTCGCCCTGTCTATGATAAAACCAGGAGGACGAAAAGCCCCTCCCTCTTATCTCGCCGGCTCTGCCCAGGTCGGATGCTCTGTCCCCCTCCAGGACAGAGGGAATAAATGACTTAACATCATAAGAGGTTTGAGCTGTATTTCTCTTCTCAACTTCTGCTCTGGTGGTAGCTGTCAACAAACACTGCCTTAAGTGGAGCTGCACAGTCGAGGGATATTTAGGCTGTTTGTGAATGGTCTAAGGATATTCCAAGACATAAAGAGGCAAGCTCGCCACAAAATTAAGCAGTGGACAAGCTAATACAACACTAGAGTTTGGTACAGTGCTCCTAAACCCCAAAAAATGTTTTATCCAGATTCAGAATAGTTGAATAATTGTGACTTTATTTTCACAACAGTGAGTAACACTTCCTAAATCAACCAAGCCAGCAGGGTACTTCTGAGAAATAAAACCCAAGCCATGAGTCTTGTACACAAAATAGTTCTGAAGTTTCACTTAAACAAGTTTGTGTTTATTAGTTTTCAATATATAAAATAAATAAAGGACTAATAGTGAAGACTTTCATTATGGGTTTTGTGGACAAGCAAATAGGAGTAATGGAAAAATAAGCTGGTTTTTCTGCTTGGCTTTTATTTAGTTAGGCTGTCTTTCCATTATAGAAGTCCTTTAACTGGTGTTTGGAGTTGTTTATTAGTGTGCCCAGCCAGCCATGTATTCAGTGCTTTAAAAACACAGTCTGAGACCTTGGTCTGCTTAGTTCCACTGTAGCAGTGTTCCTGGTTTTGAAAACACTTTACTGCCTCTCTTCACTTTGTGCATACAGGGATTCAAGATAAATTCTGAAATGTATATTTATTCTTAAAGCTTTTTCTACTGTCTCCTGATAGTGCAGAAGCAACAGGAGGAAAAAAATTTCCACATTTTTGTAAGAATTGCCTAACCTGAAAGCAAGAGCAGAAAATCACATAACCTCTCAGAAGCTGTGGAGCTCACTGCTGAAATTTCTCCTAGTGTTGTTCTTGGGGTTGAATAGATGACATGATACAGGTTTCTCATCAGACAGTGAAGTGACACTATGATGTGTTCAATTTTTTTATATCAAAAGATAAAGCCATCCTCTAGAGACATCATGAAATGTTTCAGCTTGCAACTTTTTCTGTAAATCTCTTTTAGAAGGCTTGTACTGTCTACTGATTTAATAGCTGCTTTTATCTAGTATCTTCTGCACTCTAAACTTTTTTCAGATTTTGTTTTGGACGTCTTATAGGTCATATAGAATTAGTCACATGGTGGTATAGATCGCTTTATTAAACTTTGTGTATTGCTTTCCCCATTCTTGCCTGTCAAACAGTAACCATGCCTCAAAGTGCTTCAGTTACTGAGTTGCCCAGTTTTCTCTGCAGGTTTCTCAGCCTTGTTTTTATTTTGTTAAGTTTGTCTGTATTTGGACCAGTCTTACACCCCTCTCAGTGGCTGGTTTCTGGCTCATTGTTTGGAAGTTTCATCTGAAGCTGTAGGTGATCAAGCTTTCTATTTTTAGATGACTGAAGTCAAGTCAGCTCAAATTTAACTCTGTTTGTAGAATTTCACTATCAAAATGGACTGGCTTAGGTAAATTAGAAAGCCTCATCTGATATTCCCCTCTGTGGGTGTGGTGATTCTGGTGACACAACAGACTGAACTTGGGGCAAAATAACCCATCAAAATGCAAGCACCTGGATGAGTTCTGTATTTCAGTGTATTTCACCACTTCTCAAATAGCTTTGAGACCACAAGGGAGGGAGCAATTATGCATGGGTTAGCATAGATGGGTACTGGAAGTTAATAAACTAATTTCAAACTAAGGATATATTATTACATTGCCTGACAATCAATTTAGGAGTAACTAGAGATGTCTAGATTTTGTCATGTGCATCCTAGAATAAAGGAATCCGTACTAATGGCATGTTCTAACATATTTTTGACTGGGCAATTCCTAGAGATGCTTTCCAACCAAAGAAAATGGTAGTGAAAGCTGAAAGATAAAAATAAATTTGTTAATTCCATTCATTATTGCCAGGAGAAGTTCAGGAATATCATGGCAATGACACTGAGTTGCATTGCATTTAAAGTCTTGTCTGAAGTGGGAGCTATCCAGGACTTTTACTAAGAAAAGTAGCAAAAAAATTATCTAGAACACAAAATGCACAACAGTCTAGTAACTGATAGCAGAGGGAGACTTATTTTTGACCCTTGTTGGCAACTGATTTGCCTTGAGCAGGAGGACTTCATTTATAATTTATTTATTCTTTCAGATAAAAGCATTGTTAGTGTTCCTTCTTCTAAATCTGTCTAAAACATTGGCTCTCATGATACCTCTAGTAAATATATGTCTGGCTACGAAGAAAAGAATTCTGTTCTTTAGCTAAAAGAAATGGAAAAGTTGTGGAAGATGTGTGGTTGCATTTAGTATGTTTTTTAGAAATACTTGACTCTGTCAGACAGTACTTGCTATGGTTTAGAGAGTTACTTCTAAAGGAAAATATATTGAAAATCATATTTGAGATTGTCATACCAAAAGATAAAAGGTATTCTAAAGTTTTGCTGTTAGGAAGTTGACGGAGCTGCATGGAGGGGAGGGAGAAAGATCTAGGGTGTTGTCATACTATCTCCAGGTGTGGAACCATTCATTGATACTAAAATATATATGCCTCAGTGGGTAGAGGGTGTTATTTAAGAAATTTCCCACAAAGCTGCTGAAGCAAAGGTAACTACGTTACTTGATTTTTCAAATACTGAGAACACAACTGCTCTGAAAATTTTATCACTGCTTACTCTACAGATATATGAAACTAAAGCCAGAGTATCAAGTACTTTTCTTCTGCAATTGATACAGTTTCAAGGACTTATCATTGTTTGTTTCCTTCTCTCCCACCCACCGTTCTTTTGTGTAGTGTGGACTGGGAAGTAAGTGATGCTGACCAGAATAAAAAAAAAATGACAGCAAAAATATGTGGCTCTTTGGGGTGAGAGGAGGTGGTGTGTTTTTTCCCAGTGCAGCCTTCTGGTGTGGTTCATCACACTGGTGTAGGACAGTTGCCTGAGGAACATGCAGGAAAAGCTGCTTAAACTGCTGCAGCTGTTGGAAGAAATGTTTTCTAAACTTTGGTTGTTTATCTCTTCAAGATGAAATTTTTTAATGATGCAGTCATCTTGTTTTGGACACAGTTTGGTTGGAAAGTACTTAGGTTATTTTTGCATTGGACAGAATTTCGGACTTCTGGCTCATGCAAATAATAGGGTGGGATAGGTTTAGGAGTTTTTTTTCCTGTTTGAGAAATAAAATCATCCTCAACTAGAGACTGGATGAACTGTTAGAAAAATTACTTTTTAAAAGTGTAGGGAGTTCTATTTTTGCTAAGCACAAAACTTTTTGTTACTGCAGCAATACATGCTGTATTATTTTTTTCATTGTACATAAGAAGGAAGGATGTCAAGGCTTACCATTACCTGCATAATTCTAAAACCTAAGGAAATGCTGCCTAATTATCCTGTTATAATATTTGGGGACTTGTAGACTTTGTTCTAGCTTTTGCTGTACAGACGGCTCAAAGAGAAGGTCTAGAGGAAGAGAGTAATGGATTTAAAGGGCACTTCAGGTTTGTGTTGGGAAATGTCAGATGCCAGAAAACAAACAGCCTGATATTTTCCTTATTTTTGTTATTGCAAGGGATTAATGCACTTGGAATTTCATTCCTCTGCAATGAGAAGCATGCTCTCAGTGCCACAGAAAGTTTCATAAAAATACTAATGAAGAGGATGATTGCCCTTTATACTAGATCTTAAAATAGTTTAGTTTGATGTTTTAGTCACCACAAAGACAGAATCCCACAGAAATGTTACAGAAGACTGAATTTGTGATTTCATTACAATATTTGAAGTCCTCTGTAATATCCCAGATACACTTCTCTGCAGTCTTGCCTTTAAATGTTCTCTTTTGTTTACAGCTCATCTTTTATGGTAGAACAGCAGCCCTGACTTGTTTCAGCAGCTGGTTATTACTGCAGTATGAGTAGATAAAGAATTGGGATTTTTTTCTTACTTAACCAAATAGAAGGGGTTTGTGGTGTTTGGGGTTTTTTTAAATTTGTGTTTTGGGATTCTTTTAATCATTGTTTGTCGGTTTCTCTCTGTAGTTCCCAATGTCAGTAGTTGGTAAAATTCAATATGCTGGTTTGCTTTTCTTTCAGTAATTGCAATAGGTCTGAGAGTGGCTGAGGTTTGCTTTTTGAAATAGTCACAATGTGAGAGAGAGACTCTGATTTTCATTATAGCCATGTTCTGAAGTATGTGAAGAAATCATGATACGGTATCAGTGTTATTAACATGAAAATCTCCTTTTAACTTAAGCAATTTTGTGACATTCTGTCCAGGGAACTTAGAGATTTGTACAAAAGCATTTGCTTTGCAAAGCAGAGGTGATGGTTTCTGCACTGAAGCAACAAGGCTAAATAAAATGACTTGTGAAATTAAAGACTGCAATCTCCTTGAAGAAATGCATCTTCTTGTTTTCCTTCCTCCAATCTTTCTAGGGCCTTAGATTGTCCAGTTTGCTGTGGGTCTCTTTGTTAAATGAGCTTTGCATCTCTCAGTTAATTTTGTGCCAGTATCACTTTAGGCTGACGACTGTGGGTGTTTGTGTATCCATTAAGCACACTGCCAGGACATGTCCACCACTTGCCACCGCTCCCATTAAGCGGCTGTCAGCAGGTTTGCAGAGCTGCTTTCTTGCTTTGCTTTAATTGCTGCAACTCAGTAGATGCAGTGAAAAGCACCTATAGAGAGAGAGCACAGTTTGCCTTGAAATTTCTAAAGGTAAATAGAAATGCCATGAGCAGTTAAGTCGTATTTCATGTATAGTCATATCAATAAGATTAACAGGAAAGAAGTGTCACTTCTTTTTAAATTTTATTTTTTCAACTAACCTTTCTCCTTGAGCTCCAACCTCCAAAAGGAAAATACTGCAAATCTAAACAAGCGTATGTCAGCAGATTCGTGAATGAGACTGTCTTGTTGAAGTTATATATAATCCCATGCTGAGATTTACAATTGGTTCTGAAATGAAAATCTGTTAGGATTAGATCAAGCATTATCCTGCCTCAGATAAGCAGTATGGGGAAGTTTAGTGCTTTGTATGAAAGTCAGTATGTAAATGGGTTATCAGTAAAAGGCTTTCCAAGAAATGTACTAAAATGCAGAAGGTGTGCTAGCTTAATTTCATGGGCTGCAGCTAGTTTCCTGCATACTAATGTGGTGTATTGTTTTAGACCAGGAAATTCTGATTGTAGTTCTTCTGACAAAGAACCTTTTTTGGGGTGAAAATTCCTTTGTACTTCTTGAAGCAGTAAAAGCACTAGTAAATAATTAAGGAGTGAAGCAGTAATTCTGTATATCCGAGCTCTTATTAAAATATTACTTTGGAAATCTACTGCTGTGTGGGAGGCCAGTGCAAGACGTGGGAAAACTTAAATGTATTGGCTGGAGGTGTGAAGTTGAATCTCAAGATTATCTCAGAGAAATTTATGTGAGACTACTATGCTTAACCCTATGCTCACAGACTTCAGACTTTAATTCATTTTAGTTTAACAGTGTTTGTAGTTGAATTTTGAGAACAAATCATTTTGTTGATGAGTTTACAAGCTAATTTGACATGACCAGCGTATGGAAAAAGCTGAAAGAAATTAGTGACTTGTGCAACATCACCCAGAACAGCAGTGTTGGAGAGCTGAATAGCTCCCAAGTGCTTTGTTACAAATAAACATCCTCTATGCTGGATGGCGCAGTCTTCTAAAAATTACTTAAAGTTCTTCATTCACCTTTCTGTGTCTTCTTACACTGTGCAGGACTGTGAATTTTTTACCTAGTGATGTTCTCTTCAGAATCTTTGGGCTTTATACATTTCGCTGAGTATCACTGAAGTGGTCTTTTGGAGTTGTTCAGGGCTGCTTTTCAGGCAGACAGTGGTTGATCACACCTCTCCTACCAGATGTGCTGGTGGTAAGCTGCCCACTCCCACTGGTCACAGCATATTGGTGAAATAAACACTTTTAGCAATGATCAAGATCTTCACTACTTTCTCTTACAGAAATTTGTGTTCTCTGTTTTATCCCTATGCTGTATTTCTTTTTAGCCAACATCTGTAGGCTCTGTTCGAATAGTTATATAAACCTACTCCTGATGTAGGAACAAAATCAACTTTATCAGCAGATATGTTCTATTCCTAGTAGTTTCTAGGCCACTTGAGGGTAGCCCTGTAAAATAATGGTCAACATCTGACTTAAATACTTAGAGTTCCTTTCTGCTCTTTAGTTATTCATTTTCCCAGTAGTCAGTGCATTATTGCTGATAAAATGTTGATGGTAATGAAAATGTGAAAAAAGAACCAACAGTCAAAAACAATATACAAAAAAAATCCTTCTAGAAGTGCTTATGTTCAGCTTTCCTGTTTTGTGCTTCAGATTTTCTTGTAAACCATAAACTTTTTTGTGGTTTATTTCTGACTCTCAAAATCTTTGGAGTGCCTACTGCTCCATCCTACCCAGCATTAGTTAAAATTAAATCAGCTCTAAGGCATGTCTGTATAACATTTTATGCAGGATTCTTTACCATGTGTCACTGTATGTTTTGATCATTTTCTGACAGTGCTGAAGAAGTATGATATTTTCATGCTGACAATTCCCTTGTTCTTTTGCCAGGGGTAAAATCTTGTGCAGGCTATGTAAGTGTTTTTTTGTTTGAAAGCTTTTGGGGAAGGGATGGGACTGGACAGGTAGAAGTGTGTATAAGTATATTGCATGTTAGGAAGATAGATTAAAAACATACTTTGCATATGTAGAGAAATGAATTGAGCTTTTTGTGGTTCATGTCTTGAGGGAGCTCATTGCAGGTTTTTAGGAACAGTTTGCCTCCTCCATTTCACCTGTTTGATTTTTATAGTAAAAAAAAAGTATTCTGTTACTCCAGAGACCTGTCAGCCACTATGTCAGTGCCATCTGTAGCAGAATATCTTTAAACCTGGTCATTTTGAATATGATCCCAACACTTTTGGTAGCCATATGAAAAGTAAAGATCTGTTTAATCCCACATCCTCTGGGTTTTGAGCAGATGTGCCTATTTGCATCCACAGCTGTGTTTCATTGTACACTTAGAAAACATACTCAAAATCAAAATCAGGATTATCTGCCCCTGAGATGGGAAAAATTCCTGTAGCCGGGAGAAAATAACAGCTGTAACTATTGTTTCTCATTGATGGAGTCCGCTGGAGGTGAAAGCAGGGCTCTTTTTAGTGCAGTCAAATTTCTCATTAGGAATGAAAAAAAATCGCAATTTCTCATTAGGAATGAAAAAAATCGCAATTTCAAAAGTGACTTTTGGTTTTCTTTACATGGAAGATGAGAGAAGGCTGCTTTGTGAGGACTGTTAGGCATGTAGTCATCTAGGGTCTCATGTTTTTTATTTACTTATAATATGGTGATACATAGATATCGATATGTGCAGCCACTGAAGATATGGGATAAGTTCGGAATTTCCTACAAATTACTTTACTAAACAAAATTATTTAATTTTTCTGATTAATAAAATGTGTATTTATGATGAATCAATAGCATTTATATATCTGAGATAAAAATTCAGGTCAGAGTATCGTGTAAGCAAAAATAGTGATCCTTGCACTAAATAATAAACTATCTCAACAAGCAGGGAAAAATAGTTTTAGTATTTTCCTTTATTCGATACTTTTACTGTGACCCTGAAAACAGAGGCCTGATATATATTTGGGTCTACGTGGAGATTACATTTTAAGTTCAGAATTTCATTGGGGCGTGAAGGAAATTTTGAGTTGTGGAAGATTTGAATCAGAGAAAATGACTTTAACACTTAACACAGAAGTAGCAAACCATAAAATCACAAGTATGTAATCAATGATCTTTGAGACTCTAGCACTGGGAAGCCAACTACTTCACATGTACAAGGATTTGTTCCATATTGAATAGGTACTAATTCAAGTTAAGCCTTTCTTTGCTTAGATACTTGTAACTGAAATCTGATGAATGTTTAACTGATGTTTGACACAGATCCATTTATTTACTGCTTATAACTTGGAAATTGGTGGTCAAACCTTAAGGTATTGACATCAAATGTCAGACACGTTCAGTAACTTGTTTGCACTGAGAATTTTGCAAGTAGAATCAAAATCCTTGTGTGTTTTTCAAAGTGCTTTTCTTCCCCTTTCCTCCTTTTTCATCAGAAAATAACTCAGCAAGTGCTGTGAACATGTTATGGCTGTGTTAAATGTAAATGTCAGGAGATGTTCTGAAGAGTTACGTTGCTCTTAAATTCCCAGAATCTGCAGGTGAAGAGTGTAAGTCATGAAACAGTGAATGGCAACTGGGAAATTACTTCATTCTTTTGAATCTGGTACAGTAAAGAGAACAGAAATAAAATGCAGTTTGGAGGTTTGTTTTTCCTCAACATCCTAAAGTTCCATTGCAGAGTTCTTTGCCACCCAATCTCCTAAAGCATACTTTTAGTATATAAAACACTTTGAAAGTATATATTTTTTAATCCTTTTAATCAAGTATATAAAATATCAAAGAACATACAAAGGATTAAAATCCTGGTGGAATTATGTAACTTACTCAATTTATATAATAATGGGTGAAGTCACAGAAAATCAGTATGAAGTTTGAAGAAGAAAATTTTTCACAGCTTTCTGCCTTTGTAATATTTATACAAAAGACTGCTGTTAGTGGAGACTATACAATCAATAATAGATGCTGAAGGGGAAGGTTTCTTAATCAGTAAAAGGTAAGATGTCATTAAGTCAGCAAAAATAATTAAAGTAGTAGAAGATTCTGAAGCCAAGTTGCCTCTCTTGCACTTCTTCATTGCTCTTACTTTCACTTCTGAGAAAATTCCAAGTTTTGCATTTGAGTACGGATTTGTATTTTAAAAAGGATAGAGTAGCATCTCTTGTAATTCTAGCTCATGTATTCACTAAGAATATGGTTTGACAGTATACTGTGTATCAGAGTCTCTGATAATAACTGCCTGTCATGGTACTTGATTAAAATAACTTGATGTTTTTTGGTTTTCGGGATTTTTTTTGTCATTTTCTTTGTCTTGTCTCTTTACAACATGTTGATTAGAAGAAGCAATGTTATGCTGGCTAGAGAACACGGTAATTGTTACCTTCTTGCTCAGTAAAGCCCTTATTAGTGTGAATGAGCATGAAAAATAGATACTAAAATACAGTTGATAAAGGTAATACTGTGCCACAAGAGAAAAGCTTTCCTCATTGTGACCAAATTCTGGCATATTTAAAGTATTAAGAGGATTAAATGGGTGAATTAAACAGTTGTGCTCTCACACACGATTTGCATTTGAAAAGAGGGACTGTGTGGTAGAGTTTAGAGGAGGAAATGGGTCCCAGCCTGCTCAAAGTCTCTGCAGGGACAACAGAAATGATAATGGACCTACTGGGTTTCCTTGCAAAAGCTTTTCTTACCAAATCGTTTTTAGAAGAGCAGCAGAAATGCATAAACATCATTAGATTTAAGATAGATTTATTTTAGATGTATTTTGTTACAAAGTGAACTAAACAAGCTAAATTACTTTTAAAAATAATTTAGTGAGTGCTTGGGTTATATATATATATATAATTTCTCTAATAATTTTGAATCTTTATTACCCTAGGACTATTGAGTACTTTCTTAAAGTTGACAAATAATTATTTTTTTAAAAAGCAGTATGTAAATTGCATGCTGCTATTGCAATATCTCTTTTTGATTTTTATTTTCTGATAAAATTACTTTCAGGTGCATGATACCTAAAGAGCATCTTTTCTCTCACAACATAACTAATCACTGTCTGTTTATTCTCTTTTCTCTCATATTTAGTTGATGAATAGAATCTCAAATAAATATATTTTGGTTGCACTTACTGTTTTAGTTGGATAAAATATGTGGAGTTATTATCATCTTGGCTGCTTTTTCATTTGCATCTACAGATTTCTAATCACTTCATAATTCAATTGTTCATCTGTCTGGTGTGTTTTTAAACAAACCTCATAGGTTACTGTTATATACTCTTGACATTTTCAAAAAACAGAAACTGTTCTTGATTGGATACATACATACTCTAGTGTTCTTTACTTTTCTGATGCAAGTTCTCATTCTTTAGCTTAGATAGTATTTCCAGAAGTATGTTGTTTGCAGCTGAATACAGACTAGATGTTGGCTTTTGCCTAAACAAGTCATGTAACCTCTTGTTTAAAACTTTCAGAAATTCATAGTTGTGGACTTCCCACATCTGACTCCTTCTGGAAAACTGAGCAAGTGTAGGTCCCAAGGAACTTCTAGGCATCAATGATAGATCCATGGCATAACACACTACAGAGAGTTTGTCTCCTCTCCTTGTGAAAAATGGTAAAACTTCATAAGCAAGACAAAAGTCTGCAGAGTAGTTTTAACTTGGCACTTCTGGATCACTTTCATTTGAACTTCAATTAGACAGTAATTTTGTATTAACGTAAAAAGGCTGTGCTACCAACCACTATTTTTAAGAGCAGATGTCTTTGAAGATATTTTAGTACTAATCAGGCATCCAGGTGGAAAGCTACAGCTTTCTGTTCTTCACCACATGAGATTTGATGAAAGCCTTTCGTTCTGCTGTCATTGAACAGGTAAGGAAAAGAATAGAAACTCTCCTTTCTCAGCATTGGAATAGAAGGGAGAGATTGTTTTTCTCTAAAGATATGAAAATGAGTTGAGAACAGCAGAAGGATAGCTCTGTACCTTTACTGAACTTTCAGGTCTTCTTAAACGTGATACTTCTGGCATGCTCTGCTTTGGCAGGATTGAGCTGCACTGGGACTGCTTTGCATTTGCCTGGTGTTAGTGTGTTTTGCTCACTCAGCAGGTTAAGAATAAAGTTGCTCTAACTTGCTTCTAGCTATGTTGGTTTTTTTTCCTTGTGCTTGATAACAGAAGTAAGAGAATGACCTAAAGAAAAAGAAAGTAGAATTATGCTCACATGAGAAGACAATGCAAATGCAACCTCCAATAGTCTTAAATTCCCCTT
The DNA here is from genome assembly GCA_020086605.1 of Lanius collurio. Lineage (NCBI taxonomy): Eukaryota > Metazoa > Chordata > Aves > Passeriformes > Laniidae > Lanius > Lanius collurio. The sequence goes on from JACBWW010000002.1 coordinate 30,243,857, forward strand.
TGTAAAATGTCTTTTAAGATATCATTTGATTATTTTGTTATTTTGATATTATCAAAAAGGAGGGGAAAAAAAATGCAGGAAGTATCTTTCCATCAGTGTGACATCTGATACTGCTCCCTAAAGATAATTGTTGAAAAGAAGACATGTATCACTAAGATAAAATACCATTCACAGCACTGAAAAAAGCCTAGAAGGCAGCTAATGCAGAAAATCATAAACACAAGTCATGAATTCAGAAGCTGATGACAATGTCATTCCTGGGCATGTGCAGTTCCCACTCTCCACTGGCCAGTGTCTGCCTCAGTGTTCAGCGTGAATGAAACAGAAAGCTTGAGAATCCAGCATTGGAATAATTTGACAGACAAGCCTGTTCCTGGCTGTCTTTGTGATTGTAAGGCTTTTTGAAAAGTCTTTACTTTTCTACTATTTAATTTTGATGTAAAAACTAGTCTGAGCCATATCTTCAATGTGAGGGACTGCTGCAGATTTTCAGACTGATGCAGTTATTCTCATGGCATTGCAAATCAGTACAACTTTGTAGTTTTCTTGTAAAGCAAGTTTAATGGGAAATACTGACTGTGTAAATCATCTTTAAATTGATATGGGAGCATAAGATTCACATTTCTAAAACTACTTTCTTGAGGGAGTGCAGAGAAGGAAAGAGATTTCAGGTTTGATAAAGCAAGAATAAGAGAAAGTAACTTGAGAATCATACAGTGGTAATTTTTCTATACATTATAATGAGCTACTTCAGGGTTCTCTGGAAAAGGAGAGCAAAAGTCAGGGACAGAAAAGCTCTTGATGTCAGCTGTGGCATTACTTCATTTAAAGTTATGCTAGTCGCTTTGCTGTTAGCAAAATAACAAGCTACTTAAATATTGTGTAATGTTTATATAAAGATGTTAGAAGTGCTGTTCTTTTCAGAAGGATTGGGTGATCTTTTCAAAAATAATTTTTAAAAACAGGTTTGTTTGTCTAGGAGGGTTAAGATCATTAAACAAGATAAAAGTGGCAAGCCTTACAATTTGAAAGCAAAATGGCTATTTTTAGAATTTTCATATTAATTAATCTGTGGCATTGAGTTCTTCACACAATATACAGTTAGGAGCTGTGTTATTTCTTTTCGATTGTTCTTTAAAGCCTCAGCTCCATTTTTCGCTACAACATTTCTTGCTCTTTTCAGACTGCTTCCTGTGAGCAATTCCTAAATAATTAAATAATTTGAATAAAATAATGTTTGTACAGGGCCGGCCAAAGCTCTGACTAGTCAGCACCCTGTCATCAGTAGTGACCAAGGTCCCAGACTGAGCAAATAGGGCAAACTGTTCTCAGAATTTCTAAAAATACTTAATAAAGAAACCCTTCCTAAATTTGAAATGAATGTTGGCTTCCTGACTTTGTCATGCATCTCCAGCATGAAATTGGGCTAGTAGCTTAATTTTCCTCATATATAGGCTTTTCTCTATCTCTGAAGACAGTTGGATACCCTTAGAAAATGGTTATGAAAATATAGCTAACATTACTGAAAATGTATTTGATAATACTGAAAAGATCACTCACCAGTAAACACGAACTTCACCTTCAGTCGTATAACACGGGACAATTTTCACTCTAAATGGTGTGCAGTTCAGTGTAAAGCAACTTGAAATAATCCAGTTGAACATACTACAGGATCTTGGATTTCATCTGTCACCTTTTCCACCATGATCCCTTCTGAGCTATTAATTTATTTGTCTCTGTTTTTCAGAAAATTCTCTCAATGTGCAAATTGGAGTCTACTAATTTAAGTACTATCACAACCAGAACTCAGTTTGTTGGTAATTTAATAAACAGAATTCAACTTGGGACAGACCAGGCAAAGCAGAAGTAGCCCAGCTGTTACTGCAAATGTCTGCAAAACATAAAAATGAGTGTCCTTGCTTAAATTAAATATGAGGTCTTGAAATTTTGTAATTGAAAGTTCAGCTTCTGTAATCATACTGTTTATCTCAGATGCAGCTGACACATTCTAATATAGCCTGGGGAACTTGGGAATGAAGGAATAAGCAGGAAGCCAGACCAGTGTTGCAGTCAAGATTGAGTTATGTTCTGAACTGGAAACTGGAAGAGGTAATAGATTGAAGTCCCAGACTGTGTTGCAGAGGTCACAAATTAATTAGCAAGGGAGTAAGTTGATGGAATTGAATATATGGGTTTCATATCAGAGGGTTTGTAGTGCTGATGTGTTCTTAGTCATTGCTGAATTTGGCAGGAGGAAGATAGGGCATAATCAGCAACTCTTTTGAGTCTGTGAAATTGAGTGTAGGAGATTTGCAGATGATTCGCCTTTATGAAACAAGATTTAAGATTCAGACTTCTGAGTTCCTAAGGAATATCAGTGTAGTTAGCATGCAGGTCTACAAATTAATTTCTTAATTAAAATCTTGGAGAAAACATGCATCAACTTGGAATTTAGTTCTGGGAAAATAAAAATTCAAACTTTAGGCTATGGTTTGATGTAATTACCTGGAATCCCTTCATTTTGCTTCTGCTTTCAGTTGAGCTGCCACGATTATTTGCTATGAATCTTAAAGTACTAGTGCTTACAGAAACCTTGGACAACTAATAGAAAGACAGATATTCCCTGCAGTTGTCTTTCAGAATATCTAGTGCAGCCTATTTTTTATTTGAATAAATGTACAAAATATCTTTTTGTGTGTGTAAGTAGCATTTCTAGAGATAGCCCAAGCCCATAGTATGAATAAAATTAATGGTTCCATTGTTCCTGTCCCATGTAAGTGTCGCTCTAGGACACGAGAGAGAACACACGTACACGAGAGATTTCAGAAGGGCTAAAAAAGCCTGTGGTTATTAACTTCCAAATTTATAGATTTTTTAACCAGGACAAGGATTGGGTGAACAAGTTCACTTCCTCTACACATTGGCTGCAAGAGATGCCCATTAGGGCACCCTTGTCACAGTGCAGGTATGTAAACCTTCTTACAGTTAGGAAAACATAGCTTATTGTTTACATGAAAGACTGTGAGAACTCTGACTCCAAAAGTAAAACATCAGAAAGCTGAGAGAACCAGTCAACAATGTAGAAAAATTTTTTTCTTCTTATTTCATTTTTCCCTGTACTAAATACATTTTTTTGTTGAAGTTTGTTTTATATATAGGCATAAAAGTGTTTCTGGTGTTGTGTCTGTCACTATGGTCCTATTGTATGATCATAAGAATAAAATCTGTCCTTCAGAACAGTAACTTCTGAAGTTGTTTGTTTGCCTCAGATATTTTAATGTATAGACAATTAGGCAGCACTGAAATGTTACCTTACAGCATTTTAGATGAGGACGAACACTGGAGCATCAGCTGCAGAGTATTACAATTTAGATTTACTGTCACTGTTTCCAAGCAAAATCCGTTTAATGGGTAGAACTTTGCTCCGCCTTTTTTTTTTTTGATCCATTTCTCCAGTGAGATCAGATTTAACATTGGAGATTCTCCTGATAAAAGTTACCACCTAGTGTTCATATACTGAAGAACTTGCAGACTTTAATTAGAAATAGTCAATGCAATGGATTACAGATTTCTTTTCCTGAAGACTGGAGTTTGGTGTACCCTGTATTTGAAGTGATACAGGAAATCCTAGTTCTCTATTTTTCATTTGCATTTCTGTTTGCTGGTTTGAGTGTTGCAGGTATTAGTTGTTCAGGTCTGTAGGAAACATAAAACTCTGGGCTTTTTTTTACCCCCCAAACAGAGGGTTTATTTTTATTACTTAGGCAGAACGGGAGAGGCCATTGTAAAGCAAGATGGCTGGGTTGTGGGATTAATTTTTTTTTTCCATGCATAGCTGAATTGCTCACTGTAGTCAGTAGAAGTGGGTATTTCAAGAGAGCCATTTAGGCACTGTATATCGTAGTAGGTTTTTTGCTAGTGTGGGCACTTTGTTTTTCCAGAGATGTCTGCCTCAGTCTTCTCAAACTTGTACCAGATTTAAATTCTTGCAGTTAGACATTATTGGTAACACTCCTTAGTCTCTTAGAAAACTACATTATTGGTTGTTCCCACAGATTTATACAGCAGAATTTACCAAAGATGAAATTACATCAGTTTTGCTTTTGCAACTATGTCTCTTTTTCTCCTGTTTAATTTAAATTTATCTTTCGGGTTAGATAAGGTGCTGCACAGCAAGGTGGTGCCATTTCACATTTGTTTTCCCTT
>JACBWW010000002.1:30248433-30570634 GCA_020086605.1 Lanius collurio
ATCATTTCTGTTGTCTTTGTGTTACACATCAGAAAGAGGATCAAGGGCAAGGTTTTTGTTGATTGAGATGGAAACGATGCATTTAGTTACCAAGTTGCTTCTCTTAAATAGATAATCAAATTTGCCATAGCACTACTTAGCCTAAAATTGATATACATAAAAATAGATTCTTCAAAGTGTCTTTACAGAGATAAGGAAGCTTTTTCCCTACTGAAGATGATTAGAATAGAAATCAACGTGCAAGGAAGGAAGGTTTTGGAAAATGCAGCCTAATAGAACACCTCCCTCTGGTGGTAGACATTACATTATTTAAGTGTGCTTTGCCACACGTGAACTGGAACCTTCACGGCAGGGAAGGTCTCTGCTACTGAAGAGCTTGGAGAACTTTTTAAAAAGATAATTGAATTGCATATATGGTTTTCTGCCACTGTAGCTCTTTGGGTATGATGGGGGAGGTTTTGGCTGCTTGACCCCTTTCCTTCTGAGGTAATTCATTCTTTCTCCTCCCTTCTTGCTGCTGGGATCGGTTGCATTTTGCCATTTGTGTTGGGCTGTAGCAATACGCTCTATGGATATTGGTGCTTTAAGCAGGTAATCAGAACAGCATGCACGAAAACAGCTCATAGCTTCAAGGAATCATTTGGCTTGTTCTGCAAATTTAATTAATCTCTTCGTTTATTCATATTTAGCTGTTTGGTTTGAATTTTATGTGCCAGTCCTCAGTTAGCTTCCAAAGTAATGTCTGTAATTACTTGTACATGATACACAATTAGCTCTAACTGGAGGAGAAGGGTGGCTGTTAACTGTTTATCTTGTATAATGCAAGGGTATTAATGCTAAGAAAGAGATTATTTCAAAGATCTTTTTTTTTCTTTATAAGCTGTTCAGGTATGGGTTCAGTCTATCAATCAGTGGCATGTGAGCTCCCAATAAAGCTGTAGAATTGTTTTTTCTAGTTGTGTTTAAGGCGTAAGAAGAATGCTTTAAAATGCTTCTTGAAGGCGTGTTTTAGTTCTTTGCTTTTCATGCCCATTGCGCTTCAGAATGTGTAGAAAACTAGCAGAATATGTGAGAATAACATTTTTCATCCTTGTTTTCCTTTCCGTTTAGTAGTAAGCATTTTATGATGACTTTTCCTGTTGTTCTTTCACAGCATAGTGAAAACTGCTCTTATCCCCCTCATGTAGACTGAACACTCAAAACAGTTTTAGCTTTGTTTTGTATGTCATTAATATTGGAACCTGTGAAACCTTGTAAATCTTCTCCAAAGCTCCAGTTGAAAAGCAAAAAATCTGGGATGTTTGCATGAGTAGGAGTCCTAATTCCATGACTACTAAACTCATAGAAACAAACTTTAAACTTGGAGGACTAGCTACAGAAGCTTGTTTTTACGTGCAGGATCCCAACATCACGAGCATTTAATTATCAGCACATCACTGCTCTGATTTGCAGGTTTATGCTTTGCTAGGGAAGACTCCCCTTTAAGGAATTCCACACCTATTGTGCCAAATAACAACCATTTGCAAGCCAGAGCTCTGGAAGCACCACTGGTGAAAGGCTACTTTTCCATATCTGCATTAAATTGCAAGTGATAGCACAGGAAGTCAGATCACATCAAATGACAAATCATGGATATGAGAAGCCAAAGGATTATTTTCTTCTTACACCTCTTTTTTATTGCATTTTGTCTTAATATGGAGATAAAGGCATACACAAGAGTGGGTGTTTTAGGCAATTTCAGCAATGATCCTCTAGCACTGACAGGCAGAAGGATCACTTCATCATCATAAAAGGTGCTTTAAATCCTCATGTCTTTGTTATATAAAAATAAGGTGAATTGAGGAGAATTGTATTTGTCTGTGTTTTCCACCGGGGGACAGAAATGCAACATTCTGAGGAGAGCAGTTTTTCCCTTTCCTTTTCTACACTTCTTTGTTTTCTTTGCATTAAAGGAACCATCAATATCAAAATAATCAGCATTTGTAAGGAGAAAAAAAAAAAAAAACCACCTAAAAAATCCATTAAATTCAGATACTAACTTAATAGATTACTTTTTTTTTTAGGCATTTTGTACCAATTTTAAATGTTGAGATGTGCTCCAGCTTTTTTCTTTGGGACTAATTGGCTAATAATGAAAATGTAGGTTGTCTTTGACTTGAATTCAACACTTCTAAAAGACAATTTTAATAAGAAATAAAGAACCTTTTATTAACTCAAAACTTCATCATGTTTTGCTGCTCACAAGAGAAGCCTAAGCAATGTTTATTTTATATAGGCATTTGAGGTCTGTGCATGTTCATATTTTTTTCCCTAAAGGACTGGAAAAGAAATATATATGTTTAAACTTCACTGAAAATAAGCATGGTCTGCTTAATTTTTGGTTTGGTTTCTGAGCCATGGTGTTCCATAGTCAAAATTTAATGTAAAATGGTGATTTGTGGCAGCTGCAGCTGGGAGAGTTCGCAGTGATTGCGCTTTTGGATTCATAAACCTAAATCAACTTTTCTTTGTCCTTGAACTCCTGCTTTTTTGTCTGTTTGTTGGTTGGCTGTTTTTGTTGTTGTTGGCAGGTTGAACACTACTCCAGCATTTCTATATGATTGTAGAATGGGATGGAGGGGAATGGTAAGTGGGAGACTACAGCTACTCCCTTAAGCTTTTGGACTCCTTGCATAGTCCATAAGCTCTGGAGCTTGAGGCAAAGGCAAAAAGGTGTCAGATGATATTTCAGTGAACTTTCTCACTTGTATGATTTAAAACGTGACTTCAGTTTTCTTCATCTTGTTGTAGATTATTGAAGTCACAGGTTACTCATATAAACTAACCATTGCAAAGCTGTTGCCCCAACAGCTGAGGACTGTCAGACCTGGAGTTTTCTCCCCATGCTTTCCTATGGCTACTGCATGTGAAAGGCAGATGTGTATTACAAGAAGCATCAGATTGCAGTGAGGTTGAGAAGAGTGGGAAGATTACCCTATGTCCTTCACCATTCATTGCTTTGGTGAGAAAATACTTTATCTTCCTTAGAGACACACACATTTCAATAGGTTTGGTTTGCTCTTGGGAACTGAGGCCAGGAATGAGAGTGCCTGCTCTCCCTTTTCTTCCAGAACAGCCTCTGGGCTATTCAAAGGGAAATAATCTGATAAATGAGTAATTCTGGGACATGTTTTGAGAGTTTCAGTATTGGTAGTTATTAAGGTGCCTTAACTGAAAATAAGGGAGTGGGAACTCATGAGTGGCTTTACTACTAAGCAAGGTTTAATCTGCTGCAGAGGCCTTTGTCCCTTGTGAAAATCTTGACAATTTATGGCATAGTCAAACATTTGGGAATGCTTGAACCATAAATGTGACTATTATTGACAGAAAATGAGGCAAGTGTACACTTTAATTGGAACCACATAAATTAGACTGGAGGAATTAATTAAAAATAATAGACACGTGTCTTGAAATTGGAAGGTTCTCTCTAGATACTGGAAAGGGCAGGGTAAGGTGACTTGAAAAATAGCTCCAGTATAAGAAAAGCTAATTGAAACATTTCTTTCATCAAAATAATAGTTCTTATGTGTCCAGGATAAATATGATTTGTAATTAAATTCTAACAGTTAACAATCCCATTTTCAAGATCTCTCATTTATTATAAACTGTCCTTGAGAAGTTCACTTCATTAGTTTGTTTCATAGGACTCACTGCTGTTGCAAAGTGCTTGTTTTATGGGTTCATGGGTCAGTTTCCTTTATGAGAACAAATGTTTCTCCCCCTTTAGGAGCATAAATTTTGATGTCTCATCACTCTGAATTTAGTTCAAACTTGAACATTTACTAATCTGTTTAGTTTCATAAAGGGATACTAATACTAAAAGAATTCTAGTGATAAACATACAGACGATTAGGGGAGTAATACAGGTGCATTTTTTATGGGTTGTATGCTTCTCTTGGTCAGTTTTATGCTTACATTTTTGAGCATTTTCTAGAATTGTCTCATCTGTTGTAAAACACTCATGTCACACATTTTCCAAGTTGTCTTGAGAGCAAATTATATAGATCACAGCTGCTTACATGTTTTCCCCAGGTACTTTAAAAAAAATTTTTTCCTATATTTAGTTCTGTTATATCTCCACTGTATTACTCTCAGATCATGGTAAATGTTAGTTCTTCTTAAGTGCCAGATGGATCTTCAAATGGCTGCAGCATTCTGCTTTTCCTTAAGTATTGGAGTTCCTTGTCTTGTTTCTTGGAGTTGGTAAAGTTGTTGTGATTGCCGTCTTTAGCAGAGGAGCATGTAAGAGTCCTCGGCCATTTGCCCACTATGTGTCTTACTACTAGTCCATTTTGGTATATGTGTTTCTTAATGAATACCCACTCCACATATCATTGAAAAATAGAATATTTTTTGCTGTCTTGATGGTAGTGGTTGCTTTGTCTTCCTTTGTTACTTAAATTTCATGCTTTACACTTGTATTGGTCTATTTCCAATATCTTTTGATACAGATTCAAGAATCCATAAATTGTCAATTGATTGGATATTAAATTGTCTTCATATCCTAGTTTTACCAGATGCAGGTGCTGTATAAGCTAGCCCCTCACTGGTTTTAGGTTTTGCAATGTAACAGTACCTTTATGTAGAGCTTTCTCACTGTATGTGCTCTCTAATAAATTAAAGTATGACTGCTAACTGTGGATCTGAGGGATTCTCTAACAGTAAATTTAAAGTAGATTGTTAAAATGGGACTTTACTCTTCATGATTTCAGCACTTCAGATCCTGTAATGACAGTCAATAATATTTGTTCTTTTTTATGTTGGTGAGTTTTATAGAGTAATTAAATTTTATTTGAAATAACATAAGCTTGCTGCTTTACGTAAGAGTGGGAAATGTGATGCAAGGGTACAGAAGTTTTCAGTGACCTTGTTCCTGGAAACAGCTACAGTAAGCAAATTGTTATTATCAGGCAGAGTAAGGAGTATTTGTTCTGTGGGGAAGCCACTCTCAGGGGATCCTTTCTCGATGATAATGAAATTCCTATTTCATCAATTTAGGATTTCACAACTGCTTTGGAAATGGTGGGGTCATATGCTGTAAAAATGACAATTTTCTTCATGTCTTTCATGCAATGTGTTATAAGCCTGGTTAGTACAGTTGCTGTAGACTCTTCTGTACAAAACTGCATTTTCCTTCCTTAAAAACATGTCTGTGTATATATTAATGACCTGGATCTTAAGTTGAAGGTCATCTGTATCAATGTTATACTTGTTGTCCTGCTAGTCTTTGTTTATTCACTATTCATGACTTTTCTTGCTAAATAATAGGCAAAATCTGGTACTCAAATCTAGAGCTTCCTTTGTAGCTTTGGGGAAGAATCATTTTATTGAGCCAAGGGAAATAAGGTTTATTATGGAATGTCATCTTTAAGCAAGGAGTGTCTTTTTGGAGAGAAATCCAGCTCAAAACACATTATCATCAGACTTTCTGGAGAGCGCCTCCCGACCTCCCACCCCTCAAAAACCCAAAAAACCCCACAACAAAACCCCACCAAATTAAATCCACAAAATATGAATAAGGTGTTGCAGTTTTTAGAAGTATAGCAATCATAAAGGATAACTTAGCATAAAGAACTCATTTCAGTTTTTCTTCATGAAGAAAAAAAAACAAGAAAAAGAGAAAATTAATAAAACCCCTAAGAGCTGAATAGCACTCCTGTATCATACGTGATCATAATTCTAAGTAAAGTTCAGTTTTACAGAAAATCACCTGTCTGGTTTCTTTACTGTTTGTTAATTCCTTCAGTGCTTTGTACTGTGAAAGCGATGAAATCTGCTGATAGTTCATATAAGAATATATTGCAATTGTTATTTTATACTCTCCAGTCTAACATATTTTATTTAAATATTTATAAATATAATTTATTATAATTAATACTTACCTCTGATTCCTTTTTATGACTTTGTTTGCCATCTCTTAATGCAAATGCTTGTGCACATTCTATGGTGCATTCCCCTAATAGCTGGATATCTATGTTTATTCTCCAAGTGGGCTAATGCATCTTTCTGTCTGCATGTTATTTAAAAAGAAAAATGCTAAAAGTTCTCTTTCCAAGTGGAGTTTTATTGCCAGACCATTACTGGAGCTCTAGATTCAAGTATATACTGAAAGGGAAGGTTTTATCCATTTTACCTTAATTTATTATGCAAAAAGTAGTTAAGTATGAGTGACACTGGAAGTGCATTCAGTAAGCTATGAACCAGAGAAGTCACTGGAGAGTTCTCAGTAAGTAAATAAAATCTTTAGGACTTTCAGTTCTATTCCCTGGTCATATGTGAGCAGTTTCTCTATTCTCAGTTCTGTGAACAGACACGTGAAGAAAAGAAAAAAAAAAAGGCAATAACTTAAAGATTTCACAGTAGCAGTTTCAATGTCTTAACATTTGTGTTACTTCCCATAGAGTACTCTGAGAAATCAGTTTCTTTTAATTGTGGAACTGTTTCCTGAGTACATTACAGTAAGTCTGGTATGTACTTTGGGATGCTGATGGACTAGAGACATTTGATGTTACACTAACACATTAATTTATGCTTTGTAAAAGAACAAGTTTCTCTGGGAATAAAAACCATGCAGAATGTGCATTTAATGCGGTGCAAGAAGCTGACACTCTCCAAATAACCTTTTTGCTAGTTCACGTTGCTGTTTTATGCAAACAGTAGGATTGAAGAGCAAGGAAATGTATTATTTCCTATCAGTCAAAATAATTACTTTAGAGACTCTGATTTTCTCCTCTTAGCATGCTGTTTACTCTGACACCTCTTCCATAATGTATTTGAATTAACTTAATTCTTTTTAATGAAAACATCTGTTATAGGTCAGAGACTAGGAATTGTTTGTAACTTGGACCCTTAAATAACCCAAAAGGAGATTTTTGAAGATGGTGTGATTTCTTACACCATAGCATAGCAGTAGTGCAAACAAGGAAACGGTCTGGCTTAGTATTCAGTCATTTAATGTAATACCTGGACATGCCTGTCTTTTTCAGAAGAAATACTTTGTGATATGCTGATATTGTTCATACTTGCCTTTACCTTAGGTTTCAACTGATTGTAATCACAGAAGTTACCAAAAGCTGTGTAGGGTCATTCCCTGTTTGGTTACAGAGTCCTTAGTTAACCAAAAGTTGAGGACTCAATATTTTCTTTGGTACTTTGTTAAATATTGATGGCTGAAGAAGGGTAGGTACTGGAACTGGGACTATCTGATTTCTTGTGTCACAGAATCAGGTGTTTTAGGTGGTGGAAGGGGTTGGATGTTCTAAATATTTGTTCTTGAGGCAGTGGGTGAAATGAACATGCTGGGAAGACAGGCTCTTTCGGGTTGCTAACCATAACGTGGTAACAGTAACTGGACAACTGAACTTGCAAGTTTTAGGGCTGTGCAGAAGGTGTGATTTTGTGTGGCACCTCTGGTTTTATGGGTTAGAATCAGAAGCTGTAAAGGCAATGACTTTCATTATTAATGTTATTTTATTAATAAAAATGAGCAAGAGATTATCCTGCAAAAGAACTTCTTACCTAAAGTCTGGGAACAAATTCAGCTTCTTGCCTTTATTTTAGTCTAAGCTATTAGAATTCATTGTATATATAGAATATGAAATGTTTGTGTCGTATCTGTCTATTCATGTAGTGGCTGTTTTGTTTACAAAGAAATACCAAGCAACAAAACAAAAATAATGCTGTTAGTATTAATATCCAGTGCATGAGAGCTCCGGCTGAGATGCTCTGTTCCTGCTCAACTATTTGAGATACTGGGTGTGTAACCCTTGAACCCAACGAAGCAAAAGGATTTTGGAGCTTGACTGACAGCTGCTTATTCCTAGCAGCTTCTGTCCCATGCAGTAATAGTTTATTGATAGATCTTTCCTTCTACTATTCCCCCCATGCATGAAATAGCAAATTTTCATGTCTTATTTTGATGCTGACTTTACCATATATACAATGGGATGCTTTGTAGTTTAACAAGAAAAACCCCACCACAGCTACCTCAAAAAATCCCAAACCAACCAACCAAAAAGCCCCCAAAACCAAAGCCACCAAACCCGAAGGCAGTGGAGAAAGGGAGACAATGTCAAGAAGAAAAAGAAAACATCTTTTCTAACAGATGGAAAAGGTTTATGTTAAAAATTGTAAAGATGCATTTCATTAACTAGGAAATGGCTATGTGGGTTTGATGGATTTTTGGTCACTCTTGTGCGTTCTGGCACAGATTTTGCTAGCATAGTGAAAGTCTCAGTAAAAATGAAAAAAAAAAAATTAAGTGTTTCTCATGCCTTTCCAATTAAATAGGAACTTCTGCAAATGGTGATTAATGTCTTGCCAACTCTTATGCTGGTTTTTCCTTGCTGAGATTTTTAGGTGAGGTCATTGTTCTGTCAACAGAATTGCATTCTGATTTTAATCAGGATAAAGCTTACCTTTCAAAACTTGCCAGGGTCCTGCCTGTATCATGTGTGTATTTTTGTTTTATTTGTTAAGCAGTTAAGGCTTAACTGAATTTATTCAGGCACAGCTCTCCTGGAAATGTTGCCAACCTTTATGGCGCTTGCAGGGAGAGCAAGGTGATCCCCAAGTTATTTGTGTTAATGAGAGTCCTGGCTGACAGAAGCCAAATGACCCCCAATACATGGAAGAAATACAAGGCAGCTTCAGTTACAGTTCTTGTGGTTTGGGTGCTTGGGATCATCGGTCTTAAGGCTTTTCTCAAGTACTCTTGTCTGTAATGAAGAAAGGGTTAAAACAGGGGCAGGAGGTTTTCTTGGGTTCCACTCAAATGAGCAGGCTAAAACTTTTTTGAAAGTTAATTGATTTGCAGTCTGAGTAAAAGTTAGTTCTGAACGGAAGGTCATGGGTTCACGGGGGCAAAGAGCATTTCACTGCCACGGTGGATTTTGCTGCTGTGGCAGCTCTGAACTGTTGAAATCGCTGCAGCTGCCTGATTGTGGCTGGTGCAGAAAAGTGCTTGATGCCTTCTTGATTGCGCAAACACACAAATAAAATCCAGAAGCCAAAATTGGGTTAAACTTTGTTGGTAAGTAGTGAGGCCTGAGCAGAACATCTTCCTGAATCCCGTAACTCATCCCTGTCAAAAAGTATCCCACTGTTTTTTCAGAGCTGTATTGTGGAGGTAGATGATTTCCTGTCCTTTCCTTCCTCTTCCTCCTCCTCCCTGGCTTTGAGCTTGTTCCTCTCTTATCTGGACTTCTGGCTGACTCTTCCACAGCAGAAGTTAAGGCTTAATTTTTCTGGCAAATCACTTAAATCCTAAATCAGCATTTAGAGACTGTTTGACTGTAGTGCTTCCCAATCCCAGTGAGTCATGTTGGCAGCCTGTGTTTCTAACACATCGTCATCTGCAAATATTTATGGACTGCTCTGTTTTTTCCTCTGTCATGACATAATAATGAGCAAGCAAATACTGATTTATCTGTGTATTTGTGTATTGAATAAGTTCTACTCTTGTATGTAATTTTTAAAAAATGTACTTAAATACCAAGTGGTGGTGCACTTCATCTTCAGCTGCCACTTTACAACGAAGAGGTGAGAGAACTTGACATTAAGCAAACCAAAATTTACTTGGTTGAGAGGTGTGCTTCTCAGAGGCAGAGTGTGCCAGACTGAAATCCAATAGTGTGGCCGGTAGACTAATGCTATAATCTATCAGATATCAGCACTGCAGATTTGGGAAGAATCTTTCAGAGGGGGATTTGCACTTGCAAATATTTCCCCTCAAACTTGAATCTGGTTTGGAGGCAAGGTAACCCTGAAGGTGACATGTGTCAAACATATGGGATTTGTACAGTGGAGGCAGTATGGAGACAAGTGTGACTTGGCAGTTTCTGATTATAAAAAAAACCAAAAAAACCTAACAGCCAACAAAACAACCCCCCCCCCCAAAAACCAAACCAAACCAACAAACAAAAAAAACCCAACAAGCAAAAAACTTTGAAGTCAAATTGTTTGTACACAGTTTGAATGTATTTTAGTGATTTACTTTCCAGACCTAATTCTCTGCTCTTAGATCAGCAGGCAACTTTTAGTACCAATGCTGGAGTCAGTAAAGGAGGGAGGAAACATTCCAACCTTCCCCCCACCTCCTCCCACATGTTCCCCCCTCAGATCCCCATCAAACCAATGATGCAAAGGCATTCCCTCACCAGATCCCCATGCTGACCTGGAACTGTAGCTGTCTACACTGGCTTTACCAAAACTGTTACTGATGGGATTTTCTATTACAGCAGTAAGAAGTGTAACATTTCTGTAGGGCTGTACTAAATGCCTTGGTTCTTCCTTCACTGGATGTTTGCTCCCTTTATGTTTCTGTACGTGCTTTGTGTAAACCCTTTTAAAAATGGTGCTGTGTGCTGTGGTAAGCTTTGAATGCTCTTGGGTGGCTGGAGAAACAAAACCTTTGTGTATTTCTGAAAATATTTTTCTCCAACAAATAAGTTTCAAGGTATTTAAAATCTGAAGTAAAAATTTGAAGGCTACTGTTTGTGTTTATCAAACTGAGGATACCTCTGGCAGTGTTTTGGGCTTAGTTCTGTTACATATGGGTTTTTGCAAAAAGCATGATGGTTAGACTGAGCAAGTGTGATGACATATAAAATCTTGGTTTTGATAGATTTCCAGAAGAAACAGCCAGATGATGACTCTACTCCCAGCACAAGCAACAGCCAGTCAGATTTGTTCTCTGGGGAAACGAACAGTGACAACAGCAATACCTCTCTAACCACGCAGGCCGCTAACTCCAACCAGCAACTTTTGACAGAACTGAATGTAACTTCACCGAGCAAAGAGGAATGTAAGTGCACGAGTCCTAAGTGAAAGCAAAGGAGGCATATACATTTTCCTTTGTTCTCAGATTTATGTTTCACTGACTCCTTCTGGAAGTAAATGGCCTGGCTTTTGGGGTGAAGGGGAAAGGTTAGAAGCTATTCCCAAAATAGACTTTGATGGCTATAACTGAAGTACAAATAGGAGTTTTTAACTAACTTTACAGCCATTTGATCTGTGGGAAAGAATTTAATTGTGAGAAAGTCCTTCTAACATTAGTGGTAAATTGATATGTATGTTCTAGCATCAACACCAGTGTCTTGTGAAATTTGACTTCTAAACATGTTGGTTTTTTATTACTGCAGTTGCACATAACACTGACTGTAGTGCATATTTGTCTAGACTGCTACTTGCGTATAACTTGTTTCATGTATTAATTTATCTATTCTTTCATGACCTATCTTTTGTCTTTATTGAACTGTCAGGCAAAAATTCTCCCCAAAGGTAAGTTAGAATGCTTAGCAAACACAATGAGATAAAATTTACTTTTAAACTACTCTAAATCTCTGTATAAAGTTCATCTTGCATCAAATCTATTGAGTTTTAAAATATTCATTCTACAGCCTAAGCTCCAGTGTGTAATTTGTAGCTTCATTTTTCTCCAATCGTAGGTTTATTTTAGAAGGTGCTCCATGGAGAGAAACCCCCTTGAGCTGAGATTACCTTAGGATGTGGTCAGTAAATAGATCTACACATTGCCAGAAAATGCTTGGTTTTCAGTAGGAAATTTGCAAGAGCTGCTCTGGTTCTTGAACATTTAGGCAACTGCTGGAAATAACAGTGTTGACAAAGCACTAGGAATAAAAAGTCTTGCTTTCAGTTGTGTTAAGTGTTTGCATAGGATGATTTTGCTGAGTTGTCCAAGTAGTTATTCTGTTTACAGGTAAGAAGAGTTTTTAATTATGCAGGTTGGCTGTGGATAAAGCATAAAATGTCATTTTGGGATTGTAGTGGTTTATTAGACTAACTAAGGTAAAACTTTTAAACTGTGACGTTACCTAACTGTATTTGAGAATATTGTCAGAAATACAAGTGTTCAGATGTGAATGTTCTGTAACTAGTTCTTGTCACGAGACTAAACTTGCCCTGTAACTCTTGTCTCTCCTTCGCATACACGGTCGCTGCTGACCACCCTTCCATCTCTTCCTTCTGTTCAGTGATTCTTCAGGGGAAACCTATAGCCTGCTGTAAAACCAAGGCCTTAAAACAAGCTTCCTGAAGAATTCAGGAAAACACATTAGACTTCAGCTACACATTTGGACCTTCACGGTTCAGGGGACTTGAGTACCCCTGCTCGCTTATTAACCAGCATCACAGGGTGCTTCTGTAGTGCTTATTGGGTCAGCTTTCCTGAAAATTTGTTCAGGTAGAAATGAAATTGTGTTCTACACAAAGTGTTTCTGTTGTGACTGAGAAAGATTTGGTAAGTGGGAAGGTGATTACAGGGATGGGAAAGAAATTAAATAGTGTCCTTCATCCTGAGTTGCTGCGAGCTTGTGTGCATACACAGAACATGATGGATATTAGGCAGCACAGCCTGCAGAGCATTTGAAAATATTGCCTATTACAAAAACTCTCTTTATGACTTCCTACTGGGGTGTTTTAAAGTGAAATACAGTGGAGAGATTTATTTACAGCTCTGCCCTCTCTCACATCTCCACTACCTCTTTAATGAAGCTTAATATCATTTGTTAGAAATAATTATATACAGATGGAGATTTTCTGATGGATAATGACTGCATTGTGCTAGGTTCCTTCCTTTAATGAGGAATGCCCAAACTTAAACATATTTTTGATTTTAGTTGAGAGTGTCTTTTTCTGTGCAATGTTTATTTATTTTTGAAGCATATTCTGTAAAGTATGCGCTGCTCTTAGTACAGCTGTGTTCTTCAGAGACTGATATTTTTCACTGCCACGTGATGACGTTACAGCTGTGTTCTGTTCTGAATAGAATTGTGGTAATTCACCAGAAATCAATTGTGTGGCATCACTGTGGTAATCCCTACCCAAGTGTGGGAAAATTGATCTAATAGGTGAAGATCCTCCTGTTTCATTCCACTCACCTCTCTTTCCTTTCAAGATTTTGAGGAGAGTCTTGCATCAAGGCATTTGCCACAGTACTTGAGTCCACAAGGTAAACATAAGGGACAGAATTGCAGCAAGTCATTTAGGCAATTGAAGTCATTCATGTTACAACAACTGAAGAAAACCATAGAAATCACATGTGGTAGGATTCATACTCTTCATCAGAGAAAGTGAAAAGGTTTTTGTTTTTTAATAGTCATTCCTTTTGTTAACACAGAATGAATGACACAGGAGAAAAGTTCCTTGGACTGTATTTTGCAGGAGTTTAGTTTGGCAGTATGCAAGTATTTGTGTGTTGTTATTGTTTTGATTTTATGTGAGAGTTGCATTTGCATTTCTGAGTGTCTTATATATACAACCAGCTTGTAGTGATTTTCCATCTCCCACCAGTCTCAGTTCTGAAGAGTTACCACAATGGCTGTTGCACCTATTAATATCTCCCCCTTATAGGTGAAAGGTAGTTCTCAACATTATATTTACAGTCAACAAAAATGTGTTAAAAATTTGTACCCAGAGACGGTGAAACAACTTCAGTAATTTTTTCCTCCTCCTTCGCATGTGTTTGATTTTTTATGAATTAATACTGATTACTGACTTTTTAAAAATGCTGTTGAAATTAGCAGGGGGGAATTCTATGGAATTCTTTTTTTCCCCCACCACATAATACTTCTTGAGTTGCCTGTTTCTATCCAAAACCTTCAGGTCTCACCAATTGCAGTAAATTCTCTGAAATAAACTTGCAATAAGAGTAATATTGGTATTGGTATAGCTCTTGTTAGTCTAGATCTGCATGGATTTTACTGATCCATTTCTTAACAGGTAGTTAAATCATTTTAACTTTTGTTCTGCTGCTGCTTTATGTGCAGATACGTTTCATCTGTTCTTATTTTTCCTTCCATCTCCCCCTTTCATTTAGGAGCTCCTAATGATAGTTATTTCAGTATCAGTCACTATATCAGTCAGTTGCTCTGTCAAAGATACCCTTTTCCTATTGGGTGGGTGAGGTTTTTGATAATTTTTAGCAGGCAGGAAAAAAATGGGTTTGACAATGGCCCTCACTTCTCTCTGTCCCTACCTACCTTCAGCCACCAACATTGTTTTTTTAAAAAAGCAGCTTATTAAACAAGGTTCTATGTATTTTGGTAAAGAAAAGGTCACACTGCATAGGGAATAATTTTGCTTAGTTTCAGGCCTTCAATGCTTTCTTTGGGGCTGTCACATCATTTTTCTGTCACTGTAAGAGCAGAGCTAAAGCTGGTTCTGTGCAGGTTTGAAATTAACTGTGTTGTTATGTGACAGGAGAAATGTCACAGTGAAGAACACTGACTCTGGCAGCTTGATCAGATTTGGTATTTCGGTAGTTTTTAGCTCCGGTTGACAGGATTTTATTTTAATTGCGTGCTTAACTTTTCTTGGCCTTCTTGAATAGCAAAAACCACAATTGAAAAAGGACAAAAGGATTATCTGATGTTTCTAGAAGAGTTAAATGTTCTTTATTCCTGCGTTGAGGAATTTATAGGAAGATAAACAAACATCTGAGCTACTGCTGTGAATGTCAGAAAACACACTGGAGATTTCAGCCCAGAAAGATGGTGATGATCACTGACCACACCTTACATCTCTGTGTGCTGAATTTTAGATGCCCAAATGCAAAGGTATTTCATGACTGAATCTCTGTTAATTTTGTCTAGGTTTTATATACCCTTCAGAATTTGAGCCATTGCACATCAAAAACTAAGTGTTTAAAGCATCTTTTTCTCAAACATTTAAATTTGCAAGATAATTTTATTTTATTAAGCATTTGTATGCACTGAAAGCACTGAAATACCCCTAATTATGAAGTAATTTTAGGGAAATGAATTTACATTAAGTGTACTAGTCCTGAGACAAAGATGCAGTAGGCTTCTATAAAAGATAGCTGGCAGAAAGCTGAGAGATTGTTTTTCCTACTGCACCTATTGGATGTTTATACTCTGAGTTTCATTGCTTGTTGAAGCATGACTGTGTAAAAAGCCACATAGGCTATAGCACTCAAAAAGTAATGGTATTTTTTCTCTTTAAAATAAAATAAGAATATATGTCATTTTTTTCAACATAACTTTATGAAAAATGAATAAACAAGTGCATTCTTTCTTTGCTTCTTTCTTTTTGAATGGCCTTATCTCTGACGCTGTGAAGGTTTCTACCAATTTATAACAACTTCATGGTTTTTGCATTTTGCCTGGGTTTCTGAGAGTCCTAGATGACAGCTGTTCTATGTATTCTCTGAAAATACTTCATATTTTGAGTTATTATGATGATATCCTTAGCTGCAATTTGTGCTTTTTAAGTAAGGACAGTGATTTTTTAAATGACAGTTGTTCTTGAAAGTTATTCATTGCACGCTTCGGTAAATGCCCTGACTTTGAGAATTCACCTGCTTATTGCAGTAAGGTGTCAGTTTTCTACATCCTGTCTTGGTTTGTTTGGGTGTGTTTTTTTGGGTTTTTTTCGTTTGTTTTTTTTTTTCCTGGGGGATAGGGACTGCACTTTTAATTTTTTGGGGGGTTTGGTTCGGTTATTTCCTAATTCAGTCAATGGGGGACTTTGTTTTCTGGCTCATCTCTGACTAAAAGTTATGTGCATACCCACTTCTTAAGTATTAAATGT
The DNA here is from genome assembly GCA_020086605.1 of Lanius collurio. Lineage (NCBI taxonomy): Eukaryota > Metazoa > Chordata > Aves > Passeriformes > Laniidae > Lanius > Lanius collurio. The sequence continues at coordinate 30,264,043 of JACBWW010000002.1, forward strand.
ATAAACAGACCAAGCTAGCTGCCTGTTTTTGTCTTGTCACAAATGGTTGGAGAAAGTAACTTGCTTTGTTGCTAACCTGATTTATTCTCATACCAATTTCTATGTTTTTCTCTGATTCAAAAGAATGCAGTAACTGGTAAAATTGTGCTGTGCTACAATGAAGGCTACCTGACCGACATGACCCAGTATTAAATTAAACTTGTACCCAAACATAACTGAGAAACTTGCAGCTGGGTAGTGGTGAATAATTCTAATTTTCTTTATCAGCTCGCAAGATTGTCATATGTTCTTTCTCATTGTAGTCAATTTTCTGTCTTGTATCACAGCAAGAGGGGACACACCCCTAATACATGTTATGCTCTTGGCTGGTTTTTGATGTTGTAGGAATCTTTGGGTTTCTATGCCACAGAATAAGAACTACCTATTTTCTCAGGGTTTTGCTTTTATTAAATTAGATAATAGTAAAAGTTGTTTTACATTGTCTGGGATTTTTTTTTAGTCTTGTTTTCATTAGAAGCCATTTACAAATAGTCTTTTGCTACAGTTTTTAGTGGTAAAATTAAGTAACTCAGTTTTTTGGTTTGATTATCACTGAATCTGTTTTTTTAAAATACTTGTCAAAAAATACATATAATTTAATGTCAATGCAAGCAGTTTTTCTCTGGGAATTTGTAAGAATGCTTTCAAATGTAAAACCATATTGGGTTGTGGGCTATTTGAGTTGTCTTTTGAGAAATGCCACTAGTATTAGGTGCCAGTACTGGACAGAAAGGCAGTTAGAAATTTGAATAAAACCTGTCATCATCATCTTTTCTTCAGTGAAGACTTTTCTGTAAGTTTCCATCTATTCCCTACAGTCTCAGTTTCATGTAAAGAACGTATAAAATATCTGCATTTTCTAACAACATAGGCAAAGATCTGGCACAAAGATGTATGAAATGAGTACTTCTTTCCATGTCTGTGGCATGATAATTTGAAACATAATGAAGACCAGGGAAGTAATACCACTGTTAATTGTTTCTTCTGATTTATAGTCACTTCACATTGCAGAGTAGACAATGTATCCTAGGGTCCCATTTATTAGAGTGAAAGGATCCTGTGGAACACGAAACAGAAACACAGCCACATAAGAAAAATGTGCGTTAGAGCTGCACAGATATTGAGGTTAAATAAAATTATTTATAAAAATGTAATTTAACTGCTGTTTTTTAAAACATTTTTGCAGTTCAACTGATACAGTTTCAAAACACATTTTGCAGTTCCACTTCACCTACAAAGTAGGAGAATATCACGTCTATTACTGAGGAAAAACAGGTAACAAAGTGAGACAATAGTAGAGAAGGTGGAATCTGAATCCTGTCTCCCTTTACTTCATTATAGCTGTTAAATTTACCATCCATTCAGCAACAAAGCAGTCCAGGCTTCATTTCCTTCTCCAAAAGCTTAATGTAGACAAAAATCCATAAAAGTACTTAAAGGCAGATTTGTAAAACTAGATTTTAAAAAGTAATTATTTTTATGTGATATAATCCTTTTATGTGTTTAGTAATGGCATCACTTAGATGATCATTCATCTTGCCCATTCTGCAGCAAATAAGCATTTTGTAAGTGATGTAAAGTTGTTTTGCCTTTTTTCCTGAAAGATAATATAGTCTGTCTGTGCAGCAGACTGAACTTAAGAGATTTGTGTTGCTGTTTATGTATTGGTGTTCATAATCAATGACTGTCTTCAGACTCAGTTGTGTAGATTTAATTAGATTTTGGCTCTCCCAATTCAGGAAATGTATAACTAGGTTACTGGTTTGGACAAGTTTCCCAAGGTGAATTCTTTCCTGTATTGCAGATAGCCATGAAATTGTTCCTGTCCCGGCTAGAGCACTGCTGTCCAAGGAAATTTGGCTCTTACTTACATTCTTCCAGCCTGTTGCATTTTCAGGGGGTCAGTGTGGCTTACCTGGGGAGGAACCATAACAGTACCAAAAGCTCAAGGTGGAGTTCCTCTGTCTTTACATTATTGTGATCAAATGTTATTGAGCTTCAGGTTCCTTCACATATTTTTCATGTTTGTTCATTATCTGGCTTGCAGTTTTTGTGGTATGTGAAATTGTTTCAATATATTACTGTAATTTAGACTTTTTACTCAGGTGCTAACTTAGTTTTGTTCCATTCCGCATCGCTTTTTCTACACAGTAAGTGCTTCCAAGTGCTGTTCAAATCCACCTGATGTGTGTACTCTGGGCTCAAACTTAGTGCTTCTTTGAACAGCAAGAGGAGGGGGTTAAGCACTCCTAGTATTTAACTTTCTGCCTGTTCAGGAGGCTCTAACTGAATGGAGTCACTTCACTTTACAGACTTGAGGAAGGGGAAACAACAAGTTGCCCTGACTCAGGGGTGTCCTCAGGACAAATGCTACTTGGCAGCAGTTAACGTAGTTCAAGGAGGGAGGTGGACAATGCAGAAAGGCATTCTAAAAGACTATTTAAACATACAGAATTTAGAATAGTCTACAACAGTAAATAATAGAAATATTAATGTATCCTTAGAAATATAAGCAATATATACAATTTTACTGCTTTGGATTACTTAGAGAAATTGGCTTTGAATATGTCTTTCCAATCAATGTATTTTGAGTATGGCTTACAGTAAGTTATAGAAAGCTATGAATAGCAAAAGCAAAAAAAAACCCAAAAAATTCCAGTAACAAGATCTTTTGTATTAATATATAAAGTTTGACTAAAAGGATCTTGTTTTGTCATTTATTAATACTATGTTTGAATTTGCTAATTTGAGAGTTCTTAAAATTCTCACAATTCTTCTAATTTCTTCAGTAGCTTTTAGTATTTATAATCATCTTCTCTTGGGATTACATTATCTCTAGGCAGTGGCTGCTTTTGTTTGAAAGAGCAGTTGCAAATGTCAGAAACCATGCACTGGAAAAAACAGGAGCAGAAGCTGTTGTGTTATCTGTTAATTGGATATAGAATAGAAAGATATTTCTGTTCTTCCATTTTAATGTCTTGTTTGTGCTGAGCAAAAAGAGCTCTAGAGCCTCATGGGTTATTAGAAGCTAGACATGTGTGGCCTTTCACTGTGTACTGAAGTGTTTTATGTAGCACAGTTAAATAACCTTGAAAAACTTACTTTTTTGACGGTGAAGATGCAGATATATTCTGAATCATGCAAAGTTATAAGCCTGCCTTTGTGAATAGCCAAGATGGACTGGTGGTCTATTGTTATCTGCCTTCCTTTTTCTTTCTCACTCATAGAATTTTTATCAAAGCTGTGAGAAATATACTGTCCTGTTTCAAACAGTACAAAGATGCCTGAATTAGCAGTTATGTATACCAAAAGATTCCACATAGTGATTTCCACATAGGACTGCACAGTCAAGCCCATAGTACTGAATTATGCATGACATTTTTAATGGTGGAACAAAAGGAGTAGCAGAAGGAAATGCTGCAAAGTATGTTCTGCCTTCACTGGTTATTAGGCACTAGTGTACATGCATGCAAATCCCAAGATATTCTTTATTGAAACACTGGTGCTGTGCTGTACAAGTCACAGCTGTATGAAAGCCATACTTAATGAGGGAAGAATAAATAAGAGAAAAACTATGACACGGGGAAGTGCAGAATGCATACCAACTTATTGTACTTTAGAGAGTGAGAAATAAAGTTCTTATATTTGGCTGGATGCTGAAAGTATCAGCTAGTGTAAATATTTACTGTACAGTAACTGAAAGGATTAGTCTTATTTGTTAGTCCACAGTGATGATGCCTCTCACTGTCTATTCACTGAAAACTGGTAGAATGTAACTAAAATTATTTACAGAAGAGCTGCTGCATTTTAAGAGGCATCTGCGTCTAAAGTCAGTTCATTGAAATTCCATACCCTGTTGATTTTATTGCTTACAGATATCCTATATTAAAAACAAATATGTGGTGTGTGAAAGTGGAGACTGACTTAAAAGATCTACTCTGTAGTTTTTTGAATATCCAGGTTTCAGTAGAAAACTTGGTAAACATTCTGTTTCAGTATTGATTTTCTTCCCAAATGCACCAAACCTTAGACTAGGCATTGTTTGAACCTTTTGCAATAGTATTACTAATGTAGATTAAGATAATTTTTCTAGGCCAAAATACAAAAAAAATGGAAATATTATGTTGTAAAAAATAATTTCTGCTTACTTGACCATTGCTGGTTGTTGAGAAGATTGTTGCTTGCCGGTGCTGTCAGGCCTGAAGCCAACACCACCTTGGTGATACCAGGATGATCCATCCAGCCAGCCAGCCAGCCAGCCAGCCAGCCAGCCAGCCAGCCAGCCATCCATCCAGCCAGCCATCCAGCCATCCATCCAGCCATCCATCGTGTTTTAGTGTTGGCTAGGAAAGGACCCACCGTGGGGCTCCCAGTCCCCCTCACTGCAAAAGCAAGCTTGTCTCTTCTCATGCGTAGACTTGACCCTACAGAGAGGTCCGCACTACTCCTATCCCTTTACTTGTGGAGTTCAGCCATTTCTCACCAGCTCTCTCCTTACCAGAGAATCCAAGTGTCTTGCAACACTGTCTGTAACATCTGCCAGCTGCTTATGCTGTTGCCTGTCACAAACAACAGTTTCCTGTGTCATGGTCAGTAGTTTCCCATGTGCTGATGCTTTGCTTAACCTCAGGCCAGGCCCTGATGAGCGGCCTCAGTGTTTGCCTGCAGGCCAAGAACTGGTTTCTTGAACATTGTAACCATCCCTTAAAAGATTACCCATTGCAAAGGTATGAAATGGTGTGTGTTGCTGGAGGGACTTCTTGGGAGAACAAAAAACTCAAGAAGTTTATTGGTCCTTCTCTGGAAAATTGAGAGTATAAAAAACTCTGTTCCCAAGTGGACTTCATTGAAATCAAATGCACCAAAGTAACTTCCTCACATCTTTTCCCCCGCCAATTGTAGAATTTTTTTTTTTTTCAGTATTACAATGCTATGAGTTTTGCAGGGTAGACAAAGTTACCTGGAATACTTAGTGAAAAAGAGAAATGAAGGAAAACTTCAAGAGCGAGCTTACCAGAGAGAAACAAAAAGAAACAGGTTACTAACAGGCCAGGCTTGAAAATACTTGAAAAGGTAAAAACATCGCCACAGTCACAGTGCTGCTTTCCAGATATGCAAAGACTAGGGAAAAAAAAGGGAGGAGGAAAGTAATTTTGGTATTTTTCAGTGCATGAAGACTTAATGTTAAAGGTTATCCTGTTATACTAAGCTCTGTTGTATTGCCAGCAAGTATTACTGTATCACAAGCAGTTCAGTGCAGACTTGATTATTGGTATTTTGATAGCCAAACTCTAGTAGGTCTAACTCAATTTCAGGCTCTCTAGCATCTTCCCATTTATACTAGCCAATTTTCAAAGCTATGATGTGTTATTACCATCGGTAATGCTACTGTCAATTCGTCTTGGCTTCCCTGCATGGAGTTTATTTTTATTTATTTCTTTTTACTGCAAGTCACTGTGTATACTCAATTGGTTGCTATTTTAACAAGATCTCTGGAGAACTCCTCAACGATGATGCATGTTAAGAAAAAAGCCAGAAGGCAATTTACTACCCAGCAGATACCAAATGAGTGGGCAAGAGTCCAGAGCTGAAAAATCTTAAACATGGAAAGAGTTTGTAAGCATATGCTTGTGCCACACTTAGAACACATAATGAGAACAAGATAAGAGGTAAAGTCGTTATCTCACTGGAGTCAGTAGCAAGGTTTATTATCAGAAAAGTGATCACTTTGTCCCTTGTGTTACTTGTGGGTTACTTAGATAAATTTCTAGAATTGCAATCATGATGTGTATTTTCCTAAAAATGCCTCTTGAAATATTTATAAAATATTTTTTAAAAGTATAACTTTGTCCCAACTTTTCATCTATTTTTTTTACCTCAAGACTTTCAGATTCATCTGGGAAAGAAGTACTGAGAGTAGCAAACTGCTTCTGTATGTGCTCTCCAAAGACAAGTGCTCCTCAGTGTTTTATGTTCCTAAGTATAATCTTCATGTGGTTGTTAATGTTAAATATAGAAGGTGTTTTGAGACATACACTCTTCTTTGTTTCCAGGTGGGCCATGCACAGGTACAGCTCATGCCTCGTTAACCACACCAACCAAAAGATCTTGTGACTCAGGTACGTGTTTTGTGGGATCAAGGAATTAGGTATTCTATTATATTTAGCTGTTACAGTTTAACAGTAAAGGCTGATAACCATACCTGGCAGATGCTATATGAAAATAAATATTGTTGCTTTGCTGACAGAAATGTACATACAAAAGGATTGGTAGGGCAGATAGTTCACCTGAGAATCCTGTTAAACATAATTCTATAAATACATTCTATTTTCAGTTAATCTTTGTAAAAACAAGACATACAGGGTTAATCAATTTAAGTCTAATGATTGTGACAGTTTTCTGGAAATCCTGCCCTTGAAATGAAGAGTATTGAGTAGAAAACTGTTTGGAGTACATAGACTTATCCCGATTGAAGATAAAATATAGACAGCTGATGTTTGCATTGAGACTAAATTTTACCTGCTTTGGGTCCTTTCGATGCCTTTATTTCTACGTGCAGGATATAGATGGATAATGTCTCACAGAGCTGGTGTTAGTAGCAACATGTTAGGTCATTGCCAGACTCAAGTTGCTGCTTCTGCATCAGATCTGTCCTGAAGAATCAGGTGTACGGGCAGCCAAGCAGCCAAGTTACCTGCACTGGCTCAGATCTTCTCCAGGCTTTGGTTTTGTGTGGAACAAGGAGAACTCACACAATCCGTTCCACCAGTACCACTGTTGGAAGCCATACCTCCTGTGGAGGGGTGGGTGTGTAGGTAGCAGTAATGTGCTAGCAGTCTTTGTTTCCAAAATAATTTTTGCCTATATTTGCATTTATGTGCAGAAAGGAAGGGTATTCCTGTTTGAATAAGGGCCCTTGCTCTGTAAGGAGTCCAACAGAATTTTTCTCTGAAGTCATTCTTTCAAAAAGTGTTTCAAGTTACTGTTTGTTGAGCTGAACTGTAGTTGCTCCATAGCTGGGTGTTGTTAGCTTGCAGCAGATGTGTCGTGATACAAGTTGGCTTATTCTGCAGTGAAGGAGCATTACAGGAAAGCTGCATTACCTTCCTCTTGGTACAGGTGCAGACTTCTCAAGTAACACATGATAATCTGTGAAAATGCTCTGAGTGTTGTTTGCCAAAGAACTCTCTTGAGTTTGGAACTGGAAGATAGTTCTCCAAAACAGAAAGGCTGGATTTTCTTTTCTGTGTAGCCATGGAGATATACCTAAACAAGATGGAATGTTTGCCACTGTATCCCTTGCAAACAAATCTGCTTTACTTGTGGTATTACTAAATTGTATTTTCTTTATCTGTTAGCTGTTGTAAGGTTTAGCTGGTTTTCATGGCATAGTAGTTTCAAAGATTGCTGTGGTACTATAGATACAGTAAAGTGAGAGGACTGTTGGAAAATTTTTTTGTGTGTGCTTAGCAAAAAGATATGAAAGTTTGTTATTTGGACTATCGAATGGCACCAGTAAAAGCTCCTTGGAGTAAAACACATGAAACTAGGGGACTTTGAAAAATGTCTGTTATATGTTTGGCTAACTTTGCTCAGTAGTTCTCTTATTTTGGTTTGTGCTCATTTGGTCTGTACATGCTTGTATGTTTTTCATTTAGTGTGTTTTGCAGGAAAATGAGATGACCTTAATTTGATACCATAACTTCAGTCTTCAGTCAACTAAATTTACTGATTTTGTATTACCTCATTTTCCCTTGAGGTTCTTACATTATGTGCTCAGCAATCTACGTATTATCTTTGTAGTCCCTTACACAAATAAACCTGGTGCCAGGAGTTACTTTTCTTTTCCATATCCTGAATTTTCAGCAAACCTTCATTTTTAAAATAAATTACCTTCTTGTTATGGAAATTGACAAGAAAACATTGGCTACAAAATATTACCAAAAAGTGCTGTGACATCTTCAGGCATGAGCAGCATGCCATGTAGTAGGTGAACATTTGTCATGGTTTAACCACAAGGCCAAAACATAGCCCCATTAGCTACTGTGAAGAAAATTAATTCTGTCCCAGCCAAAATCAGCATGTTCTTTCACGTTAGAATCACTTCCACTTCCTAGGAAGCTACTTAAATGGTGCAAGCAATATTTGCCAACACTACACATTGTTCATAAGCCTATTTTTTGTAGGTATCCTACATTTCTTCTGCTTGGAAGAGCTTTGAAGAAAGAATGTTGTGATGGATTTTATCTGTCTAATTTGGTTCACCCTTCAAGCGCAGTTCTTCCCTTAAGTTCCCTAAATCAGCATTTGAGACAGAAAATTAGAAATTTGACCTACTTATCTTATATGTAAGTTTCCATTAGGATATTAAGGAAGAGACAAAACTTTCATATTTTATCAGCATGAATGTAACAATTGAAGAAAGATGAAAACAATAAATCTGCCAAGGTACAGGAAAAGTTCTCATGGAGGAAAAAAAAGATACCTAATGCACTTGTCAACCTGCAAGCTGTAGAAGCTAATATAAAATAAAGTATAAAATAGTATTATGACACCAAATAGTGGGGGTTTTCCTCCTGTTTGCCGGTATCATCACTGTGGTAAAAAGTATTTCTATTCCAGTGTACCCACAGGACAAGGATTATAATGAAAAGAATGAATAAAGCCTTGGAATCATTAGTTTGGATGATGCCTCAAAGGTTTATGAGAGCTGGCAGTCTGAAGATTCTGTAGGAAGAAAAATAGGACTGTGTGGCCTAGTGTATAGCTTCTTATGTATTTTGATTTGTTTCTTAATGGTTGGGTAATGTGATGATTGATGGCAGGTACTGTGAGGCTTGCTCTAGTCTGCAGGGCATCCACATCCCATTTGTGTCAGGTGCCTGTGTTGGGAAAGTGCAGTACCAAGTGGCATGCTACTCTTGTTTTTCTGCTCTACAGCTTTAATGATGATTTACTACACAACTCTAAGCAGCCAGATTTTATAACATTTTCATGCAGCTTAAAGAAACCTGGAAAAAAATTGATGGAACTGTGTGAGTGTGCTCAGTTAATTTTTAATTGTGCAGTAGAGAAGGCGGTCGAAATAGGCAGATAAAATGTGGTAATGATACAATCAATTTGTACATTATATCCATAAAGTTGGTGAGATTTTAAGTACTTTATTTCTCAGTAGCAGTTCATGAGAAACGTGCATCTGTATAAGTTTTGTAATATTTTACATAGTTTTGTGTGTAGATAGCTCACATTTTATGAGAATATCTGTCCCAGATTGGTGTGGTGGTGTTTCTGTTGTGCAAGATGAGTATCTGTCTCTTTGCTCTATCTGTTTTCTAGTTGAAAATTTGAGTCTAGAAGCTGGAAATAATTCTTTCACTGCTTGAGTAAAGTGGTTAAACAGGGCTGTGGTCCTTTTTGAAGTTTCGAATTTATTGATGGTCTTGTAATAAGACATGTGCTTACTTGTAACAGTGCCAGGAATCCAAATGCTTTGAGATTGAACCAGCACAATTGAGAGGACAGCCTTTGAGGAGTTACAGGAAGGTCAAGTTGTGGAAATAGAAGTACACAGATTTTCAACCAGAGCCAAAATCATGAAATCATTACGTTGATGTGATGATTTTTTTTAATCAATCTCTATGTGTTGAGTAAGGACAAAAGGACCTTATACACCACTAATTAGATTTTCTTTTTTAATTGCTCTGAAGTGTTAAGCTCCTGAGCGAAAAATACACAAAAGATTACTGAACGGGTCTTTGTAGCACTATACCAACTTTGAGGTCTGTTTTTCATTGGTGTTTCAAGGGACTATTAAGGTGTTCTTTAGTGTTTGACTTCTGGAGGGCATTGTGTTGAAATCCAGCCTTCTTGGAGCTGTCTCACCGACAGGAAAGTGATGATAGAACAGCCTTTGAGCAGCATAATAAATCACCCAGCCCTAGCAATAATAGTGCCCATTAGGGACGCTCTTCCCCTCCCTCCGCTCAGTTTCCAGCTGTACTGATAGAACAGCACATCAAGCAAGGCTGTAAATAAAAGTTACGACCTAATAGGTGGGTGCTGAAGTGGAACGGACGGGAGCTGAGGCATGGAGGCCTTATTGCTGCTCATCAGCAATTACAAACAGGATGAAGCGTCTGGGACTGGCACTGATGAGGCAGGAGCTGATAGAGGCTGGGACATGACACCATACCATGATCAGATGATGTATGTTGATGGCCTTTTACTGCCTCAGCTTATTGCCTATTTCTGTGACATGCTGGATTATCTGTTCTGTGCTCCCATATCTATCTGGATGGACAGATTGCTTTCCTCTCCTCCTGGTTGTCTAAGAGCCTTCTCAACGTTATATGATTATTGTAGATTAAAATTCTCCTAATAGTAAGGATCACAATAGTCATAGCTGTAAACAAAATTAAGGAGTTGCTCTAATTGTGGGATTTATTTCCACTATTACCTTTCTCAGCTTTAAAAAGCTACCCTTGTTCATTCAAAATAGTGGATATAGTTCACCTGAACTTTCTTCTACACTGAAGTCATCCCATGCATTTTAAACTAATTGAGATAGTTGGAGAATCCAAAGTGATGGGTTTGGGGTTAATACATCAAAACATTGCTTAAAAGTCAGCTATAGCTGTGGTGATCCTTGCCTCTGAGTTTAAAAACTTCAGCTGATCCTGGGAAGTTTTATAAGAGCTTGTTAGCACACAATAATTGGTAATACTCTTTTTGTAAAAAAGTCTTTCTTGATTTTTGTCTGTTGCAGTCTAGCACATTTCTGTGCTAGACATCTAAATCATCTCTTTACTAAACTGCAGTGAAAAAAATGTCTTGAATTTTGGTCCATATTTGCTTTGATCTAAAGAGGATTTTTGCAAGCATCTTCGTAGTTCATACATTAATCACTCACACGGTTTACTTTTGAAGAGAATTTTCTTCCAAGTAGTGGTAAAAACAGAGCATTCAGAAATGAAAAGGCATGCAGCAGCAAGACAGCATATGAAAACAGTGACTCCTGTCCCTGCCTATTCAGTATAGCCAGCATAAAATAAATAAATTACTTTTCTATCATCTTAGGGTATTAGGACAGAACTACTTTTATCTGCCTGTGTTGAAGTACACTAAACTGAGATGAATGGAAGCTTTTTACAGTATTACTTTGAAATGAACTTTCATACTTAGTGGCTCCTATGTGTCCCTTTTCTTTGCATTGATCATCAAGTGAGGAAGCTAGATATTTGAAGTGGCCAAGGGGATGAAAAATGTATTGTGGCTGTGAAAGCCCTATTTTATATGCTATACCGATAAATTACAAATACTTTAGAAACAATGTTTTGAAGATGTTTGTAAACCATACCAGTAATTTTTATTTAGGATTAACTCCTTTTTCATATCAGTCTGTTGAAGTCATTCTTGAAAGGACTGTTGGCCTTAAGAAGTAAAATTACTATTATGGAATAAAAGAGAAATAGATCAACTTGATAACTTAAATGTTTATTAATGTTTCCCATTTTATAACATTGTATTCCCCAAAACCACACTAACTCAGATCAGTTCTCTTAAGAGCATATAAAGCAGTTGAACATGATCTCCAAGAAAGAAAACTCCTTTTAAAAGCCAGTTTAATAATTAAAATAATAATAGATTGCAATATAAGGAAAATAGCAAAAAGGAGAGAGAAATAAAATCCAAGAAAAACAAGTGATGAAAATGAAAAACAACTGCTTGCCACCAGTTTTTGCCAGCCAGTTCCTGAGCAGCAGCCACTGACCAGCTTTTCCCCCAGTTTGTATGCTGAACATGACACCACAAGGTATGGAATGTCCTTTGGACAGTGGGGGTCAGCTGTCCTGGCTGTGTCCTCTCCCAGCTTCTTGTGCCCTCCAATCTCCTTACTGGTGGGGTGAGGTGAGAAGCTGAAAAGCCTTTTACTCTGTGTAAACACTGCTTAGCAACATCTAAAACATCAGTGTGTTATCAACATTATTCTTATCCCAAGTCCAAAGCACAGCCCTGTACCAGCTACCAGGAAGAAACTTTTTCCAGTGAAATATTGAAACCAGGACTCTACCTCATGCAGAAAGTGAGATTTGGTGCATGCTGGTGTGAGTGGCAGAAATGTGTAATACTTCAGGTAGATTTTGGTTATTCAGAGGTTCATAGCTTATAGAAATCAACCATTTTTTTCCCTTGTGGGGAGGAAAGCCCCAACCTAGTAAAATAGAAGTAAAAACCAATAATCAGAATCTCTCTTTGGATGGGGAATAAGGGCCTCCTGGCCTGTGTGACCTCCCAACAGGAGTTCAAATACACACCTCTGTGTACCTCATAGTTCTCTCAGCTGTCTGAGGTTGGTTCAAGTTCAGCATCCTAACAGAAAATGTCCTCCAAGCACTTAAAACTGTTATTCCCACTATCTTTATTTATCCTCTCAAATCACCTAAATTCATCTTTTTTTTTTTATCCTTTGTGCAGTTCAGATAAGCCCTTGGAACTTGCTTTTTCATTCTTCACCAAATAACCCCTTTAAGACTTTCTAGTTTTGTGTAAGTCCATTCCTCAGCTTTCACTTGTCTTTATCTCTTTTTGCTGCTCTTGATTCAATTTTTTCATTTATTTTCATTTCCATATTCTGAATCCCATGAAAAAGAACAACTTGGAAGAAAATGTACTTGGGTCAATAGGACAGGATGATCTCTTGAGAGCAGTGCACATTGAGTTGTCAGCCAATAGGAAAATTATTTTGAATGTCAAACTGAAGGTACCAAAATGATAGGAGTAAACACTGTCTGGGTTAGCTGTGTTAGGAACACATTTAGTTTAGCTGGCTGATTAAGGGCAGAGATTTTTCCCCTCTCATTGGCACAGGAACAGGTACCCACAGAGGCTGTGAAGTCTTAAGTCTTTGAAAATTTTTGCAAATGAGCTGGACCAGGCTGAGCAACCTGATCCAACTTCTTTGATGTTTTACTCTGCATCAAGCAGGAGGCCAAGACTACATGACCTCCAGAAATCCCTTTCAACCTAATTTTTTTCAGTGGCACTAATGGAAACCAAATATGATCTGAGTGTGTAGAGATACTTAGTGTAACCTCAGCAGCATTCATAGCACTTAATGAGAACTGAGGTCTGGAAGTGCAGGCAAGCATTTAGTGCCTCAGGCGCTGCTGAGAAGAGCCAGGAGAGAGACCCTTGGAAGGGTGGGAGAGCTGGGCTGGTCAGTGCAAAGGAAAGAGCTGGAAGAGCAGTCCATGCAGCTGTGTTCTTTTGGGCAGGATAAATGACCTGTGCTTTGGTAAGTGAGACTCTCCTGTCCTGAAAAAACTTGTGCTGCTGCCCTCAACATTTTCACAACACATTTTCTCTATGGGTTGATGTTTTTCAGTCTGCTTGGTGAAATCATTGCCAAATGCAAAACTCTGCATTTAAAATTATCTTTTAAAATTCAGATATTACCACATATTTTTACCAAAGTCTTAGGGAATTATGACAAAGGATTTGTCTTCAGTTTGTGGAAACTGAAGAGGAAGTATTTTGTCCTTTGTGTATATTTTGCTTAAAATGAAGCAACCTTACCTTGATTATTTTTTAGTGGTTTCATGCCATGTTTAGTTCTCAGAATTCTCAAGATCTCTCTGATCAATTACATGACCATAGACGTAGTTATATAGTTACTGTGAAAGAATATACATCTATTACTTTTACGTAACATTGTGCTTCCAACAGCTCTGAAATCCTTGTTCTGTAACCAGAGGCTGCTGGGAAAATGGCATCTCACAGCTTTAAACAAAGCACATCTCCATGAATTTCCAAGGTAAAGAAATCAGGGTTTTACATCTTGCATTTCTCACCCACACTCTACAAGAACAGGATTTGGGGAGCCTAGGGTTTGCTTTAATTTTGACAGCATGTAGAATGTCACAAAGAATAGTTGAGATCATTAACTTTAAAGACCTGACTCCTGTCACGCTGAAGAATTGAATTGATTTTACCTCAGCAGTCAGCAGCTTGAGCTGATCTGTTCAGATCAGACAGCTTCCTTACAGGTGCGCTTTAGCAAATGAGACACGTAATTTTAAATTCTTAATTAAAATTTTTTGATTTATAATTTAAAAACTGTTATTTTACTGCACTGGAGATATTTTTAATGAAGTTAAGCATTAAATAACTGGCCCAAAATATATTTGAAACAAATAGCCATTTACATTTACTTTTTAAGTCAATTTTATTTTTTTACTATTTTAAAACACTTGAACCTTCAGGGAGCTAATCCATGATCTGATTCCTGCTGTACTTTTTGACATGAGAGCAGTGCCCTAAAGATTCCATCTGACTCTTGGTGAAGGTCTTTATTCTGACTAAATATTTCGGTGAGCATCAGACAGCTTCTAAGGGCTAGTTTTCAGTATTTTCATTTAGATGATATTTTTCATAAGGACTTTAGAAATACATGAAAATAATTTTAGAATCTTTTGGAAGTATTCTTTAGTCTGTTGAACGCACACAGGGAAAGTGTATCTTCCTACAAAGTGAGGAAGTTATTTGCGTGACAGTTCAGTGAACATGCAGGTAATGTCTTTTCCCTCTTTCTGTTCCAAATTATTTCCATAACATGAACTTTGATGAATAGCTAATAACTAATGAGACCAACACCTTGGAGCAAAAGAGGATTGAAAAAGAACTGGATGTAAGATACAAGACAGTGCAAGTATTGTTGTATCCTCCTAGTTTCATTGATCTGTTCTTCCTCTCCCTTGTCTTTGGTTCGGGTTAGTGTGGGAGCCTTCCAAACATCTCCTTTCCAAAGAGTAAGAACTGTATAAGAACTGCCTAGTAAACCAGCCTGACTTCTGGTGGACTGCGGACACCAATCTGGTGTGTAGGAATTGTGTCCTCTGCCAGGGCTGGTCATTTCCCCCTTCTCCCCCCGCCGAAAAAAATTGCTGGAAAAAGTAACACAATCAAAATATAAACTGATGCTTAACCTTTATTTAAGGTAATGGAATTAAAACCAAGTGTACTTTGAAGATGGATTAGCTGTACATTTCAGAACCTTCTCACAATGCATTTTGGAAAATTTTTATCAAAATACTAGAGTTGTTAGGGTTTTTTTTCCTTGACATTAATCAGATGCAGTCCTTGGAACTATAGTCTCTCATTGCAAGATTTCTGTTGCTAATGACATCACTGAGGTTTTGCAGTTAAAGACAAATTAGTTTTTTGAAAGATAAATATTGATAAGTATTTTTTTCACTGCTAGCAGGCAAGAGTTCTTTACAATTCCTCTTCTGAATATCTCTCTTAGCCTTGGAAAACCCTCATTATACCAATGGGGGAAGGGTCTGCTAAGGAAAACTCAGCATATGAGTGAAAAATAACAGCGCAAATATTTTCTATATAGAACTGGTTTTAGGCTATTAGTTTGAAGAATTACCTTCCTGAATACTATATACCATCTGATTGATGAGGACATAGCTGGAGTATACCACTAGGATTTGGAAGCAGAGCAGCACTGCTTATTTATGCACAGTGGAGCTGACTAGCAAATATGAAATATTTATAGCATTATCTATTCTTGTTAATCCAATTCTAGAAAATTTCACAAAGCGTAAGAAGGTTCTCATTAAAGTCAGCAAAACCAAAACTGTGATATTGCCAAATGCTTTTTAAATTCCCATTTTATCAGAACCAGTGCAAGCTCATTTGTGTGTATTTCTACATACATATTCAGATATGTAAATATGCATATTTGAGTACTGCTAAGTAGTCTTCAGGTGCTGTGGAATGGCCAGCATGTTCATGATTTGTCTTCATAGCTTCATCATGTTATGTTATGACTGTGTTATGACTTTTTTCTTCTTACTTGTGTCTGTTCTTCCTTCTAGCTATTTGTGTTGTGTGCATTATCCCTTCACTTAAGAATCCTGTTCTGATTATTCAGGCCACTTAGGATGTCATTTGTTCTCCAGCTTCAAGTGTCACCAGAATCAGCCTTTGTCCCTCTCCCAGCTGTGCTCTCTCCCTAACCCTGTGCTGTTAAAATACATAATCTAGTAATGAGAAAAGAAGTTCAAATTGACACCGTAAAATAGTTTTTAGTAACTTTTTTTAGTTTAGTGTTGTGGCCCTTTTTCTATTCTGACCTTTTCAAGGTTCATTCTTTGTAATAGTCTGAATGTATGAAGATGGGATGCTGCTTGTGAGCCAATAAAAAAACCTCCCCCAACAACCTAAACCCACTTCCCTTAGCATCCTAAGAATAGTATCAAGCTTCTACCCTGCATTAATTGCCCCCAGTAATCAAGACAATGGAAATTCATTCTTGTGCCCTGTACACACCAGCAGTCATTGTGTGTGTGTGATGTTGCTGTCAGCAGCTGTTTTCAAACACATTCTTCAGGTGTTTACCCTTGGAGCCTGAGATGAGCAGCAGGCCAGGACTGTCCAACCTGTTCTCTCTTCACAAGCTCATCTCTTGTGGCTCTGGAGGTTTACAGATTTCTCCCATGGGTGTAATCCAGGAAAGGAACCCCACTCACGTAGCTTTCTAAACAAAATCCTTCTGTCAGTCAGCAGCAGTAGAGGTGGCTGTTGCCTTAGAAAATGTTCTAACTAATTGAAATGTCCACAGTTAATCCATCAAAGGAACTGTACAGTACAGGTGCCTGAATACATTTAAATATGTGCTTGTTTGAATCAATCTGGTATATAAGTAAAAATGTTGGACTAATAAATTTACATTTCTATTAACTAAAGACCCTCTCTGACATCAAACAGTATGGGGGAAATAATGTGAAAACTTAAATATAAAACAGATGTAGTATAGGAGCCTAAATATGAGATGAAAAATAATTAGCTTTTATGTAATTTAACAATTATGAATTTTATTGACAAGAAACGATAATAGCCATTTTCACACTTTTTCTAGTTATAGCTTAGCTAAAATGCATGCAGGAGCCTATGTAGTTCACTGTTTGTCACACATTTTCAGCATGCATTAGATTAGTCTTTTCTTTTTCATTAGAGATGGGAGATAGCCTCATTAGGCTACAGTGCAGCATAGCACACTTACTTTTTGACAAGTTATAGTACTGACAATACAGGTTTAGAGAACAAAAATGTGAATACTGGGAAGGAATTAGTATATAATTTTTAGATTTTATTTTCCTATCCACAAACTCTAACTTTCTTAGAGTTAAGAAAGGCTCAGAGTGGGAGAGAGGTCAGGAGACTGATCCACCCTCCTTACTCAGAGCAGAGTCACATAGAGCAGACTGGGCCCATGTCCAGTCAGGGTTTGAGTACCTTCAAGGATGGAGCTTCCACAAACCCACTGGGGGAACTTGTGCCAGTGTCAGGTCTCCCCCACAGTGAAAAATCATTTTCTTATGTGCAAGTGGAATGTTACCCAAACTGTATGTATGGTTATGCTCCCACACTTCTCTGTTTTCCTGGAATCATAACAATTCATACTTATTCAGTCACATAGATACAAACATACACGTATATGTATATCCTCTTTTCTAGCAACACGTTATGTGTGCCAGCTCTCATTTTGGAGAAATGAAGCCATGCTATTGTTGAACTCAAAAATACCACTTACACCACTTAGACACAAAGCACTATGCATATTAAATGCATATTAAGTTCCTTTTTTTTTTTTTCTGTTTTTTTTTTTTTGGTTTGGGTGTTTGTTTGTTTGTTTGGGGTTTTTTTATTGTTCATTAAATCCAACACTTCAGGTTGTTCACTTTCTGTAGCAGAATCCTTTTTCTTATCTCTATTGCAAAAGGGGGAGGTGAATTTTTCTGTCAAGAGTTTAAAGCATATTGGTAATGTTTCACATTTGGAACATCTTGCAGCAGTGCTTCCAATTATGTGTCTCAAATAGCTAGGCAAAAGTTGGAGGGTTTTTTTATAGGTTGTTTTTACTCATTAGAGCTGGAATCAACTAATGTTACATGGTTGTGGTGATGGATTAGAAATAATAACTTATGTAATGCAACTTATGGGTGTTATTTATAGTCTCCAGTGTGATTTCATGGAGAGCCTCCTGAGGCAAAGAAGCGACTGATGGGATGTGAGTTCTAGAGGCTGTTCCCATGTGGTCTTTCTATTCCACTTTGTTTAGGGACATTGAGTTTTAGTGCAGTTGCTTTTAAACTCTATGGAGGGGAAAAAAATAAATCCGTGAAATAATGATACTAAGGGCCCTGCAATGATACTAGAAAAGAGATTGTGTGGTTAAATATTACCAAAGGACTTATGTAAGGTATTTTTGAGACATCTGTCTGTAGTGTTTAAAAAAAACTGAGGTGAATTCACAAAAGAAATGCATTTCTTATGAGTGTGAGTGCTTCCAAAGAGATGTGCAGCCTTGAGAGGCAGTCACAGTTGTGTGAGAAGACAAGATGCTCATTTCAATGAAATATCAAGAGTTTCAGAAAAACATTTTCCACAGCACTATACAGCAACAGGGAGGGACTGAGGTGGTCACAGTTGTCATTCTTGTCTTATGAGGTGTTAATCTTGAATTTCTGTTTCTTCATTAACAGTCAACAAACAAAAGGGTTTTGGAACAACTATGTTAATTTTAGATTCATTTGAACTAGAGAGATTATTTTAAATGATGATTCTGGTAAATGTGATAAGGAAGATTTGTATGGAGGCATTTTTCTCTAGATGAAATTTCTAATGCATAATCAACATGCCAGGGAGTTAAGTAATCCCTCATCTAAGAACAGAATAATGAATTACAAAAAAAAAAAAAAAAAAAAAAAAAAAACAACTAGAAATTGGCAACAAGCTATTGCTCATATCCTAGTTAATCCTTGTTACATAGTTATTGTCTGTGACCATCCAAATTTCTTCATGGACAGAGGTTTTAACAGCTTAAGCTTCTTCTAAAATAGTTTCAGAGGAGGTGGCAGTAATCTTTGAGGGTTCATTAAAGACTGCTTGTTCTGGTGTTTGCAC
Organism: Lanius collurio; assembly: GCA_020086605.1. Lineage (NCBI taxonomy): Eukaryota > Metazoa > Chordata > Aves > Passeriformes > Laniidae > Lanius > Lanius collurio. The sequence goes on from JACBWW010000002.1 coordinate 30,283,057, forward strand.
AGACAGCTGAGATCATAAATGCCAGTCTGTGTGATGGGTTCTTTATGATAAGAAAAAAACCCTGAGTGCCTCAAAAGCTGTCATGAAATCAGAGATTAAACAGGTTCATCTTGAAGCAAGCAGCAGCAGAGGAGATATCCTCTTTTCTTACTCTTCACCCATCTCTTCCATCCTTCCTCCTTCCCTGTTAAATTTTGTTAACCCATGTCTCTGTTGGGCCTAGAGCATCTCACCCTCCCCGCAAATGCCATGGAAGAGCCATCATGATTCTGTAACACTGAAGCCATCTGGATGCAGCCTGCAAACTCTGCCAAGGCAGCAGAGTAAGAGAATGGAATTCAGCTCAGGCACCATTCATTTGAAAAATTTTGAGGGGAGAACATGAGTAATGAAGATGAAAACAGTGACAGTGAGGAACAAGTGTGAGTCTCTGTCCATGACATAATCGTTTTAAGAACACTGCTCATGTTTATTCCAGACAAGCCTCCAGTTTCAGCCTTGCCCAACTGAACTTCTTTGTTCTCTCATTTCAAATGGGAGTTTGATACACAGTTAGAAGGATCTCCACCATTAGATACTAGTTAGAAGAATACTCGTTTCTTAACTCAGAATGAAAATTTCAGTGGGAGAGTGTTAATGGCAGTTTCTCTGCTGAGCAGTTTCTTTCTGAATTTTTGGGGATCTCATCCTTACTGGTTATTTTTACAGAGGAGTTTTATGGTTTTTTACCTCTGTGGGTAAAAGAACAGCATTTTTGGTTTTCCCTTGCACTGAGTATTTGTTGGGTTAGGTGTAACATTAAAATGCAGGTTGAGCATGGGAAATGTTTCTTAGAAGCAGAGGAAGAATTGTTGAACCAACCATCATTCTGAGGAAAGGCACTGTCAGTCGCTGGCTGAGAAAATCCTCTTCTCTGTAGCCTTTTTTGGTTGCTTAAAGGTTCATACTGTGAATTTACTCTTGATTCTAGTTGCAGCACTTCAGCCTTTATTCCTAGGGGTTTTTATCAGCTGTACTCCAGGTAGTAAAGCTATGTATGACAATTTCATTTTACTGTCAGAATTTTGAACTGCAAGATTCCAGGTGCTGGAAGATGTATTTTGTGTCCTGTATTGCTTGTGTCGGTATCATGAAAAGCAACATGATCTGGAAGAAATGCACACAGGTCTGACTAACAGGTGCAGTTTCTGCTCTGTGCTTTCTCCTCACTCATTGTACCTGCCCATGGGAAGATGGCAGTATGTGTGCTGCGGGTCTGGTTGGTGATGAGGATTGGCTTGGACTCATGTTCAAGGCGTTGGGCAATCAGTGGTCAGAGAGATGGTGCAGTCCCTGAGAGCCAGGCTGAGTTCACCTCAGTGCTAAGTATTTTAGCAGATTTATTTATGGCAGAAAGATATGCATTGTAACAAATGAGATATCTGTAATTTCTATGATTTTGACCAACTCATATTAATATTCAGTTAGTCATTACCAATTACCAGGAAGTGTGTAATTAATTATTTTCATTTGTAGGACTACTAGCCTGACTTGAGGTAGCTATTTTTCTCATTAAGGCTTATGGTTTTATTAACTTATTAGGCACTGGTTATCTCATACCATGAATCCCTTATTTGGACTTTAGGATCAGCAGACCACTATGGTTTCCATTCTGAGAACTACCAGAATGGCTTATGTTTCCAGAAGCAAAGCTGTGTGGAAGCAGCTGTTCCATAATGGCAGTGTATCTATTTCTTTAGTAATGAATAAGCTGCAAATGATGTAGATCTCCCTCTGGGGCAAAAGGGTGGACTGGGGCAGGTTTTACTGAATGCTGAGTCAGACAGGTCCCAGTACAGAATCTGCCAGTTGGAGGGGGCATCCTTATGCACTCAAGGCTAGCCTGGTGTTCCAGGCACTCTGAAAACAAGTGTCCATGGGACAGGACTGTTGACCTTGGAGTATGAGTTGGGACCTCTGTTCAGGGAGTCAGGGGGTCTGTTCAGAGGGTCTTTCCCTTGAACCATCTTCTCCAGAGATTTAGAGACAGGACTAGTTGTTCCATAACTGTATTAATGGATTGTGCACTACTTTCTTCTCCTTGCCAAGGCTCCTGCACAGCCAAGCATGCAGAAGTGCAGTACGTTATGTACTGAATGTTAGTTTAGGCCTAATATATATATTTTGTAAGGTGTAAATTGTAATCTATGACACTGATCAAAAAGGTGGCTGTCTTGAGGCACACATCAGATAAAATCATTGCTGCCTAATAGAAACTTATCACCTGTATATAGTGCAGAAAGCAGTTCACTCTTCTATGAAATGTGAGATACAGAGGCTTTGTACTTGTAAAGCCAGGCACATTCAGCATATTTTAAGAGCAGTATGACAGAAATAAAGTAGGCCCAGTGAGGTTAGGTGTATATTTGTAATAACTGTAACACTGGACTACAACAACTGGAAAAACACTGTGGCATAAGGGCTGAAACACAGGTAAGAAATGTGAATTAGTCTGTATTGCATGTGAGGAACCAGGGGAAATTAAGAGAGCATCCCCAACGGGAGAAGCTACCAGGTATTCCAAGTCTGGCTCCTTTAGGTATTTACTCAAGGAGAGCCATGATGTTGATAAGCAGTGGCTCAGGTAAGATAGCTGACATAACAAGGTTATGGACAGTGTTGTATCCACGGCAGTTACCTTTTCCTGCCTAATCCAGGAGAGCACAAAGCAGACATGAGCAATGGAGTCTTAGAATAATGGTACAGACATGTTCAATAGGTTACCATCCTGCCAAAAAGATAGATTTAGCCTGTTATTTGTTGGATTAATGTTGGTTCAAAAGGGATTTAACTCAGCTAATGGGATTTTTTTCCTTGCTCACCATCATGCAGTAGAATACTGACTGATTGTAGTAACATCTTTCAGCAGCTCCTTGCAGCACTACAACAAACAATTTAATTTTTAGTACAGTTGGGATTAGATTTATTTGCAGTTCTTAATACAAAGAAATACAATGCTGATTCTACTGTGCACAGATTTGGGAAGGGAAAATGTCTTTTCTAGGCTGACCTGGCTTGGACTGCAGAGCAGCAGATCCACTGAAATGTGGTACCTCTGACATGCTACAAAAACAAGGCTTGGACGTTTCACAGTTCTGTCAGTAATGTGCATTCCATGTGCTACTCTAGAACCCTGGTCAATACACTCTTCATTGTAAAAAAAAAAGACTGAAAAAACACTTCAGGTAGTGTAGTGCTGGTAAGACTGTTGTAAACTTTAATTCCTAAAGGCTTTCCACACACTATTTTCTTATAAGCTGAAATTTATGAAGTGGTAAATGCAAATAGTATTCTGACTAATACTTTAAAAATGGCTGAACATTTGGAATTTATAGGATATATGTACAGATCCTGCTTGGATATATACTTTGTTTGGAGTTGTATTTTTGATGTATACTAATTTACATTTAAATTGTTATCCATGTGGAAAGAGAGGGAAGCACGGTATGGTGCTTTCATGTACCGCCCTCAGTCATGAGAGATACAATTTATGTGCTGTGCCTGAAAAACCCCCCTTCTGCCCAGGGAGGAAATAGGTCAAACCTGTGCTCAGTTGTTTTTCATCACTTCAGTCAGTTTGTGTGGGGACACTGAAGGTGGTACATGGCAGAAACTAAATGAGATGACAGATGAAGCCTGCAATGGTTTAGGATGGTGTGTCTCTACATGTATCTCTGTACGACCCAGCCAAGGCTGGAAGGAAGCTAATCAGTTCATTTTATATTCAGTATTGACAGCAGGAGGGGTTCTTATAGAGAACAAAGATAATTTGTCCTTTACTTGATGCTCATTTTGGTTGTTAAGAAAACACGTGTACAATAGAATGGGAGACATCACACTGCTTGGTGGTGACCCCAGCTTCAGCCTTCCTAAAGGGATGCCTCAGCAAGGAAATTCTAATATTTTTCCTAAAATATTTGTTGTGAATACAACAGATTCACAGTCGGAGAGTGAGGCTTCTCCTGTGAAACGGCCACGGCTACTGGATGACAGTAATGACAGGCCTGAAGAAACCAGTCGATCCAAACAGAAGAGCAGACGTCGATGCTTCCAGTGCCAAACAAAACTGGAACTAGTACAGCAGGAACTGGGATCATGTCGCTGTGGTGAGTACTGCTCGTCATAGCATCCGGCTTTCTAACGCAACCATGCTCACATCTGTGTCACACGTGGAAATACAGAGAAAACTTGCATTTTTCACCTTGCAAAGATGCTTTAAACAGAAGCTGTAGCTTCCACTGGTAGCAAAAAGTTACAATTAGTTCTTGCCTTACTTCCCATTTAAAACATTGGCCTTGATGTACTGCCTTGTCTCAGGAGATCCCAGATATTAATGAATTTAGCTTCAGAAGTCCCTGTAAGGTGGGAAGGGCATCATACCCACTCGACAGGAGAAGAAACATGAAGCACATCAATAAATATGCAAAGATGAGAAGGTTCCTATAGGGTGTAAAGGAACATAGGTCAATATTTGCATTCTGCATGTTATAATTACATTAATATTCAAAACTTAAACCAAAAAAACCCTCTAAACTAAAAATATTTTTATTCTCACAGTTAGTTTCTGGGGGGAAGACTTACTGTTCATCATACACTTAAAATCATGTAACTTGGCTTTTCCAAAGTTAATGACGCTGTTCAGGTAAGTTAATTGAATTGAGGACAATAATCCCATGCAGACAGCTAATTTGGGGTTTCATATTAAATGCAAATAATCTTTCTGAAACAATAATTAATGTGACTAGATTCCAAAGGAGATACTCTCTCCTTCATGGAACAGTTGCATTCTTAACTGGTTTAAATGTGCTCATTAGATCAAGTGATAATACATTTGGTAGTTTTACCTGCTAATTACTTTTTCATATAATCATGTATTGAAGGTTGCATTGAACTCTCTCACAGTGCTTGTATTGATACATTTGGAGAAGTTTGTTTCAGTTACTCCATTGTGTCTCAGCCAGGGGATCATTTCCAAAGGATCTGCAGATGATAGGTGCAATTCACGATGCACCTGTGAAATATAAAATATTTTGTTAAAACCATTTTCTGGAGAGGAAGCGTGTCCTTCTGAGCAGCATTGTGGAGAGGAGAGGTGGGCTAAGCTAGTTACAAAGCCAGTTAATCCTGTACTGAGTACCTAATACCAAGTGAAGAGATAGAGAACTGCAAAGATTTTATGCTATCCTTTGTTCTCTTCTTCAGCATCTGTCTGTCTGCAGCCTGTAGAGATTACTGGTGGACATGAGATAGGGTTTATTTCGATACTGGAGCACTGCCACAGAGCTAACATCCATTATCTGTGAAGCCACCAAACATGAAATCAAAAGCTGTAATGTTGAAATTCTTGTTATGGAAATCATGTGTCAGGATACTTTGAAGTGTCTGGTAACATTTTTATCAAACTAAAAAAAATCAGGGCTATCAGTCGCACAGTTTGGTGGGGCCCTTTATGCTCAGCATGGTAGAGATAGGATTTTCTGTGATTGGTTTGCTGTTGTCATGTATGCAGTGACTCAGGCTGCTCACAGGTACCTGACTGAAATAGCAGAATCTTCCCTAATATTGGGAGCAAGAGAGCTTGAATTTTGGAGAAGATCAGATAAATGATTGCTAAACAATTATGAAATATCAGTAATTGTTTCTGCATTCTGTAGTATGGCATCTATGTAAGAGCAATGAAGTTAAAAGCAACTTTTAAAAACCTCTTCTAGTGATCAGTAATGTTTTTAAAATTATAAAATAAGACCTGCCCTTTTTTTCAGTAAACTGGATTACAAATATATTTGGTTGGTTCCTCTCAAGTTTTCATGAAGAGGTTCCATAATTCAATACAGTTGCAATATAAATATTGTAGGAATCATTCGTTAAATTTCTTCTACTGGAAAGATGTAGCTTTATGGAAATATTTCTGTTAAAGTTCATAAAATGTGTTAATAAAACATGAATGTGAAAAAAAAATCAGAATTCCTCAGCAATAAGCGAAGAGATGAAAATTTACATTCCTGTATTACAGCCTATACAGTTTATAGTTTATATTATATGCATTTTTATTCCATACATGTAATGAGAGAGTAGAAGGCAGGAGTCTATTTCCCTGTTTACAGCAGGCCTGAAAAAACAGGAGTTCTTTGGTTTCTGTTCAGTTAAAATGTTTCATTAATATTGTATTCAGTAAGGGTGTGTTGTCTGTGCTCTCATGTGATGTGAATGTGATACCCTGTGCTACTTACATTTAATAGTCAGATTAATAGGAAGCAAACAAAACGCTACCGCTGAGGAACACAGGGCACCTCAGCTTCACATCACCCAGACTGCTTTACCAATAATCAACAGCACGTGGCTCTGGTCAGTTTTAAAGATGCTGCCTTAGAAAACTCACTAATTTGCCCTGCTGTCTGTAAAATTAGATTGCTTTAGGTCATGAATGACAAGCCCATTCAGAAACCCCGGGAGGAGGTGATGGGAAATGCAATAGAACAAATACGTCAAATTCTCATTCGTTTAAAATATTTCCTAAATCCATACATGTCTGTTATCCTTTTCTGTGCTAGTGTGAAGTACAGGTAATGTGAACACAATGATGTGTGTTCAGGTGGAGGTGGTAAGAGAGAATCAACTGGTGTAAAATAACCACAAACACTCTTCAAAAGTAATGGTCAACATAAAACATTGTTTGATCTGAGCTTTGAACTACTGCTATTAAATTCTTGTCATCTTAATCCTTAGCTGAAGCAATGGGAAAAAATAGGGGAAAGTACCCTCAGTTTTAAACATTAAGAGAAAATCTGGTATCTGGATCAATAAAAAGGCAGACACCATCTGCAGAATGACAAATGTGTGGGTTTGCTTAGATGTAAGGAAAAAGGATTTAAAGCATAAAAATGTTGAACCAAAGCTGTGTCTGAAACAGTCTTGTTAAAATCCAAATTAACTCTAGAGACCAACAATTCAATTGTTTGCTGTTGCAAATCTTTTTGTCCTAATGTTAGAAGTACTGGAAATTATCTTACTTTTTGAAGATTTGTCCTGGTGAGTCCTCCAGTGAGATTCTTAGTGAGACATAGTGGAAAGGAAAATATGTATATACTGAACAATATTGTAATGTAGACATATCTGCAAATACTGATCCAGTTAACTGGGACTTGTCCAGCAAGACACAGCTTTTTTGGAAAGAGGATGGAGAGAGTGGCTGGTGCTTTACAGTGGCTCAGAGATCTTCTTCAGGAGGCTGCAGTATTGACTCTCCTGTCTCGTGTAGGCCCTGTCCAGAGAGAGGTGATGCCACTGACTCATTCCCTTGACACTACATGGAATTTTAGACAGATTTGACAGTGCTGCAGGGCTTTGCTGTGAAGAACAACAGTTCACTACTGAAAAGAGAGTTCCAGCAATTCAAACACAACATTTTTCAGATGTAGAAAGATTTGTTTGTTTTCATACACACATACTCTCAAGATCTTTTTCATTCCTCTTCTGCTCTGTTCAAGTTATTAACTGCTGACAAGAAATTCATATCTCATAAATAATGCTTAAGAGCCATTGCTATATAAATTGAATGTGTTATGAATTGTGATGGGCCTTTTTGTAGCATTCTACGCCCGGAGCAGGAAGAACAGAGGATGTCATTTTCATTAATTTCTAATGAGGTGCCAATTAAAGCTAAGGAAGGAACTCAGAAGGGGAGAGTCACAGAGCTCCCCTGAATCCTGTGCCCTGGGGCTGTCAAACAAGTGTGCTGCCAAGCCTCCTCTGAAAGTTCCAGTAAATTACAAACTCATCCAGAGCACACACAGACAAATTCGGCTTCTCTTTGATCTTCAAAAGAGCAATTTGTAAGACGAGTTCTGAGCCTTTTCACACAGCAAACTGGGAGAAGTGATAGGAATTGTTAATTGCTGATGCACTTTGCAAGCTTCAGTGAGAAAGAGAAATTTTAAAATGAATTCTCATTTTGAGCCTCTGACAGGATAACCTTTATATCAACACCACTAAAAGAAATTCAGCTTCCTGTGAGCTGTTTGTAGGTGACAGTGACAGTAGGCAGGCCCTGCAAACCACAGTGTTCTCCAGTTTGGGCTGGATGGACCTTCCAATAGTTTAGTGTCTTAAAATGGATAACAGTTGTATGGAAATAATGTTTATTTAATATTAAATTTAGGAGGCAGTTTTATCATCAAAGAATTGCAGGAATCATATTCTTCAAGTTGCACTCTGACAGCATTTCTGCAAGCAGTCTGAAATCAAGTGCCCGTGATCCTTGATCTGAAAAGGAAGTTGTTGTCTTAGTGATGTCATAAATGGGTGGTTACCACAGACTTGTTTCAAAACCAGGGGCAGTGAATGTGTGAGAGGAAGTAGCTATAAAACACTGAGTTCTGGAAATGTATTGTAAAAAAGGCAGGTTGATTAGTTGCAAATTACACTATAAATTTCTAGGCCTGCTCTTAATTGCTTGAGTAGATGTCTATTAAATAAAGTTGTGTATAATTTTAAATGACACTGAGCTGTAAACTTTTAATCTACAGAAATTGTTTACATGGAAGGCCAAACTTAATTTTATGGAAGAGGCTTACAATTTCACAGTAAAAAGTAGTTCTGTTACCACTCGGTCTGTAAAGCCAACACACAGAAGTCTGCAGTGATCTGTTGTTGGAATTGCATGAGAAATATGAGGATATTCTAGATGATCAGTAAAGGAATTTTACATTTGTCATGTTAGATCCACTTCTAGTCAGCAGTTAAATTAGTAGAGTGTGCCAGCTCTGCAGCAGCATTTGTGTAGAACAGTTTGCTGTTTGTAGGCCACATCCTTTGGGCATGTCTGTACCTCAGGCTGCACCTGTCTCTTGGCAGTCAGCGGGGTGGCTGAGACAATGAGCTGTGCAAAGTAAGCCTGGCTTTAGCTCCCAGTGGCAGTGCCATTTGTTTGTGTGCTTCTCAGACAGGAAGGATAATGTTTTTCATGTTCTTGGGCCAGACTAGATACTTAAGAGGAAGGGAAGATGGTGAAACCTTCCAGCTTGGTTACACTTAAAAAATAATTGCTCAGTCATGTTGCATTCTGATCAAACACTTGTTAGCCATATTTCTTGCCTGTGTGGACAGGAAAGCTTTTCTTGGAATTTTCCTGGCTTAGGTTATGTAAGAAGCTACAGTTTCCTGGAATGCATCTGGCCTAACAGCTGTGCTCTTGCTGCTGCTCTTGGGGGAGGCTGCTGTGAGCACTAACCTCAGGCAGAGGTGACAGCAGAATGTGGTGGTTTGCAATTTTAATTTGTGAGATGTTGGCAAGTACTGATGTTTGTGTGGTTTTCGATTGGAAGGAATGCAGTTCACAAGTGGCCTCTACAGCAGCAGGACTTTGAGCCAGGAACCAAGTCAAACTTTGGCACTCAGCCAAGAGAGCTGTCTCAGGGTGCTGAGCACCTGGAATTGAGGGTGGAGCACATGGCCCGCCACAGACTGCTCCTTTAGAAGGGCATAAATTTCCTTCCTAATTACTGTGCTTATTTTTCCACATCCCTGTTTTTAGTTCAGTTCTGTATAAATGTATAATAATCTGTTGAAATTCTTTCCTTGGTGTTAATGTTGGTTTGTTTTGGTTTGGTTTAAGCACAAGCATAAGAGGGAGAAAAAGACACCTATCAAGCACCAGCAGAAACAAAATACATCCACACAGCAGAGACTGTACCTGTTTTACAGATAAAATGGCAGCAAGTCTCACTGTGATTGAGTAGTCAAAAAAGTGGAAGAAGCAGCTGCAGATTCTTAACTTGGATAACAGAACTGCTCGTCCATAAACATAGGAGATGAAGCACTTGTTGGTATTGTGCCAAAATAAATTTGGAATGATTTGATTTACTCAGTTAATTTAGAAATAATCTTCAGAAAGATAGGAAGAAATAAACAAATTTGAATAGATAAGCTGCTCCATCTTTATACAAAGTCGTCAAACATATATTGGAACTAATGTTTCTCTTAAAACTTGGTAAAATATAAAATCATAGTTCCATTTCCATGGAACCTATTTTTGTGGAGAAGAATTTGTAATGGTGCTGGTAAATGCACTTTTTAGATGGATAAGGTTTATCTGGCACAAGCCAAAATGACTTCAGGGCATGATTATGTCTTGGTATAACAGATGTACTTCCATTAAGATGAAATATGCACAGTGCTCTTGGAGAGTATGAGTCAGCCAGTTCAGCAAGAAGTATTAAAATAAATCTTACTAGTAACTGGTTACGTACCTCTGTTCTGGCAAGTCCTACTGTCAGCGTGTAAGATGTACCACATTCAGCTGTCCAGTGTTGGCTGTTTGCCTAAGAGAGTTGCTCCCAGAATACTTCTTTTGCTTCAGCCATTTCAGGAATGTCCAGCATCTTACCTTAAATTGCTGCAAGTATTAAAAAAATACCCAACAAAACACAAAGCCTATTGAAGTTTGAATTTGAACTCAAAGGGAGATTTTTGTTTTGTTGTTATTTTATGAAGATGTTATCCCAAGACTCCATATTAATTGATAGGGAATAGAAGCTGTTAACTAATGTTAGTCTTTCTGAGTGATATGTATTCTGAAAGTACTGCAAATGAAGAAGTAGTTGATTAATTGGTGCATCACAGGTTCCAAGTGTAGGACCCAGAAAAATGCTTTAGTGTCTTAAGTTTCAGAAAAGCTGTCCACAGCTTTAAAAGTGTAAATGGAGTTCATGCTCCTTATAATTAGGAATCATGAAATACTGTTTGAAGAGGCTCCAGTACATTCTCCCAACTTGTTCAATTAACGTGGGTTTCTTACAGGATGTGCTGATTTTGATTTCTTCCACTGTGCTACCAAAAGTTCGGCAGTGTTGATTTAGTAAAATGTACTGAGCCAGTTTCTTACCTTCCTATAGTCCCAATCAGTCCATGTAATTAAAATGAGCTGCTCCCTCTCTGAAGTCCTCAAGTTCTCCCTCAGTAAAACAAGTTAGGATGTTCCTAAAACACAACAAAAAGTGGTTTTATTTTGACATTACTGATGTGGTAAGTCCTTCAGTGTGTAACCTGCAGGGGGGTTTCAGTTGGAAACTGCAGTAGTGGGTAAAAATCAGCACCTTGTAGGTGTGCAACATTGTCTCTTCTTCCCAAATACTTATATTGTGGTTACAGAAGAATGAAGTGTATCCATAAAGTGAAAGATGATGCAGTTTTTAATTGTCTGTGTGCACAAGAGACACAGGGCCTCGTGAACTTGAACATGAAAATCTATCTGAGACTACCTTATATCGCTTCCAGTACCTTTAGGGAAGTAATTTGCTCAGTCTCTGAGTAGTTTTTTTCTGATGAGAAAGGGATTCCCTTAAAGGGAATCAAACATGTTTGTCCATATGCTAACAAACAGCTACAGGCATTCTGCTAAAGTGTTTGATATTTGAAGTAGACACAGAAGGTCCAAAAATACACCAAATAATCTGACAAAACCTGAAGGAACATTACCAGCTAGTTGACTGACCATGAGGTAAGGCTTAGTTAGGTAGGGAGGAATGTGAATTTTGTTGACGAAAGTCTAAACTGTTCACAGGAAGAAGTGGGGAAAGAACATAGCCAGAACTGCTGCATCAGAACTGGGAGGAGAAAAAGGATATTGAAAGGAATTGTCAAAATTTGTTTGAAAAGTCAGGATTCTTTTCAGGAACTAGTGTATTTTTCCCCTCCAAATGAAATAAATAAAATCTTATCTAGAGGAAAATACCTCCTGTGGTCCTAAATTACATAATTCAGTTATAAGAAGGTGTTAAAGGTAGGTACTGAGACTTGAGACTACTTGCTGTGGATGGTCTAAGGAAATTGGATGTTCTAAGGAAATGGCATTAAGATCAGTGTGCATCAGTTTTCACAAAAGTAAAAAGAATAGTATTAGTCTGTGTCAGGGCCTTTTAGTATTAAGCATTACTGGCCTTCGAGCAAAGTTTCAAGAACTGAAAAACTGTATCTATGGATATTGTAATCACTAAGGAGTATTTAGTAAGTTTTTGAAAGTAACACATTTACCGTATCTTTATATGTATTGAAATGAAAATGCTTACAAAGCTGTTCACAGCTGTTAAACATTCCTGAGGTGCTGAAAGTTTTCAAATACAGGCATAAGTCATGTGTGGAGGTCCTTCCATATTCTGGACAAGCAAGAGCCAGGAATGTTTTGTAAGTCTACACCAAAAGAATAAAAAGGAAAGAGTGGAAGTATACATTGCTCTAAGCATTTGTTTTCCTTTCTGATATAAATGGGGCTGCTGAATGGACCTCTATTTTCCTGTGATTTGAAGAATTACTCTTGACATAGATTGCAAGAGGCTACAGTAATAGAAGACTTTGGTGGAGCAGAAGGTCTAATCTAAGAGACCCTGGATATAAGATGTAAATGGGGAATGATGACATAAACCACATTTTATTTTGGTTTAAAAGAAGTAGAGCTGCTTCTTTCTTAGCTGTCTGTCAGACTGTAGATCACTGCAGTACAACCACTAGGAAGGAACTGAAACTCAAGGCAAAAATGATGTAACTCAGGAAATAGACTGAAAGTCAAACCTGGAATCATATTCAGCATGCGAGGAAGTCAAAATGCATGCAGGATCCAGGAGAACTGTTAGAATTAATGCAGCACGTACTGGATGTTAGTACAGACCCTTTCATTATTCATTCCAGTTCTTTATTAGTAGCCTTATCTTTCCTGCATTTTCATTGGGCTAAACAAAATTACACACATATATTATTGAGCCACTAGGTATTGCTTGCTTTTTTAATTAACTTCCTGGGTACACTTCAGCTTTTAATTAAATCCTCAGCTTCTGGGAGAAGTGTATTAGCTCTGAGGGGCTTGGTGTTGAGAATTCTAGAAGTATTAATGCTCATATAGCTCTTTTTAAAGTATTAAATACTGCACAAGTTCCTGCTCTGACCTTAGGATAGCTCTGTCATCCACTTGCCACTTCTTGGGATACTTAAATTAAAGTTTCACACTACTCAAAATCTAGAGAATCTACACTACTCAAATCTAAATATGTTGAGTAGGAAACAAATGCCTCTTGGTATGCTGGTATAACCTATGGAAAATCTAATTTTATAGCGCTACTAACATTTGCAGTAGTGAAACCTGTTAGTATGAGTTACTTCTACTTTATTAGCTGTCTGCTCTTGGACTCTAGGAGGCCTTTTCGGCATAATTCTGCTTTTTTACTGTGCATTCTTTTCTTTGGATTTATTTTTGCACATACTACAGAATATAGCCTTGTGAAACTAAGAATGATTTGGGAGGTGCAGTGTTGTTTAAGTGTGTTCTTGGTCGTGCAAACATGGCAATGAATGTTCCTTTTACAAGTGTAGCAGTGGCACTAATTCCTCTGGAATACGTCATTGCAAAATCACACAGTTATTCAAATAAGGAAACTTTTCACCTACCTGAAGTCTAAACTTTTAATTTTGAACCTTGCTTTTCCTGTCCCTCAAATAAGTTGGTCATTGATGTTCACTATCTGACACCTCTCTTGATGCTGTAAGTTGTTGGGAGCAAAATGGTCTCTCTAAAAATTCTCTTGTTAAAGTTTAACCAGTTTTGGTTGTTGGGTTTTTTTTTTTCCTTGCCTTTGTGTTTCAACAGTTGCACAAGCCTTTGGTGAAAAATGTTTGTGTTATATCAACAGATTACGTGACAAATTAAAATGCTAATTTCTCGGAAGTTGCATCTGTTACCACAGATGAACTGGGACCAGAGCCCAGTTCTGCAGAGATTTCACAAGAGCAGTAACCCAGCAGTTGTGGTTGGAGAGTCAGTTTGTGGTGTCACGGCTGCTGCTTGTGCCTGACTCCTGTGGGTGGCAACTGGGACCAAAAATCAGGGACAGTGTGTAAGGTCAGAAGGAAAGGTGATTCTGTGCTTTTATTATATGAAAAGAATGTTACTGGCAATTATGAAAGCTAGAATGTGCTATGTCAAAGATGAAAGCTGGTACAAATAAATATTATTTATTTCTGTAATGTAAATTTCCTTGTATCTTTCATAGCAGCTTCCTAAAATCATGTCTCATAGCTAATATAATGTGAATTACCTTCTCTTACCAAAGAATTTTGCTTTTTATTTTGCCAAATAGAGTGAATAACAAAATAAGCATTTAGTCTATGGAAGCATAAATTTAAAAAATGCTTTAAAATTTTCACTGATTATTTACTAAGGTAGATTCCCATGATACAATTTCTTTGTTCAGTGTCAAGAAAAAAAAGAGAATACCTGCAGATCATGCCTACAGATGACATTGTCACCACTGTGTGAGTCAGTGACCTCTGAGGTATGAAGCAGTTTGGGAGTGCATATTGATTGCATGGTGTATTTGTGGGAGTAATCCTGGGCCTGGGTTGCTCTGTCAGTCTGTCCCCAGTAGATGTTGGCCTTAGCTCACAAATCTATAGTGGGAGAAGAAGTTGTGATGTAGAAGTGTTTATTCTCAAATGTATGAGTTTAGTACCGCAAGAAAAGTATCTGGTCCAAATCAAAAGATTTAACCACTATTTTCTTCTGGTATGTGATTGAACTGAGACACAATCCTGACTGAGACCTACAGTACTCAGTCAGACCTGACCCATAGCTAACATTTTTTAATGGCAGCTTACTATTACAAAGTAGATGTGCTGTATTTATGGCTTTGATTCATTAGGGATTCTTTGAAATTCAGAAATAATTTCCTGAAAACCTCAGTTCTATTCCTAAATGTGCTCCATACTGCTCTGGGGTTAGTGTTCACTAGAGCAAAAGCTAAACTGAGTCTAGAAGAGTGTCATGTCTTAATTTTTCCCGCTTCAAATACACTGTCTTCAAAGAAACAGGTGGAAACTTTGAGTTCTTCTTAGTTCTAAAGTCAAGGAATAGAATAGTGTCTTATGTAGAACCTCCTTAAGAATTGTTGATTCAAAAAAAAAAAAATCCAAAATATCACCATGTGCTCTGTCCTCAAGTGATACAAATTGTCTGTTCAAAATTTATGTCGCATTTAATGTAGGAAAAAATAGTTTGACAGCTTTCTGTGCACATAGTGAGATAAACAGGAAAGTTCATTTGGAATCAGCACGAATTGGGATAAAACGTAGCTTGTTTGCAGGGTCTCCACAGTGCCAAACTGCATCTCTTGTGTGCTCCCTAAAGCAGCTTCCCAGGCTTATGATCTTAAAGAAAATAGACAGAAAACAACTTTGAAACACAGGTTATACATGACTAAACTTGGAAATACAAAGTCTTTTCCTTGCAGTCTAAAGAATTCTTGCAGAATCTTTAACCACACCTGTCCAGTGGCTGTTACAGTATTATGTCCTCTCTCTTCTGTATACAACTTCTGCCATTCTTTTCTTGGGCAGCCCTTTCCACAAATTCTTTTTCTGTCTCTCGTGCAGATACATACACATTGCTTTACTCTCTTTGAGGGCAGAGGGCAAAATAGAGGAGGAAGGGAAAATATTCTTTGTTCTCTTTTTCTCCTAAGCATAAACCCAGTAGTTGAAATACAAAATGAATCTATAGGATCTTGTGAGTACTCTTATGGAGCACCAGAGAGATCACAGAGCTGTGGGCTTCCAGCATGACCTGAGATTATCACTGACTGAGAGCAGGATGGAAGTCCCAGGGTGCCTGTCCAGTCCCAGGGACAGATTGGCAGAGTAAAAGAAACACTCTAAGGTGTCTTACACCACCTCTTTCTTTCTCCCTCTTTGATTCAGATATTGATCATTTTGGTAGTCGTAAGTATTAGTGATCGATATAAAGAAGAAAATACTGGAAACTAACTTGGAGTGATCATAGCAAATGGTTAGAAAAATGAGATAATAAGAAAAATACACTTCATCCTACTGTATTTTGTGAACCTTGTGCAGTCTGTGTTGTTTGTGAAGGATCATGGAACTGAAGTGCCTTGAGAGGGCAGTGCTTAAGACAATGTGAATTGTTATTTAGAGACTTCTGACTTTGAGCCCCTAGAGGTTAACAGTGCCCATCCTCTCACTTTGGAGTGGAAACTAAAGAAAGAACTGTCTCCATTTTGTGGAGTTTTAATAAATACATCTATCTGGTTAAAAAGCTTCATCATACTGCGGCTTGCACCCCTTTTCCCTTGGAAATGAATGAGAAGATTCCCAGCCAAGTTATTTTGAAGTACTTATTACTTAATCAAAATCCATGACAACTTGAAAAGCTGGGAAAGAGAAACAGGGAAAGAGTTTAGTTCACTTATTTCCAAAACCTCATTGTTTAGCTTGGTGGGATTTAGTTTGATTTTATAGAATATGTCAGTAAAACTGAAATTTTCTTAAATTGTGTAATGAAAGCTGGTGATGCTACTGCAGAGCATTCCCACAGAAGACAGAGGAGAGGTAATGAGAGTATATGCAAGAATGGAGCTGTCTAAATGAGAATAATACAAGCTATCAGCAGACTAGAATATATTTATATTGCCAAAACAGTGCATACAAGCTTCACTGGAAGCTTTGCCTGGCCGAACTGTGCATGTTCCCATCCTTCTATGACTGCATATTCTTGTTAAACAACCTCCAGAACACAGAGGACAAAGCTGGATCATACTGCCATTCTCAGGTAGTCAAGCCTTTAAGATCTTGCTTTGAATCTTGGTGTAGCTATTTTTTCTACTCTTCCATTCATTTCTTACTCATTAGATGTCTTTAAAAAAACATAAAATATTTCCTTCCCACACTCCCTTATAAATAGTTTTATTGTTAGTATAATTTGCAACATAATAAATCATCTTTCCATTTGGGTGAGAGAGATGCATAAATATTGTTTTGGAGATTACTAGACACTTTCAGTGAATGGTGTGCAGTTGTTCTGAACAGTGCTGCAGCAGCATGAGCTATCTCTGCTGGCTCATCTGCCTGGTTTGGCTGTGCTGTGTTATAGCCTGCAGATATGTTAAAATCTGTTCTTGCCCAGAAATCTGCTTATAGACTCATACAGTACCTTGTTAGAGAAAACATCTTTGGTAGAGAATTTTTGCAGCATCTTCAACTCTTAAGTCACAAGGTGTTTTTAAATTCTGTTTGAACATCTGTTGATTAGAATTTCAAATTTGCAAGAGAGGTAAAATATCTTGTGAAGAATGTGAAGAAGTCAAAGCACACAGCACAGAATTCTGCACATCTGACAATGTCTGTGTCATTACTAGGACTACTTTTGAATTGGCTTTGTATAGGTCTCTATACAAACATAGTTTGTTTATTAAATGTGGAAGTGGTGTAAGCTGCAAGTTCTGACCGTTCCGAACTTCTTCCTGTTGACTTGGGAATGAAAGTGATAAATACTGATCCTGGTGGCCAGGTAGGATGATTTTTAAGTATCAGAAGGTTTTTATAGTAATGTTGACTTTACTTTCTTTTACGTACCAGTGGGAGTTTCTTTGAATCAAAAGGGGTCATGGTAGTATAGAACGCTAAACCATCAGAGCAGTTGGTGCCTGCAATGAAAGCATAAATGTCTGGAATGAGCAATTAAGATGATTGATGGTACTTGGTAATGAAGGGCTTTGTCTTTCCATGGCAGCAGGGATACTTGAAGGGCTGAGCTTTCAGAAACTCAAAAATGTACCAGTGCTCTTGAGTGTAGCAAAGAAAAAGAGGCAATTGTTTTTTATTACCCACACACAGCAAACTGTGATGCTCTCTGGTCTGGAATATGGAAGCCTATTTTATTTTCTGTTCTCTCCAACATCCCTTTCCCATCAGGTTCCTCAGGAATGATGAAAGCAGCTTCATAGTTGCTGGTGTGCAGTCTTGGGCTTCCTTTGAGTGACCCCTCTGTAAGGCAGGGATGGTGCTCTGCTTTATGGCTTTAGGTGTTTTTGCTCTGGCGATGAAGTAGAAGTGAAGTTTTTTATGATGTATTGTGGAGAAGTTGCTGGGGTGCTCAGAGGAGCTCAGATGTTTTGAGGCACTACATAATGTTTTTCCAAGATGTTTGCATTAGAGACCTGAGGAGTGGGTGATTCATAGTTTACTTCTAACATCAGAAAACAACATTTGCAGTGCTGTGAGATGTATTATTACATTTACTAGATTGAAATCTCCTGTGCTGGGAGTGAAAGTCTGGCATGTTTTAGGTTGATGACTTGAGTAAACGAACTTTAGCTGGCAGATGGATTCCCTTTTCCAATGCTCTTTTTCCTAGCAGAAAGTTATTTATTTTGTCTTTTAGTTATAGTGTGCTAAAAGAAGTATTTCTGCAGTAAATTCCTTTAGGGGAGACAACCTGTATTTGATACCATCCCATAATGAACTTAACAGCAAATACACTGCAGGAATTCATTTATCTAACTTACTTTACAACCATAAAAGCAGAGTTCTCAGGAGAAAAGGTTTCACTGCTAAATATGGATTTGCTTTAAAAGGATCAAAATACAGGTGCATCTATCGGCCTTCTGCCCCAGCACACACAGGTTAATAATGGAACTGCTGTAAAACCTGATGGCCTTGAGATGACATCAGGCACTTGTGCACATGCAGACCACAGAATGTCCATTCTGATTTTCAAACCATTGAAGAAACAAGGAGTGAAAATAGCAGTAATAACTTAATTGAATATATCCACTTTGAACTAATGAAAAAATGTTCAGAAGTCCTCACTCAATTAGCTGCTATATAGCAGTGCTTTAAAGGCCTTTAAATTTTAAAAAAAAACTACAAAAATACAAGTTCCGATTTTCAAAATGACTTAAGCATTTGTGGCAATGAGACTAAAGGTCTTAATTTTCTTTTTGGAAATGGAACTTCCAAGAGATCTGCATTGCTAATTCAACCAGAATAACTCCCCTTCCATAAATCAGCCAATATACGCAGAACTATTTTCATAACATTCAAAATGAGCTTGGGTATTCTTTCATTAGATACTATTTGTTCTAATTAGCAGTACATATTTAAATATATATACACTAATAACAGGTTTAGGTCATTTAGTTGCTGAAATTAGAAATACTATTCCCATATTCTGGGAAAAACAAAAGTCACCTGCCATTCTTTTGTGGACAGTTACTGAAATTCTGTTCAAGAATGCATTAAAAAATCCTCAACAAACAGAAAAAAATGTGTCATGTGGAATAAATATAACATCTAGTACAGATTATCCTGCATGAAAACAGGTGCTCCATAAAGAACTAACAAGTGTTCAGAAATGAAATAAAGATAGAGCAAAGCAAAGGATAGATGGAATTAGAGGTGGCAGGGTAGAAAGGAACATGATGAAGCTATTCTGGTCTGCACAAGGCTTTTTAGAAGGTGAAGAGATGGAGCAATTGAAAGGTCACATTCAAAAGTGATAAATCATGGTGTATATGTACTTTCTTACTAGATGTACAGAATTGTCATAAGGGTCTTGCTGAAGTAGTGCAGAAGATTGTATAAATTTTCAAGGTCTCTTTTCAGTAACATTAGATAGCATAGGCTTGTTAAACATTTAGAAGGGATCTGTTAAAACCATCAGGATTTAAAACCAGTTTTTATCTAGAAGGGACTGAGATACCTCCTGCCCTGTCCATATCTCCAGAGTGTCTTGCATCTGTGTCTTGATCTGCTTCATCTCATTGCAGATGAGATGATGAACTTGTTGTGTGAGTTCGTCCAGTCAGGTATTTATGTATTCTTGTACCTGCAGTGGACATTGGCTCAGTGATTTGAAATCTTATTTCAAGAAATAAGGGAAGCCTTCAGACCCTGCTTTCTGTGAAATGCTTGTTCAGTGTTGGCATTATTTTCCAGGGATGTTTTCATTTTAACAATCATTTTTGGCACCTCAGGAAAGATATTTGTCACATTTGAGTATGGTATGACCCAGACTGAGTTTGAAGTGGAGGCAGTGATCACAAGGGGTGAGATACATATCAATTCAATATGAGAGTTTCAGTCCATATTTCTGAATCCTATATACCAACACAGAAAGCTTTTCTTTTTTGCTTTGTTCCTAGAACTGGGTTTCAAAGCCAGCCACAGATAATAGGCATGTCTTCTCATAGCTTGGTGCTACTGAAACAAAGAGCAAAGATAAATCAATTTTTCTTCACTTCTTAAAAATAATTCCATGTATGACACTTTTCCTCTCTCTGTTTTCTTAACAATCACCATAATATAAAGGTAGCATGTTGTTCTCTCCTGCAACTGATGTGTTATAGTCCAGGAACTTGAATTACTTCACACACATATTCTTGTGTATTATGTGTATGTGTGTATATATGCACAAAACACTCTCTCAATTATTCACTCATTTTTATCCTTTTCCATCTCTCAAATACCATAATATTGTGGGTTTAATATCTTCTGAGAATTCGAGGAGCAGCAGTAATGTAAAGCATTCAAGTAAGAGGTAGAGTGTTACTCTTTGCACCATCAGGCAGGAAAAATATCCCAGCACAGGCAATATTACATAAACCATACTTGGTTTCATACAGTGAACTGGTGAGCTCTGTAACTGTGTGACTTTTCCCTCCTGTAGCATCTTAGTGCTACTTACTGCTATTTAACATACATTTTGGAGGTGGGATATTTGAGGCAGTTTCTTTACTGTTATATAGTGTTAGGGACAAAGAAGAAAAAAGCTGATTTCCTTTGTAGACTAGTGGTGGCTGAGGCAGATGCCCTCCTCACCTGCAGGGAAAAGTATTGGCATGTTTCTAAGTCACATGCTCCCTGGAAAGCTAAGTAAGACTAAGGAGCTTTAGACAAAGAGGCAATAACCTCATCTTCTCAGCTACAGAGCAAAGTGATGTGGCATGACAGGTCACTGTGTCAAATGCCTGTTCCTCCCTTTGGTTAGTGTCAGAATGGTTCATGGGGAGAAGCTGCTGAAGACTGGGATAGCAAAGGAGCAGTGAACTCTTCCTGCAGAAAGAAAGGTGCTTAAATTTTAACAGTTCTGACTTGAAAGCTTGGGAGCTCACCCTAGAGCACCACAGGCATGAATTTCAGAAATGACCACAAAGGCCACTTAAAAGTAGGAAGGATTTCAGCAAAGGGGATTAAAACCCAAAAGCATTACCTTTGTTACTATGTGGTCATATATTGCTTACATGATTTTGGAGGTTTCCTCTATAAGAAGAGAAGATGGCAGAAGACCCCACAAATCTTGTATGACTTGAGCTTTGGTACCGTGTTGATAAATGCTCAACAAAATGCAGTAAATAATCAAATATTTGTTACCCTGTAAGGAAGATAAGTAAAAGCTTTAAACTGGCATTAGTTTTTGAGACCTGATTAATCCCCCAGTGGGTGGGGATCGCTCACTTCTGGTTCAGGTGAGATCCCACCTCTCTGAGCAGTCCCTAACTGTGTCTCTTGTCTCCCTCTGCGGCAGGTTACGTGTTCTGCATGTTGCACCGCCTGCCCGAACAGCACGACTGCACGTTCGACCACATGGGCCGCGGGCGCGAGGAGGCCATCATGAAAATGGTGAAACTGGATCGGAAAGTAGGGAGATCTTGCCAACGTATTGGCGAAGGATGTTCCTGAGTGCAAGACTGCAACCAAATGCTGTTCTCTTAGTTCACTAATGTTAGCCTTATTTAGGACAAAGTCAGCCAGACACCTTGTACTAGGCAAGTTTCAGACTACAGCCAATCAGTTTCCTTTCTTTAGCCAACCGTCCTGGTACTGTAGTTTAGGGATTGATGGTGGTTGAAATCGATCTCTGGCTGGTTACTAAGGTGCCTGCTAGCCACCGTATAAAAATAAAACATGAAGAAATATTATTTTTGAGTATGGCTAGTGGATTTAAACAAAGCAAGAAAAATCCAAAGGCTTCTGTTATTGCTGGAGTCACTCTAAAAGCCTTATGCTGGAAACATTCCAGCTGCAGAGTTAAAACAAATAGTTGTATAAAGCTGGTGTAAAAGTTTGCTATGCACATGGCTTTCAGACAAACTGTTTAATGTGCAGCCTTTCACCTCTTCACTGCTACTGAATCCTGAGGAGGTGAAATACTACTTGGAGCAGCAACTGCAGCTCCTTAAGCCCAGAAGACCTGACTGGTCACTCGTGCCTTTATCGCGTGTGGCTTTTGAGTTAGGCAGTGTCACCAGCATCAGGGATTCTGTTGGGGTAGGAACACCTTTCTGGTTCTTCCCAGGAAGCCAAAAAGAAAGGGGGACAGAGATTCTTATGAAAAATTTTTATATGTATCTTACTATAAAGAACCTATCAGGGTTTTTTTGGTTTGGTTTTTTTTTTTTTTTTTTTCTTTCTTCTCTGTTAAATTATGATCTCTCTTTAAAGCCAACTCCATCCTGGAGCAGTAAATGGTGCATACTTTTTACATGGCATCCACAGAGATTCTATCCGTTGTGTGAACAGATTCCACATACCTTGAGCAGTGCAGCCATTCCCACCGGCCGAAACCTGATTGGCTCTTGTTTGCCTTTTGCTAAGTGCAGGTATCTGATAATTGATCAAATAAGGCTAATTCACAGCACAGTAGCCATGGCTGGATTCTACAGACTGACTTTCTGTAGCTAGACTTACATATTGGGGAAAAAAAGGACATTTTGTAGCAAACGGAATTCAGTAACAGTATTGGGGAACAACCTGTATAAAACAAACACCCTTTGTCAGAATGAGTTTGTGTTCCTCACATTCAGAGTGTCAATGAGATAATCAAAGGGGCTCCACCAGCCCTCCTTCTATGCAGCTGAACACGCCCACGAAAATCCCTGCCTGCAAAGCAAGTATAGCAAGTGGATGTGGAAAGCATTACCTGGATAGAACATTCTGGATGTGGTTAGACCCGTGGTTCTGTGTAATGGTGTGGCACGCTGAGCTGAGCCGAACTGCACCAGCTTTGCCAGTTTGGAAACGTAAAAGCAAACATCGTAATCGGGCTGTCTCCTGCTGCACACAGGGCTTATGCAGGTAAAAGGATTCCTACCAATGTCACCCAGCTTAATCCTGAATGAGTTTAACTCCTGAATGAGTCTGTTAGTAAGTTATTAACAAGAGGGTAAATTTGTAAGAAAACCTGAGGGAGGGAAAGACTTTGTCTCATCTTCAAATATTGGGCCAATCTGAAACATCAGGGGGTGAAATAACCTGTCACTTGGAAAACCCCAGCTTGTATGTGTCATCCTCCATTCTACTTGTTACAGGTAATTAACTCCTTATAGGCCAAATTATACTGTTACTTTGGTAGCCAGTTAGGAACATTTAACAGTGAGACAACTAAGTAAAACAGAGTACATACATATATATGTGTCTCTCCACACACACACTTGGCATCGGACTGTATTAGCATTAATTAACCATGAAGCAAATCAGAAGTGTCCCATCACTATAAATGCAAGCTCTCTGGAAGGCAAGCTGGTTTTTTCCCTTGTTCTTATTGAAGAATATGAAACCAGCAGCCAAAGCTTCTGTAATGGGCTGCATTTTCAGGAAATGGTCCTGGTGAGAGGGACTGTCCAAGGATATTATTTTCATTTGCCGTGAGGAGTTTAAGAAAAACATGGATTTTGGCGGCTGCTGTGATACGCACTTTCTTTTCCTACAAAATCCTATCCTAGCATTTGATGGGCATTCTGATTGATACACAAGACTTTTCTGCATTAATACTGAAGATGCTATTTTGTTCCTCCTTAGTATTCTCTTTAATCTCGTTACAAGTGCACAGACGGTTTCAAGGTGGCTCTTGAGAGGACACTACTTAAAGTTCATGTGAATTATGGACAATGTTCACTTTAAACAAAAAGTTGGGGAGGGGGTTGTTCCTTTGCAGTATCTGTTCTGTGAAGTTTGTTAAACGTAAAGAAAGCTTAAGTTCTTGTATCTTAAAAGAAGATCTTATTTAACCCTTTTGTGTTCTAGATTTACTTACACATGTAGCCTAGAGCTCAGTTTTAGTTTAACATTGTGAAAATATTAAAAGAATCTTGTAACTTTATTCTTTTTCCTCATGCTAAAAACAAATTAAACCAATCAGATTAAAGTTTGAATTCCTTTCTGCCTATTCCAACAGATCTTGCTATTTTGCACCATTTCTACTGTAAATTCATGTAAGAAATAGAAGGGGAGAACACCAAGGTTAGGTCAGTAACTTCAAGCTGAATTTACAATTGGTGAAGGGTGGACAGGATTTTCTGCAGGTTTGGAAGGGAAGGATAATATTTCTGCTGGGTTTGAATTCAGGGATTTGTTTTGTAAGCAGATCTACTGTAGCCAGTTTGGTCCATTTAACTTTGAGGTTAGATACAGTAATCAGATGAGTAAGTTGTTCATACTCTTCAAGTCAAATGCATACTGTACACTGTAGCACTGGCATTAAAATGTCTTAAGTGTTCTTTCGTGCACTTTGACAGCTTCACCTAGAGTAGCTGTAGTCCAAATCAGAATGGGCTATATTCATAATGGATAAGCAGAGGAATAACTTGTTTCTTACTAGTTTATATGCTGAAAACACAAGGCTGATTTTAAAATACCACAATTTACTATTTTAGAGGGAAAAAGAATGTAAAACTAATAATTTAAAAACAGTTTTGAAAAATGTTTGGAATTTAAATTGTGCCCGATTCATGGGACACATACACCCATTTTTTTCAAATTCATTCAAATTCAATTTCAGTTATAAAACTGTACATGATTCTTGAACGAGATGGCTGTGTTCTAGTAAAGGTAAGTTACATAAAACAGCTCTGCCTTTTCCTCCAGTTTCAAACCTGTGACTAGGTGTGAGCTAGGGCTCCAAGGAAAAATAAGAATTGCCTGGGAATGTTGCTGTGTACCTGTTTCTTTGTCAAAGCAGCTCTGTGTCTTGACTGAGCGGCAGCACATCTGTAACGTGAAGTACCTGAGAACATGAACTGCTCTTCAGTACTGCCCAGGTAACACTGTGGAAAGAGTCCTGGTGCAATTCCAGCAATCCAAAAATGATATTATCTGCTTTTATCAACTTAATGGCAGGTGATAAATACATTCAAAACTTGAATTTTGCATGACTTTTAAATAAATTGTAATCCCCCGGCCTAGTGAATACAATGTCCTCTTTATATTTAGCTTTGTACTCACTGTGGTGTTCATTCTGTAATCAGCAGTTCCTTCTGTGATTATGCTACAACTTAGATATAAATCTCTAGGAGATAAAACAACTTTTTTTTAAAAAAATTTTACAATGATTATTTCAGTACAAAAACTCACCAGGGAAGTAAACCGGTATTAAATGTGTCATAAAAGTACAGATTTTACAATAGACTCCAAGAAGTATGCCAATGAAATGCCTGACAGCACCTGTCCTCACAGTTGATATATAGACAGTTAAGTGCCCTGACAAATTGTAGTAACATTCTCTTTGTTGTATTGTGGTTACTGTTATTGTCAGTCATCAGAGGAACAGCCAAGAGGTCTAAGCAAAGTAATCCCTTAATGTAACAATGAGCTTGTAGCCAGTTCATGCTGAAAATAAATTCATATTCTCCTGGAAACCTTTATGCCTAGAAAACAAATGGAAACACTTAAGACTGCACTATTTAAAATTAACTGTATTTAGTGGCACCACTTGTTTATCTCATTACTCAAATACCTGATTAGAATTCTGCATAAAGAACAAAAATAACACGTGTGGTTCAACACAAAAGCTGTGGTGGCAGGAGCTTCTGTGTAAGGATGTAGTTTTAGTGTAACCAGTGCATAAGATTAAACTGTTCAAAAGTATTTGCAGTGTACATTTTACATGGTGAACTGGTGCAGTAGTGGGCTTTATTTCTCACTATCAGCAGCTGTTTTGGGAGAACAAACTTTACTGCTGCTGGAAAGAGCCACTTCTAAATAACAGTCCTGAAACACATCAGTGAGAAGGACTCTCTAACTCATTTTTTCTTTTTGTTAAGGCAGTCAGCATGTGCAGCTGGGCATTTGAAAGCAGTTCTGCTTGAATGTTCCTTTTTTTTGGCTTTTCAGTCTTCCCCACCAGCAAAAAAAAAAAAATCAACTTTGTTGTTCTTGCAAGTCTCTGCATGTTAGCTCAAGCAGATTAAAATATGGATGTTGGTCTACAGAAGTGATAACCTTGTATTTTACTGCAGGGACAGGCTATTTCTTCAGTTAACTGAAACATAATATAGACATGATTTACGTGTTCCGGATGTTAGGCTGGGGGGTTTTTGAACTTCAGTTCTGAGATTCTGTTCACTCACACCTTCCCATAAACTCTGCATGCCTCATCTTACACTCTGAAGTTGAGTCAGGACAAAAGAAGGCATGAAAACAGGAGGCAGAGGATGCAAAGCGACAAATGCTTAGTGATCACATCCATCTTTCCTCTTGAAGTCAGATCAAATCATTGAAAAGAGACAGATAATTACTTGACAAACAGCAACAACTTTTTTGACTTAGTACTACAGAAAACCATTTTGCTTTGTGACTCTGCCTGTGTAGAATCTGTCTGAGTCAATTTTGCAACAGATGTTATATGCAAAGAAATGAAACAGGATTGTCATAATAAGAAAACATTTTTGATGGATTATTTAGTAATAACTACATATTTTGCTACTGGACCTTCCTATTTTGCAATATGCTGCTATTTTCTTTGGAAGAAAACCAAGCAGAACTTTATAATATAGACTAGCTGTAAATTATTTCAAATTCAGTACATGCATCTGAAGCATTAGGAAGAGATTACTGAAATATATATATAGTTTTTAAAGATGGTAATGATGACTACATCCTCTAACAAAAGGGTTTCATTCTTCACATAGCAGCAAGTGTTGATGGCAATAGTTTAACCATAAGCAGAATGTTCCTTTCTGCTAGGTTTGTGCAAAGCCAGTAACATGCAGTAGGATGCTGTGAGTTAATAACTTGTAGCACGGTGCAGTGACTGTGTAAGTAATAAGAATAAAATTATAGAGACCTACTCCTGTCTGTGGCTCTCCCTTCACATGAAAGGACAGGTAACGCCCACTGTTTCCTTGTTGCTTAGTCCCCTTTATTCTTTTGTGAGTTGCAGAAGACACTTTTCTTCCCTCTACCAGCATGCTCGAGGAGGGTGGAAAACCAAATTCTAACTAAATGGTTTTTAGGAAAAAAAGTTGATATCTTTAAAGATAAAGTATTGAAGTTACCTGTATCAGAGATGCAACTCCAGAAGGAGCACTCCTTAGAGTTCTTGGAAGGAACACTTGAAAATTTTGGGATGTTTTTTCCCCTCTTTGATTGTTTAGGATCTCTTTGAAGTAAAGAGCTAATCCTTTAAAAATCTTAAAAAATAAAAGCACAGCATTGTATCTTCCTTTGAAAGGGGCCTGCGTGATCAGCACTGCTGCTTTAAGCCAGCTCAGTGAAAGGTTCATTGTTGACTCCTGAAATGCTCCTTCTCATCTCTCTGCTTTTCAAAAGAGCAAATAAATGCAAGACTCTTGGAGGAGGGAGGAAAGAGTCTGAGCTAAAGCTAAGCTAAATTCATTCTAGCAATAATATGTCTTTTTCCCTCTCCTCCTTTTGCAGTGTTTAATACTACATTTGCTTTGGATTTGTGAAAGCTTCAGCTATGCCAGTTTCAGGAGAAGTTGTTTAACACACTGTATTTAGCAGCAGCATGAGGAAGATGATGAGGTCTAGTAGGTTAAAAAAAAATTAACAACTGTTGGACACCAAAACTCTTGTCCACACTAGAGTGTTAAAAGGATGGCTACTTGGAAATGTTTTACCTGATCCACCTGTATCAGCTTTGCATGAATCCTCCTTTGGGTAGTCTGTCATGTGCACAGCAGCCAGAGGTGTGACCTTTGTCCTGGAAGCAGACTTTGCCCTTTGTTACACACACCCACCCTGATGTTTCTATAGATAGAAATACTCACCAGGCCAGCAGCAGTTGGTTAAAAATTCTACAGCTATACACCTGTTTTTATGTCTCTCTGTATACCCCTTGATTTCTTGACTGTTTGGTCTCAGGTCTTGTCAAAAATAATAGTTCCACATCTATTTCCTGTACATGGACCCATATACACGCAAATCTCCTTGGACATCAAATGGCTGTAGCAGAATGATGCTGCTGGAAGAAGCCAGCTTTCACTTCCTGCACAGGCACATATGTATTATCAGTCCTTGTCTGGCTTGTCTTCTGGGGAGATGTAGCTTGTCCTCATCTCTCAATTTGCCTGTTTAATAGTAGCTGTAGTTAAATCATTATCAACCACTATAGACTTGGTCCCAGAACCACCACCATGTTCATTTGCAATTCCACTAAAAACACTCCCCCTGAGCAGGCAGGAGGTTTGAGTGACTGCCAGCAGTTCTGATCTTTCTCCATAGCGTGTGTCCTTTTGTCCTGTGGGCACAGAGCTCTGAGGGGTGACAGGAGTGTGCATGTGTGCAGGATCAGCAAGGTGATGCTGATTGTATTCCAGCTGCCACTTTAATAGAAATACTTTGCCTCTGAGGCAGCAACTCCTGCTAAATTAGTGGGAGCAGGGAAATATATGCTATTCAAAACTTAGTATCCAATAAATATCTACCTATCAGCCTTTTTCAGTGCCTCTGCCAGCCTTCATTTCTTTATTTGCTGTGATTGCCATAGGCTTTTCTCTATCATCCCTTTCACAAATTCTCCCTCATTGACTGTGATGCCCACTCCTACATCAGATTGTCCTGTTCAGAGTCTCAGTGAAGACATCGTAACAGTAAAGATGATCTCATATCTAGAGGTGCTGGGGCTTGTATTGCCATCTGTAATGAAAACATTAATTTTTAAATGTTACATGACTGCTATTATTTAGTATACGGAACTGCTAGAGCTGCCTTACTACACTGTAGCAAATAACATTAAGGCTGTGTTCTACTTCCAGTTCAAACCCCTTTTTCCTTGCTCTTAACTCTGGACTTCCTCAATCTGAAGAACCTTAGGCTAGCTTGATACTGCAGCCACTGGAGATACACAGGCAGTGTTTAACAGCACCTCTGCAAGGACCAAATATCCATCCAGGCCAAGAATAAAAACTTGTCTGTTCATTCTGTTTTAATTCTTTCTCTTGTTAACCCAATATTGTTTTTCTATGGATAAAATACAAAGCTATCACTCATTTGCCAAGTGATGCTAAATGTTTATCAATCACAGTGATTGATTTAAGATTTTTAGCATGTGGGTTTATTTGGTTTCTTTACATCAAGTTTCATGAAGACAGTGCTCAAGTGTTAACAACTACTGGAACAGGCAGATCTGACTGTAGAAACCACGGGTCAAGCAGGCCCAAGTCAAGACTTCTTACCATGATTCAGAACCAGCTCATTGCCTTTGCTGTTCTCCATGTGGAGAATAAAGGTAAAGCCAACTCTGCTGCCTCAGCTGCATTGCCTGTGCCAGTTGTCTCCTGGCTCAGCAGCTGGAGGGGTGCTCTGTGCTGCTGCCCCAGGTGCTGGAAGATCTTAGGAGTCACAGAACCATCATCCATGAGTCCCTGAAGGCAGTAAAGCATGTACATTTTACCCCCTCTAACCATGTTTGTTGTGCGAAACAATAAAATCATTTATGAAGAGATGTGATGTTTTAAGACAGTGCTGATCTGCAGGTGAATCGTGCGTTCTGGGGTGGCTTTCTCTTAGCAGCTTTTGGCTGGTAGCAGTAAGGCAGGTAAGGAAATTCAACAAGCCTATGTGGCTAAAGTCACAGGAAGTGAAGCAAATGTTAGGCCCTACGCAGTCTGCATACTTGGAGCTAAGCAGAGAGATTAATGCTTTTATTTCACACCAGCCCTGATTCAGCCACTTAACATCAACACAGATCAGTTTCCCTCAGTCAACATTCAGCATCTTTCTAGAGGAAAGGCAAGGAGGATCAATCATTTTGAGAACAGTCCACAGATAAAACATATCAGAGTTAAATATCTACTATAAGGATTACACAGTTCTGTGTAAAGCATACCAAAATAGAATTCTAATACTGAAATGCATTTCGAATACAATACATTTCTGATTTCTCAGAAAGCTCCACAGGAGCTGAGATTGGGGCATTAACAGCAGAAAAAAACAAAAGGCAATATGCTTCCCACACCATATAATTCTTCACGGTAAGACAGTCTGACCCTTGCTGTTCTTACTGTTTATGGATTTCTTGGTGTAATTTTCTGTTTGAGAAAGCTTAACTGTGAGCTACAGTTTGTGGATACTGTGTAATTCCATTGCTTGATAACTGCTACTCCAAAGTGTGTGAGAAGAATGAAAGCACTAAGCCTTAAAATGTCTAGCTTTTGTCCTTTATTTTTGGGCACATGCCTAAAGGGTTGATCCCCTAAATATAGAAAAAACAGGCAAATTTAAAGTAGCAAATTTTTCCAAGGGACCTGTATGAACTTCCTGCACAGATTTCATCAGCATGTTAATTGGGAGCTGCCAGGTAAACAGTCTTCAGTTTAAAAAAAGCCTCAGTGAAAAGTGACTCACTCCAGCCAAAGGCACATCCTTTGTGCCATGCTTCTGTTCCATACGAATTATCCGTGACTACTGGGGTCCTGTCTGTGCCAGCACAGCCACACAAACAGAAGGGCAGGCTTTGCACGCCAACTCACACAGTCCGTGAAGGCAGCTGAACTTCAAAGGTTTGCAGCAGATAATGGGTTTACATGATACTGCTCTATCCATCTTTTGTTTTACTTCTCTGCTGGCACATAGGTCTTAGAGAGAGGCATAACAAATGTCTTTGTTTTGGTGAGGTGCCAAGCCAACTAAGACTTAAACACTGCACATAACTATCGCCAAAATGAAAAGGATCTTTCCTTCTCAAGAGTATGAAACCCAGTCATATTGCTCAAGTTGCAGTGGGCCTACGACACTCACAGGAGAGTCTCACACAGGCATTATCTCATCAGAGATGACAGACTATGCAACCTTCACCTGCAGGCAGTTCATCAATTAGTTCATGTAATGTGGCAAGGAGAAGCAGTACTGGGGTCTAAAGTATCCACTTATCCCAAATTTAGCTGAATGTGGTAGCCAGCTCTGATACTGAGTTACAGTCCACACCAGCCACGTAGAATCAAATTCCATTTTTGTGCTTTCCCACACTGACTATGCCAAACCAGTAAAAGAAATGCCATCCCTGGTGTGATCATCATACAAGTCCCTCATCACTCCAAATTCACAGGCAGCATCAAGGAGTTCAGATTGGCCAGGCCAGGCTGAGACCTGTGCACCAGCCTCTGTGCAGAGAAAGGGGTACAACCCCCTGCTACTGTGGAGAGAAATCACTGTGACATTCCTGCCCTGACTTTAGACAGGCAACCATAGACAGGCAGGACAGAAGGGCAGCCATGTGTAAGATACTGATACTGTCAGTACAGTGACTGTGCAGTGCTGGAGCTCACGAGGCACTCCCTGTATGAGCTCCATGCTCTGCCCCTACATCACTTGGCCATGACTTGCCTGTACCCTGCAGACCCTCTCCTCCAGCAGTAGAAAGGGCTTAAGAACTCCTCTGCAACAACATACACCCATGTTCTCAGACAAGTAGCAGATCAACACTGTGGCAAATGCTTGACCAAAAGCCCTCAAAGACGAAGGAAAAAGAATAGAACACCCTGTGCCACTTCGGACTGCTGAAGGCCATTTTGAAACTTTCCCTCTCCCCATTCTCCAAACCTTGTTTCTGGTCCTGAACATCTGTTGAGCAAAGATCAGTGAAGGGACACACGTTCCACACAAGCCTCCTTCCAACATCCCACCAACTCCTGTCCAAAGTTGCAGTGGTGGCTCAGTATTTGATAGTACTGGAAAGTTTGGTCAGGGTGGCATGGGATGAAAAACTTGGGTGAAATGTCCTCCCAACACACAACAAGGGAAGTTGCTGTTTTTAAAAACTGGCAAGAACCAGCCTCTGTTTAGTGAGCTGACAGTGCCCATTTTATCATTTTGGACACAGAGCTTCCTGCAGAAGCAAGTTTTAGTCAGTGACTCAACCTCTGGGTACAAGACTATTCCTCAGGAATAGAAACAGTAAATCTCTCTGCCACAGTTTCATTCTCTGCTCAAGCTGAGCCCTGCATCAGTGACTGCACAATGTCAAGGTGCGACATAAAATACCTGGCTCCATGCTGAACTAATGCTTTGACTCAGTATTTCATTTTCACAAGAAATGAAGAACAAATAGACATGGAAGATGACTGAAAGAACAGGTCACTAGCCAGGGTGACTGAACTCTACATTACACTGAGTTCTTACAAGCCATTCAAGTTTCCTAAGGTTAGCTGGAGTACTGTTCTCCTCTTTCTCACACTAAGAGGGTGTTTGATTTTGTTTGTGGTGTTGTAAATGTATCAGTTTCCTCCCAGAGGTATATGCCCTTTGGGAAGGGGATCAAACTGTGCAATCCAATTTGTAAAGCACTGAAATACTTGCATAAAAGTGCTACATACAGGCTATTCAGAGGCTGTCAGTGTTCATTTCAGAATAGCCTGTGTGTAGGAGAAAGTAAAATGAGTGTGTGACCCTAAATATAAATAGTCAGTATGTTGCTCCTGAAGAAGAACATGAACATTGTTGACCCAGAACTTGAAGTGTAGGGTTTAAAGAACTTTTCTTTCATTTTCTGTTTTAGCAGCCTTGAAAGTAGGAATTCTCCCCATCTCACATGACTACCTCTCCTGCAGATCAGGTCTTTGGTAGCATGCCAATTTCACATGAATATTTATTAGTAAGTGGACAAAATGTATTGGACTGCCACATTTCACAGCTGAGAACTAAAGCTGAGAATTAAGAGACCAAATAACTATGAAAACTTCTGGTATCTGGCTGGAATCAAACTAGTTCCTAGATAAACCATCAGTTCCTGATTATTACCCTGACCATTAAGATTCCTTCCTCCTGGGCTGGTATTTAAAGAAAACCTCTCTGGGAATGCTGCAGTATCACGGAAATTGCACAAGACTTCTGTAAATTTCTGGGCTAATATAACTTCAAAAAAAACCCCAACAAATATCAAGTGCCATGAAAATGAATTTTCTGCCATCTTTAGGCCGCAAAGACTAAGTGACATGACGTCACCTTTCATAAAGGGTTTTAGTTTGCTAATAACAGTTCTGTGGACTGCAATTAAATGCACAACATTATGCAGCTGTGTTACAATGCCACAGTATACAGAATTCTGCTCAAGAGCTGTGGGAAATAAAGTGAGCACAAGAAGAAACACTTTATAGCAACAAGGGGATCTCATGCCAGGAGAAAGGCAGCCACTCTGAGGGCACAGCTAACAACTGGGTAGCTGTGGTGGCACTCACCATCCCTCCACTCCCCACAGATGCAAAAGCAGTTCTGACCTTCACTGGGGCATCGCTCAGCATGCAGTGCTTGCCCTGCAAAGGCATTGCTCAAGCTGGCTTGCAAACCTGACCAGCAGTGTTAGGCTGTACTTGTCTACATCAAGTCTGGTTGAATTCTTGCCACCAATTTAGTCTGTGAGTCTTAGACATGTCCAGTGCTGAGATGTCCTGACTGCAGATTTAATATCCATTCAGTGCTCAACACCTCAGTATCAACACACTACTGCCACAATGCCACAAAGTCAGCATCAGCACCATTGGCCAGACTTCAGCAAAACCTTGGATTGTTTCTTATATTTGGCTGAACTGCCATTTATCAGGTAAACCATGCCCAACCTTGCCCTGCTGAGCCTCATGGCCCTCCTTTGGCCTCAGCAGAGCCAGTGCTTTGGCATAAAGACCCTTTCCTGCTGAAAACTGGACAAGGTCTCTTCTGCTCTAAGATCACCAGGCCATGCTGATCACCAGCTGCTGAGCTCTGTTGTTATCTTGGCTTTTAAAGCACTCTAGACAATGACAATGCTGCACAAAACATTTATTTAGCCAAATGACATTAGCCCTGTCTATTACATTGATGCAGCCAAACTGACATTTTTATTGATCCAGGTAGCCTGTTCTATGTACCTTCTTCATTATTTTCCATTTGTCCAATTAAAGTAAAAGGAGAGAAGAAAAACAGGCTGTGACAGAACCGCGAAACAGCTTGAGTATTCATGTGGAACAACTCCCCACCTTTTCTTTCAGATAAGCACATCAAAGTACACCAAGAAGCTCTCAATCTCTATGCCAGGAGATGTTCTAGTTTATTAGGCTCTAAAATAACCCCTCTCTTCAAATAGAAAAAAACCTGATATTTGCTTGGTAAGGCAGTCAATAAGAGTTTCAGAGCACATTCTCCCTTTCTCATCACCCTGTCCTTATGGAAAAAGAGAGGGGCTCTGTCTATGTTGGAGTTTCCCTACCCATGTTGCTGATTTTTCCTGCTAAAGGTTTTCTAACCACAACACTGAGAAGAACAGCTTTTCCCCCTGCCACCCCCAAGAAAAAGTACAAGTACTTCCAACAGTATTTCACCCTTGTGTAGCAGCTGCAAGACACACAGGCAGCTCTTCCTCACCGCTACTCCACCACAACACACCCCACGAGAAACAAAGGGAACAAACTAAGCAGCTGCACCCTTTGCTGCACAAGCCCTGCATCTGGTACTGCCTGCATCTGCTAAACAAATCAAAAAACAAGAACTGTGTACAAGAACTAGGACAGCTCAAGTGATGTGCCCAATCTGCACTATTGCAGTACACCCTAGATAATGAATTTCCTGCAGCTAAGAAGAACTAAAAAGTCATTTAGAATAAACATGAAAGCTGGGAAAAATAAGCTTGCTAAATCTAATTCAGAGTACTAAACCTGGATTTTTTTGTGTCAGATTTGGTGGGCAACTTAAAAATATGCCATGAAGAGCTTTGAAGACCCTATTCTTCCTTTTACAAAGAAAAATCCAGACAGAAAGCAGCTAGTATATAAGGTAGCATTTGTTTTAGTCATGTAATTAGTATCTTCCATAACCTCTAAGCCTTGATGTCAACAAATGACAGTAATAGAGAAACTGAGATAACAGCAGGTCTGCATGAGCCCAGAGGTAACTCCGGGTCTCCAGTGATGGGCAGCTGAGCACTGTTTCACAGATGGCCTGAAAACCTGTGCAGTGGCTCAGCTCATTCTGAATGGCTGCTCTTTAATACAGAATGTAAAGGGCAGTTTTGAAGACACTCTGCAGGAATGAGAGGGACACAGTTTGCATAACAGCTCTATTGTTATGTTTGTTTATTTTTAAATGAGGTGTGTGAACCTGTAATCCTGAAGTTTTTTAAATGTTCTCCCTTTTTACACCTTCTTTTTTCAGCTGCCAACATGTTTTATATTAATGAGTTGAGAATTTCCATAGCTGTCACATGCAATAGCTTCAGCAGCAATTGTGAGGTTGTCTGGTTTTTATAGATATATTCAATTAGTTAACATCGGGAAGGCTTTGGGTCCTAATTTGTTCCATTTCTGTTTTCTCCAATACCTTTCCACTGGGATCGGAATTCCAGAAGTCTAAAATCAAACTGCAGGTCACTCAATGTCTGATGTTGAACCTAAGTGCTTTCTGAATAGTAAAATTAGATTTATCTTCTTTTATTAATTACAGCAATGCAGCACCTTTCTTTTCTAATAAGAAAGATAAAGATCTTATCTCCCCACAATCCAAAGAAGACATGAGATGGCTTATGTTGGCTAAGATCTTTTCTCTCATTTGGAATCATTTCATGGCTTTGTAATACAGGCACCCCAGCAGGTAAAAACAATTACACAGAAGGTTTTCAATTCAAAGGGAAGTTTGGTTACAACGGTTAATCTTGGGCTCCCCACCCTCTGTCTCTCAAGCAATTCCGTCATTCAAGATGCAGATGAGAAATCAGTGTAATTAGTACCTATTTCTCTGGGTAGCTGAGCTGACCTAACTTGTACATGCCATTTTTCCTCCTTGATGCAAGAGCTTAGCAGCATCTTAACTTCAGCAGCATAAAGAGAAGATCAAGTCAATTAGTGGCAAAAGGAAAAAAGAGCAGTTCCTCTTGCATGTAAGAAAGGGAGAGCAAGCAGTGCACAGATTAGGTGGCTCGTTACATTCTTTTTCATCTTACATTTTAAAAGGCAGCAAAAATGCTAATATATCATCAGAAGTATTTGCTAGGAGTTTCTGCAGTCAAGCCAAAGTCTAAATGCAACAAAGAAGTATTAGAAATCCCACGCAAAGCCTTGGTGCCAAACAATTCCTGATCAGAGCACTGAAATGCTTCACATGGCATTTAGAATGCCACAAGCATCAGAGATCTGCCCTTTGGAGATGATATAAGGCATCAGAACATCTCATTATCCTTTACACTAGAAAAATCCAAACATTCACTCTACTACTGAAATTTTACTGCTAGATGTAGCCTCAATTGCAATGAGCCCCAATCACTAACAATTTGTTCTTTCAAAAAAGAAAATCTCTAATATGAAGAGCACTCTTTTTCTACTGAGTTGCCTACACAGAGGTAAACAAAGCCCAATCCTTTTCACACAAGAAAATCATCAAACGTGTGGATTAAACAGAGATTCATCACTATCCCTCTGAGCATGCTGGGAACACTGCACATTTCTTTGGCATGAATAAACCCAATCATTTCAAATGAGATTGCTGTCTCCATCCCGAATGGAGCTGCAAGTGATTGAGTTACTGTGGTGTACAGTGGATCAGAGCTTGTCCATTGAAAAGCAGTAGCCAAGGCCATGGTATGCCCTTAACCCATTGCAATGCAAAGTAAAACCACTTCCACGTGGCCTAGCTTAAAATCTTGTAATAAGTTACTATCCATCACCAGCACTTCAGTAATTCCTCACATGCATCCTCCTCCTCTTGCAAACACAGTCCTTCACACACAGTACCTCAAACATTTGTTATCATAGGAATGTAGATTTAGGGAGGCAGCACTGAAGTTGTTTACATGGAAATTTGAACAGGCCATGCAGAATAAGATTCTCACTGCCTTGGGAAGTTTTTAACTGCAGCATAAACCAGATGCAATTTTCATGTAGTGCATGAATGATGACACTTCCAGAAGGACAACATCCCCTGTTATCACAGCAAAGTGCTGTCTGCCCTTGAAGAGAGAGGAATGCCACCTCCTCCATCAAAGAACTGCTCTCCTTGCAGCACAAGCTTTTCCCTTAGCATTCTCCCACCTAAGTACTGACCAGATTTGAACCTGAATTATCTCACAAAAGTATACTAGCACAGTCTTTCTGCTTTCCTTTTGCTGCTGCAAATTCCTCATTAAGCATGTCTGGAAAAAAAGCTGAGATTATCACAAGTTGTTGGGACAGCGAGGTCCATCCACATTCTGTTTGTCAGTTCTGTTAGGGCAAGGGGCTGACCACTGTTTTTCTCTTTCCCTCAGCCCACTGGTTCCATTTATATTACTACCTCACATAATGCAACAGCCTTCACATCTTCACAGTTCAGTTACCTCCACTCTACAGATTTCTGTCCTAATGTTGAGGCAAATTGAATTGCTCAAGTCAAGTGTGCCTCAGGCCCTTCCTGTGCTGCCCTTTAAATGCAATAGCAGGCACACAGTAAAATCTACAGAGTCACTGAAAAAGTTCTTCAGTGTGTTTTCCACAAGATACATGACAATGGTTGGATGGATCATGCTGATCCAACACTGGTCGCTCCCCAAGCTGCAAATTTTTTTTCCTTTCTACGGTTATCCTGCATTACTCTGGCCTCTATCCCCCTCTATTTTTCAATAACTGTTCAAAGGTCTTCGGGACAGGGCTTAACTTTTCCTTATATACAGAGTACAGTCTTGAGTCTGATTGGGGCCCTCAGATACAATGATACAAAATAATAATAATAGCTGCAGAGCAGTGGTAATACTCTCCAGTTGTAATGGGCATGCTGGAAAGATTACTTGATGTTTATAAAGCTTTTTCAGACTCTTAGATGAAAGTCAAGCTAGTGATGCACAGGATTTATTATTCTATTCAGCACTTCAGTATCCAAGGCTAGCATCTATTCTAGTTGAAAAAGATTTTTACTGTATTGTAAAATGGAAACAAAATGAAATATATACAGTGCATGGTGCTTTATATATAAGGCACAGGCAGCACAGGAACAGAATTTCATTATTGAAATGGATGTAGCTGAAGCTGTTACACACAGTAGGTAAAAGACCAGATTCAATGACCTCTTATTCCATTTAATCAAAATTGTTAGTATATGGTTTTCCAAAGGCCAAAGAAAATTTCTGTGTTTTTTTTTTTTCTTCTTTTCTTTATTACATATTTCATCACTTTGTAATAAACCTTTGTAGTTGCTTATGATGTGAATCTCAAGCAGACTTGACCAGCAAAGAAATGAAAATAAAGCACATATAGGTTCAGCAAACAAAGCCACAGTTCTCCTGTAATACCCCATGCATTTAACCACCAGATCACAACCATCCGACGAGGCTGCCCTCCCTCTTCCTCATCACAAGTTTCTGCTCATTTCACAGCATCCCCCACTGCTCTATTTAGATGCAAGTTCTCCCCTCCTCCCGCTCTGCACTTGCTGAGCACAGAGGGAAGGCAATGCTGTTTTAATGGTGCTGGTTATGCTATACGTGGTCTTGCTGTTTCTAGGAATAGACATGCTCAGACATCAATTAACATCTAATTGCGGGAATTAATCTTGTTCCTCTGCCTCAGACACCACAGAGATCAAACCAAGCCCATTTGCAGCTCTATTTTTAATTTAGTGGAATTGTAGTTTTTTTCCATCCAGTGAAAAATAATTAAGTGACATGCTGTCCAGAGAATACACAGTTCAGGGATGTGGGTGTTTAGGAAGAAATGAACCAAGCAGGAAAAGATCATAACTATTTGTGCCAAAGCATCTTTGTTACTGCAAGTCTTTCCTCTCTTCACTCCTTCTCACCAGTACTTCTCTTCACACCTGCTTGCTTGAGTGATCCTCGGAGAGACAGTGAGAATTATGAGAGTGCCTTGGGAAGGAGCTGAATTTGCCACCCTAGCAGATAATCCCTAATTCTCAGGGTCAGCCTGTCCGTAAAGGCAAAAGAAGAGTGGAAAGAAGATAAAACAAGGAAGTTGAGGGAAAGAATTTAAAACCAACAACCACCATCATCAACCAAACAACCAAAAATAAAGCAAAATGTTTTTACAGCTTTCCCTTAAAGCAGTTGCCCATATTCTTTATTATTTCCTGAAGACAGACACTGCAGGCCACAGACAAGGCTTTGTACTGTATTTTGCACCAAATTTTGTACCAAAAGCAAAGCAGCTTTCAGCAAACAGCTCCCAGTGTTAAGATCCTGCCCCAGTTTCCTACACACACCAGCAAGGATGGCTTGAGTGTGGCCAGTGAAGTTAGGGTGGAAACAGATTGGATCATTTAGCAAGAAAAGAACAGAATCCTACACAGTAAGAGTCAGAAAGCTGAGCTGCAAAGGGCTGTGTGACATAACTGTGATACAAGACTGCACTTCAGGACTGGGTCACAACACCTCCTATACCAAACCTAAAACAGCTGAAGCAGGCATTATGTCCATGTACAATGCAGATGGCTGATCTATATTTATGGAAGGCTCCTTGATAGCTCCTTCAGTTTTCAGAAAGACCTGAACCACTCTTCCTCACTCCTAGGTTAAATTGCCAATGTCCTAGGTTAAATTCCAAGGTCAATTGGCATGACATGTAGCATCACTCATTTTTACTGTCTGTGTGAGTCCAATTATCCTCTTAGCTCATCAGCACCAGAGACCTGAGATGATCTCACCTAAGGTCATCACCTCTTTGCTTCCTTTTTCTGTCATTTGCCAAATACAGCATGCCCAGTAATAAATAACATTGAACCCCTCCTCTTACTTCCTCTTACTAGAGAAGAATGTGGAACATTCCTGCTTCATACCAGCTCAAACTCAACTCAGAAATACAGTTTAAGAAAAAAGTGCATCTGTGAACCTTTCTGGCACCTTTACTGAAGGTCACTCTCTGGGAGGAGCCCATTTGGAGGCAATGAACATCAGTCAGCCCCACACCCAGAGACATTCCAGAATTTCCCCCGCAAAAAAAGGGGTGTGGAGGAACACTATCATTCCATTTGCTCTCATAGATTTTCAAAAATCCCACCTTCTTACTTTCAAAAAGAAGAATGGTTCCCAGAGCTTTGGAAATCAGAGCCATCATTCCCTCACTGAATTGTAGTCATAAACATTAGAATTGTAGGTGGAGATCTGCCATGTCACTCCTGACTGGAGAAACTTCTGGTTCCTTTAGAAGGGGGAGATGCTCAAAAACAAGACTCAGTTTGGTGACACTTTTCTGGGAAAAGGTCAAATTTACACATGCTTATGTGTGAGTGAAAGGTAGTGGCAGGCTGTGAGTAGCAATCTGTGCTAAGAAGTAAGACAAAAAACCCCAAACACATTTATTCAATGCACATCATTAGTTACTTAATTTACATTCCTACCAAGCAGCAATAAACATCCTTCTGCTGCTTCCCATTTCCCCTCCCCCCAGTTTTTCCATTACGAGCTCAGCTGGAGGCAAGGAAGGAATGGAAAAGGAGGGAAATAGAGAACCTAATTCCATCTATCTAGTTCTCAAAATACTGATACATAATTCTGCTGATACATGTTACCTTGACTCATGACCCTTGTGCCCCCAGCAGTCCTTACTCACTGCTGACAGCAGAGCTCCCAACTACTGACACCACATCTCAACAATTTCACTCACTTGGCACTTCTTCCACTACCTTATTTCTGGAGTTTGCCCCTCTTCCTCTTAATTGCATCCCCCCAAAACCACCAATAATCCATACCATTGCAATCTAATAATTTTATGCAGCAAGAAAAAGTAATACAATCAGTAAGAGAGCTGAAGGAATCCATTCTCATCCTATCCCACAGTAAACTACTTCCTTAGGAAATAGACATTGCAATGAAGCAAGAACACAAAGGAAAGCAAACACTTCCCTGCATAAAAGTCTTCTGTCCAGGTGAAACCGCCACAAAACACATGAAGTAAGGACCATTCTATTTGGATTGTATTTACCTCACTTTTGGTGTGAAAAGAACTTGCAATCAAGTGCTAAATACAGCCTAGGGTACGGAAGATAATGAAAGTACCCTTAACGTAAACCCTAAGCACAAAGCCAATATTTTAAAAAGTGAGCCATGCTCAAACAAAAACATTTTCACATTCAGAGATTTTCCTTCTTTAATTCTTCAAAGGCACAGAGAGAGATGCCCCAATCCCAAAGCAATCAGGTCACTCCTTCTGAGTACCAGATACACACCTGAACTCAAGAGTAACAAACAGCTACAGTTACAGTGGTGCAAACATGAGAAAAGAAATCAAGTACCTAAACACAACACTGGTCTGGGGCACATGCCCCAGGCATGGATGTAATGCTGAAGCACACCAGCACTTCACATGGTTTTTGTGAAGAGCAGCCAAGATTTTATTGATTAGAAGAAAAGGGTGTTTAGATGAAAGACTGTAGTAACACATTTCTGACTTAAACTGCAAAGCAAATCAAAGTTTCACTTGCATTCCTACCTTAATTTTCCATTTATATAATCATGATACTAATATTCAGACACCTTTAAAAAATATTTTACTATCTTTGTTTGACAAATGCAACATTAATTAAGTTTATTCATGCTAGTCACTTCCATCATTCTCATTACCCCTACTTGGAGACATCACAGCTTTATTAGACACCAAAACGGCTTCATAAATTTCAATTACCTAGAACAAATCATTATTACTATTATTTTATTAGCTCTTGTATAATTGCCTGTTGTGCATACAATTACAAAATTAATATATGCAAATTCAACTTTAGAAGTTCTTTCTGTAACTTTTATCTGCATATCTGGCACATATGTATTCTTACATAATTTTTTCATTAGTTTTAAAATCTCCATCCTGAAATTTTCATTGTGCTCACACACTAGCATGATTTAGACATTAAGACATAACGATCATATTATTTCCAAAGCAGCCATTTGTATCACTGAAAAAAAAAAATCATCTTACCATTCAGAAGTATGCAGAAATATCCGTTTCTACAAGAAATCTTGAAAAAGAGGAGCAGATCACTATTTCTTTGATTATTTTCATAAGAGGAAAACAAAGACAGCCACCTAGCTTGAGGCTTAGGCATAAGGTATCAAGATCCCGAATTACTAATTTACAGCTTTAACTCAGCTGTTGCCTATTGATGGCAATGGTCTGTTTTACAGAACACCTGAGGACTTAAAATATGCACCTGAGAGAAGGCAGCACTGTTTTGAGCATTACTCCAGAGTCCCCTATTAGTTGGTAAAATAACTATGTGTTCCCTGAGGAAGGGATCAGAACTCTGTACATCCAGGTAACTGAAGTACTGCATGCGGGAGCCAAATTTTCTTTTCTCATGTATTATTTTCTGGATGATGGCACCACTTCAATAACACAGGTAACAAGTACTGTGTCTCTCCCCCAGTAAACTGCAGAATTAGAGTATTCCTGGGAGTAGAGAGAGATGTAACCTTGAAAGTTGTGAGGTTGCAAAGAGAACAATCTCTCTCTTGTTGCACAGTTTCTATGACAAGGTGTTGTATACCAAGATGACACCTTCATCTCTTCCCCTTCAATGAGGATGCATTAAGGAAGAAATAAAAGCTCTTTTTTCTTTCTAGGCATGCCTGCTCAGTAAAGAACTCCAGACACTATCCCAAATGTTCCCTAATTAAACACCTGAGCTCTAGAAAGAGACATTATGGATGATGAACCCTTCCACTCACAATCACCTACTGATTAGATCTACCCTGTGGATCGCTGTTCGGGAAACACTATTCTGGAAGTAATTTCAAAGCATCTTTGAAATACTCTTCTGGAAGTAATGTTACAGCCCATTCAAGAAGCACAAGTGGGATTTGATACAGGTTTCAGATTCAGCTCCAGGGAGAAGTGATTAAAAAATAAAACATTTTGGCACCTAAAGTGCTGTACTTCATCGTGCTGAATTGTTTTTGGTATCTAGCTCCTAGAAACTGACATAATGAAGCTGTACTTACCTGCTTTCCTTGAACCAAACGAGCATCTGAAGGTAAACGCAGGCTGTTTTTAAAACGAAAAATATGGGCGGAAAAGGGTACAAAACTAAATCGATAGGAAGATGAAAGCACCTTTTATTGCAATATCACCATGAAATAAGGGATTTCAGGTGAGACTATGGTGGTTTCACCTAGGGAAGGATGAGCAGGTCCTGCACAGACCCAAACCTCCTGGGGCACGGCACAAAGGAGTGACTGACACCCCGGGAGCCGCGATGCCCGGCTTGCCCCAAGAACTGCACGGGACACTATTGGAACCACGATTGGAAAAGGCAGAAAAACAACAGGCAGAAAGCGAATTAATCACAGGGCATCTCTTGTACAGAAACATAACAAGGATGGAATTACTGTCACATCAAATTATACGAATTACAAATCGTAAGCTGCAGCCTGACTGATCGCTCCAAGCGGAGGGGGCGGCGGACACCTCCGGCATTCCGAGCAGCTCCTCACCCGCACCGGGATGCCGCAGAGAACGCCTCACAGACATATTTAACACACCTGGGGCTTGAGCCCTGCTCTGCCGGCGGCGCGGGAGGCGCTACCAGGCCGAGGGAAAGCCAAGGCCGCTCGTTCTGCCCATGGAGAGAACGCGCGGCCCAAGGGGCCTCCTCGGCCGGGCGGTCTCCGGCTCCCTCTGCCGGGGCCGCACCAGCGCCGCCATCGCTGCTGTGGCCCCTCAGGGGTGCAGCCCCGGCCCAGCTTGCCCTGTCCCCTCCGTGCCCCCGGCTGGCTGAGGGAGAGGCGGGGAGGTGGCGGGGCACGGCCACGGGGGGCCCCTCCGAGGCGACGCGGGCGGGGAACGCTCGGGGTGCGGCCGCTGGAAGAGAAGCGGGCCCTGGGGGAGGAGAAGAGAAAAGCGGGGGGCGATGTTGGAAGTGCGGCGGGAGGCGGGTCGGAGCCCCGGCGCGGAGCCCAGGGACGGAGCGCTTCTCCGGGGGCAGCCGCTGTCCCGGCGCCTCCGCCGTGAGGGGCGGGAGGTGCCTGGCACGGGAATCCCGCCCGTGGGCCCTGAGGAGGCCTGGGAGAGGAGCTGCGCCTTTCACCGGGTGTCTGGTCGGAGCAGGGTGCCTCTCCCGGGACACATAAACCACCGTGCCTGTAACAAGCATTCTCCTTTCAGATTGGAATGGTCTCCTTCAATAAAATAAGTTGTTTTATCATTTATTCTGTCTGTACTAAACACACCAGATTTGTTGCTAGAGATAACGCTATAGCAAAGGACACTGTTTAACAAAGATATCAAAGAGTTTCTCTCAAAGCAAAGCTCAATACACACTTCACATTATTGATACTAAGGAAAGAAATAGATGGCCATTGTAGATTATCCATCTCTACAGAGAAAAGAACTTCCCCCAGCAGTTTTTAATGCAAAATTACACCTGGCACCCAAAATGACCAAATCAGTTCTTTCAGCTGTATTTCACTAAGGATCCTAGAGCAAAATAGTAAACCTTTAAATACATGATTGCATTAAGCTCACAATGTCAACCTTAATATGTCACTACTGCCCTTCTGGCTGGTGGATATCAGCCAGCATTATGTGGATATCAGAAAGCATTAAGTAGTTTGTTGGTTGCTTTCTCTTCAATCTTTCCATGCTCAGCAGTTAGGCAGCATTTGCTTGGGATACTCTGCAAGAAATTATGTAAAAGAAACAAAACCAAATATTGCCTCAGCTTCTACTACAGTATGAAACTCACGTTGTAACTCAGGTAAATCTTCTTTTGAGGTCTTGTCCCCACAAACTGTTACTTAACTCACCTGCTTTT
This sequence comes from Lanius collurio, assembly GCA_020086605.1. Classification (NCBI taxonomy): domain Eukaryota; kingdom Metazoa; phylum Chordata; class Aves; order Passeriformes; family Laniidae; genus Lanius; species Lanius collurio. The sequence continues at coordinate 30,327,856 of JACBWW010000002.1, forward strand.
ATTTTTTAATAAAATTGTCTTTGAAATGTATGTGGAACATTAGAGGGGACAAGGTATACAAGGACAGAAAAATGCACTGTCAGCCCAATAAGGAGCTAAATGCAATAAATAAATAATGAGGGGAAGTAGAAGGCCCTGAAACATGGGCCCATAAAGAGGTGGGAATGCCCAGGAGAGCAGTCTTGTAAAAGAGCAAACACTACAGCTTTGCTTCCAGACAGCCACCCAGCACAGGGGATGTGGAAAAGAAAGCTACCACTGATGAGGACAGATGCAGTACGGCTCCAAATGCAGGCACGAGCACCAGCACGAGGGCTGGAAATGTTAATGCTTCACACAGGAGCCAGACAGATGCTAATTGCAGGTCACAAGGGAAAGGAGAATCAGTTCCTACTTGCAATGATGAGCTGTGTGACTGTCATAGAAAGATCAGGCTGTCATTTCAGGTCACTGGAAATATGTGGTGTTGCTCAGCAGTGGCTGAAGCCAATTCAGGGAAATCAGAATTGTCTCCTTTCTTTCCCTTCCTCCAAGATGAGAAGGGCAGTACTCACTTTTCCCTAATGCCAGGTGTCCAGCTTTTGTTGGAAAATGATGCTGTCATGAAACTGTGAAATCCAAGTTGATGCCATTATTCCCAAGAGTTTCATTGATTTGTTATATAGCAAGGAACATTATTAACTGCCCAGATCAACGTCTGCCCTTGGCTTCACAGTTTTCCATTTAAATAGATGGAGACTCAGGGAGATATTTTCAAACAGAGGAGCTGTAAATTTGAGCACTATTTGATTTTCAGAGGTGAGATTCCTTAAGTACCAGTGAAATGAATCGGAGGGGCATTTGCTCAGCACTGCTGAAAATTAGGGTGGTTTTATTCAGGTATTGCATCAATTTGAAAATAAAAGCCCAGTTTATGCACCTAGGTTGAAGACTTTGACCATGATTTTTAGCAAACATCAGTCTAAGACCAAGTGCAAGATCCATGTGGCACATGATAAAAAAGTCCTCATTTCATTCTTTGCAAATGTTAAAAGAACAGCATTTTTGACTCATCTTTTCTTTCTCAGCAGCACACAGTGTTCTGGAGATTACTGGGCTCTGTTCTATTCATACTTAGATGCTCATTAACAGAATTGTCCCCTTTGGGGAGAGGGATGGAGGAGATAGGCCTGAGGATTGATAGCCAAAATACTGATACTGGCGGTGGAAAGCCCATAGGAGGAATAAACCTATAAAAAGATGATTTTTTTTTTTTTACCATGAAGATGCAAAAGGGCTCGTGGTACATTAATTTTTCATATGGAAAAGATAGAAACAGGTTGCAAGTTTAAATAATTTACTTAGAAGAGTTAACACACTCTCTTTTATCTCTAACTCATTCATTTTTCAAATACAGATATTTCTGAGGAGCAGACTACTGCTGGCTCCTGAACAAGTTTGTAGTGGGTGTGGTTTTATTGGCTCAGTGGAAACTCCACATGATAAGCCAGCCCTTGATGTCAACTCATCCCACCACATCAGGAGCAGGTGAACATCAGGGTGAGGGAGGAGAAAGGTCCCATTTGTCAAGACTCTGTAGGGAAATGCACAGGTGAAACTCAATAAAATTTCCCTTTAAGGAAGCTAAATCCTTACTGTGATATCCTCATGAATTTAGTCTCAAATCATCTGGAATTGATACTATTCCTGGGCTCCCATCTGGAAGGACTTCTGGGACACTCTTTCACACTGTAGTTATTAGGTGAACAAGCAAACTTTGCTGTGCTTTAGTCATCCTGCTTCTTGCTGGGATTAATCTGTGCATAAGGAAGAGGAACATCTCCTAAACATTTTCTGGCTACATAGTATAGTATGGCTTAATTTGATAATTATAATTAAGAATATGCAGAGGGTTATGAACTCAACTGTGCTAAATAGAGGATAGAACAGAAAATGCTTCAAGTGCACCAAAACCATTCAAAATACTTTGCAACAGCAGAAAAATTGGAGTCTGTCTATTTACAAGCAATCCTATCTTTCAGAAATCTCCATCTTAGTATTAATGCTGGAAGCCTTTCTTTTCCAAGAAATCAATCTAATTAGAGATCAGATCAGAAAACAAAATCTCTAGCTGCTTTCAACATCTTTCTGCACAAGAAAGAGCATCATATGCATAACATTAGAGTGTATTTTTTTAAGGCACTGGTAGGAAAAGGCATGGTAGGAAAAGCAGCTTTGGAAATGCCACCTCCTTGAGCCTCCCCCCATTTTGGGAACAGCTTTAATGAAGAAGCTGGCAGAAGAAGAGCATCTTAGTCTCTGCTGAGTGGTATTAGGGTGTAGCCACTCACAAAGGTCTTTCTACCATGCAAGATCTACTAATAAGGATTTAGATTAATGTCTCTCATCTCTTACTACAGAACAGTCTTTCTAAAAGACAAGTATAGAAAAATAATTATTTTCAAAACTCCACATTACAAAACCACCTGACAAATGGCAGCTGACAGTGAACGTGGCTGCTTTGACCTAACTTACACCTCTGAGGTGCAAAGAGTATTCTGCATTTTGAATTGAGTTAAATCATGCTCATATTATTTGCTAATGATTAGTTTGTGAGATGAATATATTAGACATGAGCTATTTTCCAAAAGCTATGTGACCTCGTGGAACAAGCCCATATCAATCTGATTTTAGATTGCAAACATTACAGTGCCAAACAGTGACAGCTATCAGTACAGTCCCTCTGTTAAATGTTGGGGGTTTTTTTTCACAAAATACTCAGTGAGTTGCTCTGAGTGAGAAACTGTTCTCTGTTCAGAAACAAAATTCAGACTCAGTGGGTAAATAATTTGTTGCAGATAGCTCAGGTAGATCAACAGTGGCAAGCTGGGCACTCTGTCACTGTTCTCCTCTGTACCCACAAAAAACCACTTGTAAGGGTGCATGCTGCAGATCAACATAAAGGACAAGCAGAACATCAAGCATTTTCTTTATGGAAAAACTGAACATGATGCTTTTGTCAGCTGCTTCCAGTAGACAACATGAAGCTGTGGGCAGTAAAGACGAAGCTCTAATAGAACAAAGCTTTTCTAAAGGGCAAATCAAGCAAGTGCTCTATAAAATTCCAAAGGAACAAGCACACTTTTTGCAGTCAAATCCACTATCCAACTGGATCTGTTTAACACCTGCCTTATCTCAGAGGCACAGCTGAAATAATAACAGGGATTTTGATGCTGGTGAATTGCATAAATGTGGCTCATTAAAACCCAGAGTGACTTGTGAAGGTGAAGTATTTTCTATAAGACTGAGTAATGTCAGTATTTGGGACTGACATGTAAGAATGCCCTCCTTGCTGGTGGCCAATGATGAGGGCTGTCTGCTCGAGGGGTTCGGAATATGGTTTCGTTCACTCTGAGAAAAGGGCTTGAGTGGGATATAGGAAAAAGGGCAATATGTATAATTCAGACAAACTGCAGATGGACAGCCTAGTCTACATTTGTATCAGTGTCACTGTCACATTAGATGGCAGCCAAGATTTATTCATCCAGAACTTTTATAAGGAGCTGAATCTTCCAGGCAGGCTGGAGAGAGAACTGCTATGGGACTGGGTACAACATGATGCTTTTCCTGTTAAAGAATCATGATTAGTCTATTGCTTGCTGTACCTTTTAACCTTGGTGATTTGAAACCTGTTTCATGCTGACCATGGCTGGCTACGATCCCAGTGCACAGAACCTTGCTGAGAAGGCAGTTGGCTACCCAGGAGGGATGATTAGTGACTCCCCTCATCGCCATCACACAGACTAGGAAAATAAAATTTATCTGGCCTCCCCAGAAAATCTGAAGCTTCCAGAAGCTTTGGCAGCAAGATGAAGTAGATACTGATCAGTAGGAATCTTGCAACTAGCATCTCTGGTCCAATCCTGCCAGCCCTCAGAACACACTTGACTTTTGCACCCTTCAAGGAATACTCATACTTTTCTATCTGTTCCTGAGTCATCTTTAGTTTGCCATGAACAAAACAAAGGAAATGGGTATTCACTGAAGCTGGGGACTTTTAACCAGAATTTTTTTATTAACATTCTTTCTGGATCCTTATCCACAAACATGAAATGCTGGGCTCACATTGGCTATAGCTTCATGTTAAGTAGAACAATTGATTCTTTGTGGAAAGGAAGTACTGGCACAGAGGTGTCAATCAAAATTCTAGTCTCTAAGCCTCAACTTTGTTAGCACATGGGAACCAGAAGAATGTGTCAAAAGAATCAATGTGCTTTTACCCTTCATTATGGAGTGAAAAAGAAGAACTTCTGAATCTGTATCTGACTTTTCTTGTCCCTTTTGTCTCCCCAAAACAGGGCAAAAGAATATACACACACTGACTTGCACAAACCTAGTATTTAAGACAGCAGAAAATTGATTATAATACTGTGCTCTGTCAGCTCTCCAGAGATTGTGTAACAGTTCATAATTGCTAATTCAGACTCAGGAACCCTGGTGAGATAGGCAGGAGCCAGTGTTTTCATTTTTAAATATGAGTAAACTGAGACAAAGTGAGAGGTTGTGGCTCATAGAATATTGCTTCAGGAAGACATCTTAGAAACGTGGCACTGCTGCATTAGAGCAGACTGGTTAATGAAGGCTCATGCCCCATTCTCACTGAACTCCAGAACAGTGTGCCTACTGAGCTTAATGGCCTTGGTCACACACATGGGCATTTACCACCATCAGATTAGTCAGAGGAAGGTATAAAATTCCTTTGGCATAAATTCACATCATTCCGGGGGCATATATTAGTTACTTCTATTAAAAACAGTCTCCCTCTTGCTTAAGTGCACTAAAATCTTTGTGTCCTTTCTTCAGGATATCAAAAGGATAAAAAAAGAAAGAAGTAATTCTGGGGGCAGGGACACTGGTCTTCAGGTGTCCTTTACCCATTAGAGAATCAGGGTAATCTCTAAATGCTGTCACAGTGAAAATACAGCTCTCCTTCAAATGCTTTAGAATGACAAAGAGAGCTGATTTTAGTGGTTGGTTACATATTCATTTGAATGGAATTTTCCTTTTTCCCTTGTTAGGCAAGAAGGGGAATGTTTCAGATTACTGCTGTCCCCTGCAGTTTTCCATGTTCTCCCAGGGAGGTGACTATATCCAGGAGGCAAATGAAACCTGCTTTGGTTCTCTCTAAATATTTGAGCACCTGGGATTCCCTTCGAGCAGTTTTTCATTTAGCTGCCTCTCCTGCATATATATTCCACCTGACTTAAGAAGCTCATCCTACTTTTCCCCTGAGAATACTCATACTCAAGTATCTGATTCACCATGACAGTGTGGAAGACAAGCACTTTTCCATGTTCAGTTCAAGACAACTTTGCAGTCTTCTCTTGCACCTCTGTACTCATCCCAGCTTTGCAGATCTGTGATTTGGAGACACTAATACCATGGACATGACTTTGCAGTCACCTCTCTGTTTTCTGGGATTGGATTATTCAGATTGTGGTTTATCTCTGCAGAGGGAGTTGGCTCTGATACACTTTGTGTTGTTGCTTAGGTGGAGAACAATGACACACCACTTAGAGGCTTGGAAATCACACAGCTAATCCGTGTTGCATGGAGCCCCCACCGTAAAGCTTAGATTCAAAGTCCCTCAGTGGCTGTGCCACACTGGCAAGATGAGGTGGGCTGTCAGGAGTGGTGTGCAGGAACAACTTCCAGAGCCACAAGCAGTGACAGAGTGCAGCTGTGCACAGCAGCTCTGTGCAGGCTGGATCTGAGCTGATGCTGTGCAGAACCACTGCCTGCACACTGCAGCTCTGTGCTCCTCGTTCTGCTGCTTGTTTGTTCACGGTGCAGCTGCAGACACAGACCCAGGCTAGCACTCTGCTGGATTATGGAAGCCTCTCGGGAAGACTCGGCAATGCTGGTGGGACAGCAAGAGCCAACCTAGCTTTGATACAGCCAGATATCAGGCTCGACTGAATTCAGCTCTGCGCTGGATACAGACATGGAGTTTATTTTACTGTAGCCTCAGGTGCACCCAGTAGCACATGTACAGGATTCTCATCTCATGGGTTTATCCATTACCTTTGGTAATGGAGATTCTACTATAGGATCTCTCTCCCATCTCTTATCCAATAGTATTTATGTGTATAGGTTGAACAAATGTGGCTGAGATTTGCAAATTGCCAAATGCTGCAACTGCAGCAGCTCAATATCCACATTTCCATTCCTAGTTGAATACATTTTGCAAGAGATTCTGAAGATGCCCAGGCATGACTTTATCAAGCTTCATTCTTGGCTCATGTGTTGCCTCTGATGTTTCACTTATTTACACACTGATAAGATCAAGAGATTCCACCTAGAGTAGCACCTGTATTACATTTCCAAGAGGCTAGGGAATGCCCAGGCAGCATGCCAAGACTGAGTATGCTGTTGGAGAGGCCACCTGACACAGAGGGAAATGGGCTGGTTTCTCTAGCAGGGGTGCTAAATTAATTAACTGTAGTTTGTAATAAATCTGATATGCTTTGGACCTTTAATGTTCAAGAAAAACAACACTTTGGAGGGAAATAACAGTAAATAATTGTTTAGACTAGCTGATTATGACTACCATTTCTCTACTTTTAACTCTATTCCCAAGTGCCTGGCTGTCATTTTTGCACCATTGGTGTGTGTGATTTCCTTCAAGCTGATTTAATAGAAAGCATATTTGCACATTTCATTTCACTTCAGTTTCTTTAAAACTAAGATCCTTTCAGATTTTTTGGCTTCCTGTACCTGGTTTTTCTCACAGCTTCTAATTTTTCTCTTTGTTTTGGCTGAGATACAAAAATCGAGATTGAGAGCAACTTTGCTTATTTTGGTTCCATTTTTTGAAAGAACCAGAAAATAACTCTGTTTTCTTCATGGAAAATTCTACTGGCTGTTTTCTTTTTTAATACCTCTTCCATCTTTTTCTTAAGGATCTGTACTGCCCTTTTTATTTGTTCTAGTTCTCCACATCTCTTCTTTTTTCCCCTCCTATTTTTCCTTACTTTTCACTGCTCTAGCCTTTCATTTTCTCTTTCTTTCCAGATTCTCTCCACTGTGGAGCACAAACGCCTGTTCGCCACAGTCCTGCAGGGCTTTTCTCTTGCCATGCTTTTTATGAAAAGCCTTTTCCACCTTTAAAATGGCTTCCAGCTTTAGAGTAGAAAAGTCTTAGTGTTAGCCTTAATATCTGAACATAGCATGGGTTTTTGAGTGTTATGTGTCAATTTGATCATCCTCTGCAGTGCCTCCTCTTTCCGCATGTCATTCTCCAGTATTGTCCTAAACTCCTGGAGAAGCCATGAGAACAAGCTGTGAGAACATGTTTATTCAGAAATTTCACTTCAAAGGTGGAAGTCAATGTCATGGTTTGCTGAGGTTTATAGGAAGTTTTGAGGTGGTTATTGGCTGATAAATAATCACAGGTGGATGAACAAAGTCCATACACATATCACTGCCCTGCCAGTAGCATCTGACAAGCTGAGAAACCCATTTGAATGCAGAGGTATGTACCAAGATTCACCAAAAAGGGCATTTCAGGAGGGGTGTTTAAAATGAAAATTATGTTTTGGCAAATAAAATTTACATCAGAAAAATGTAATCCTGTAACTTTCCATCTGCAGTCCAATTACAGTCATACAAGATCCTCTGCATGCCTACAGGGACCTTTTCGTACTCAGAAATGCAAGTTTATTTTTCGTTTCACTCTTGAATCTATAAAATGAGGCCGAGCTTTACCATTTTTGAGCTTGTATCCTACAGAGAATTTTAACTGTCCTATAGGCATGGACTGTAAATCCCTGACCTGACATGGTAGTGAGTGATACTTGTTTGCTCCTTCCCTGCTACAATCATTAGAGAATTGCTTTCCCTTGATCAGAGGCCACAAAACAGATTGCTACAGAACTCAGGCTAACCAGCGAGCTAGTCTCTTCTCTTTCTGTCATCAAAAGATCTGTACAGAATAATTAAAAAGACGCCATGGACATGGAGAACGGTGCAATTATTTCAAATCCATATTTTTACCAGCTGTTAATCATGCTAGCAGTTTCCTCCCACTCTGCTTCATGTGCTGAGCCTCCTCGTTTCCTTTAATCATTAATTAGAGCACTTGTCAAGAAAAAAGATTCTTGCTAAGTCCAAGGCTCCTCTGAATTCAGTGATTGTCAGCCCTGTCAGCCTTTCAGTGAAGTTTATTGGTTATGTTTTATCAACTCCATTCACAGTAAAAGTGTTTGTCACAGTATTGATCCCTGCTGGTAATATTGTGGGATAGACACTTTCCTGACACAGTGCCAAAGGTGCACCAAATACATGCCACAAAGTGATTGCCCAAAAAAGCAATAGCAAGAACCAGAAAGAAGGAGACAAAAAAGTGCAGAGCTTAGGATTTGTTTATTTAAGATACCCTGTTTCACATATTGCTTTCTCCTCCCTCTCTCAGCAGTTTTTTCCCTTAACATGGATGTTCCTTCCTGCCCACATGAATTGTAAGTCTGAGGTCTCAGACTGAATTTAGTTGTGCTGTTTCATAGAAACACACCAGGTTGAACATTAGTATAAAAAGAGACTCCAGGGTCTTGATTTTTTTGCATAGTGAAGCCATAAGCCTTGTTAGGTAATCTAAATCCTGCTAAAGGGAAATTTAGACAAAACAGTAATTGAAACACAGATGTACAATGGTGAAACATGAATGACAGCTGTTCCAATCTCATTTGCCTCAAGGTATGAATGAAAAAAAAATCCTGACATCCCAAGTTAAATTTCTTATGTCATAGGATACTTGCAGCAAGTTTTGAGGAAAGGCCTCCTGGGATGGAATATACTAGCTGCTTTCTCTAAATATAAAACTACAATGAAAACAAAATGTCTTCTAGAGAGACACCACTAGTGTGTGGTTTCTATTTTCATATAACAGACATTGGAAAAGTCCCTTTAAATCCATAATCCACTCTCTGGGTATAAAAAACGAATTTATTTTCATTTAGAACCATAGAACCATTAAGGTTGGGAAGGACCTCTAATATTGAGTCCAATCCTTAAGGCAGCACTGCTGTGTTCACCACTAACCCATGTCCCTGAGTGCCACATCCACACGTCTTTTAAATACCTCCAGGGATGGTAATGCCCCTGAGCAGCCTGTTCCAATGCTTGACAACCCTTTTGGTGAAGGAATTTTCCCTAATGTCGAATCTAAATCTCCCCTGGAGCAACCTGAGGCCATTTCCTTTCTTCCTAACATTTGTTACTTAGGAAAAGAGACTGACTCCCACCACACTTTCTCACTTTCACCTCATGTCTCCTTTCAGGTGCAAGAAATTTGCTTGCACAGACTGAAGTGCTTTGCCACAGACCTGTCTAATTTTTTGCGACTTTACCTATTATTTTGGGTTTGAAATTAGATTCCACAGAATATCACAGAATCACTAGGTTGGAAGAGACCTCCAAGATCATCGAGTCCAACCCATGCTCTAACACCTCAACTAAACCATAGCACCAAGTGCTACGTCCAATCTTTTTTTAAACACATCCAGAGATGGTGATTCTACCACCTCCATGGGCAGACCGTTCCAGTACTTTACCACTCTTTCTGTAAAAAACTTTTTCCTAATCTCCAACCTGTATTTCCCCTGGAGCACCTTACGACTCTGTCCTCTCCTTCTGTCAGTCACTGCATGGAGAAAGAGACCAACCCCCACCCAACTACAACCACCCTTCGGGAAGTTGTAGAGAGCGATAAGGTCACCTCTGAGTCTCCTTTCCTCCAGGCTAAACAACCCCAGCTCCCTCAGTCATTCCTCACAGGGCTTGTGTTCCAAGTTCCTTGAGACAGGAATCCCATATTTTGCAATGCAGAGCTCTTAAGAATACACTGAGGTGACTTTAAAAACACATTAAAAAGAAGAAAACATAACATGGCAGTGATTCTGAATTTTGTGGACTTCCATAATTGCACATCTCCATCAGTTTTTAATTCTCGTACAAAGGATTTTGCATTAGACTTGGAATTAAAGATTGCAAGTGGGCAAACTGGGAGAAAAGGCTATATGCATAATGTTTGTACAACGTTTTAGTTACACAGACCTGCTATCACCCACATAAGTAAAGACAAATCTCCCCACCCAGCTAACTGATCAGGAGATGGCCTTCACCACAGACATCACTGAAGTCATTAGCTCAGGAAACTTTTTATAGTGTTTCTTGCTTATTAAAGATCCCTTTGTCTTGTCAAAATATCAACTCTTAGGGGAAGAGGTTGCCTTCAAGCCATTTCTCAAACACCTAACTTTGCTATTGCTGGGACACTGATACCTCCTTCTGCTTTTACATGAGCCCTTTACATTCACAGCTTATTCTGAAATTCTACATTATAGAAATTAATATTGATTCAGTCACAGAGTTTAATGTTACAATCTTAACTTACCATGGCCACCTTAACTACCTAGGCATGGGTGGTGCTCATGGCTATGGTACCTGAGTGCCCAGGCAGACAACAACTCAGCAACATTTTTATTGAAGGATAGTGGAGAAAACCAGATAATTGTGCAGTTTTGAGATCAGAAGTGTCTCTCAAATGTGCCCAGAATCTGCACTGGCTGTGCCACTCTGTTGATTGTTCTTAACAGAGTTCATTTTCCAGGGGATGTGGGACAGGAAAGAAGTAGAAAGAATTTCTGAAAAATCAGTGCATTCTTGGTCTCTGGGCAATGATGACAGCAGCACAAATTGACCTTACCTATCACTGATGAACACTCCCCATAAATACAAGCAATTCAGGAAAGCAGCTGGTAAAGCTGTTTCAGTGTGTAACACACAGCACTTACTGTTTAAGTTCACTACAGAACTGTCGCTCTCAGACACGAGAAGGAATGACACATACACAAGAGGTTTCATAAGGGGAAATGTCTCTCGAGGTTTATTAACCTCTCAATTTATAGTTTCTTTAACCAGGACAAGGATTTGGTGAAAAAGGTCACTTCTTCTACAAACACATTGGCTACAAGAATTGTCCATCAGGGCATTTCTGTCATAGCACAGGTATGTAAACATACTTACAGTTAGAAAAAACACTAACCACTGTTTACAAAACACCATGAGAACTCTGACTCCAAAAATGCAAATATCAAAAGCTAACAGAACTAGGCAACACAGAACTCCTGGATTTATAGTGGTTGAAACTATGCAAGAACACTGCCACACACTGTGACTCATGTGAAGCAGAGTTGGAAGAGTAGAAACTGTGAATAAATATAAGACATTGTATTTACTTGGTTTAGCTACTTTCTTGGAGCTTTGATATGTATTTGCCAGTCAGCTGAGAGACCTGCGGAGCTGGATCAAAGAAAGCTTTTGTGTGTGTATGTGCATCTGCATTTTTTGTACATACACGTGCCAAAACTCATACATCTGTAACCTTACCAATATAGAAAAGTGAGTGAAGAGTCTTCTAGTCTGTCTAGACTTACATGCTGGAAGTATTTGTAGAATCAATATCTATGACCAGTTGATTAATCTCAGAAAAATACCCTGGAGGTTTTTTTAAAAAATTGGTTTTACTACTCTACTATTCCTATTTTTGTCATCTTAATGCTACCAAATACTTGATGCTTTAGAGGTGTGAAATACTAATAGAGTATAGGAAGTACTTGGAAATACTACATATGCCACAGACCTTAGACAATACCCTCCCTGATTTACAGCCTTTAAATACACACCATCTGCCTGGTTTTGACTAACAAGAGGAGGCAGAAAGGAAGAAGAGTGGACTTGGGGGTTGAGGGGCAGAATATGACAACTGTTTACATATTTTCTGTTTTGAAAACAAAGATAGGGTAATAAAATTCTCACATGAATGTTTTTTGTTACCATTAATTCATCTTGATGATATGCATACACTGTACCTCTCAAAATCACAGTGACATCTTTCACAGTGCTGCTTTCCAGCATCTGATACCATTGTAATAACACATTATATGAAACTTCTTTATTACTATGGCTGAGAATACAAAAACCTAACATGTTTGAATGACAAACATGTAATTGAATAAATCATACTATGTTGTGCACTGATATGTCTACTGGGAACTGGAAAAAGCAGCATCTACTTGGGTCTAGGTTTATATTTCCACCATGGTTCCAGCTGGAAACCATTGCATAGGAGCAGCGTGTTGCTTGTATCCTGAAGAGTCCCACAGAGTCTGCATTTCTTTGGACTCTGTTTCAGGATTTTTTAGGATGGCTTGCTGACTTCACTGACTCATGTTGCCCTCTACAAGGTGGGTCTTAAGCAGGCTGTTGCACTTGTTCTCTCCCAGAATCACTACTCACTAACATGGACATGCCCCCAGTATGATGATATGAAAAGTCATGGTCTTCAGGGAAAGGGGAAACAGCAGGAAAAGTGCTTTATTGTGTACAACAGGGGTTTGATTTTTTTTATTGTCATTTTATTAAAAACCTATTAAGCACCTAAATAGATTTGGCTTGCCAGTATCAGTAAGAAACTCTCATATTTTGATATTGTATGGGTGGAACTACAGTACAGTACTACATTACTGTAGCAGCTCAGCAAAGATCCTTGAGCATGTTGAATGTTGTGAATTTGCTGTAATGGAAGAAAATATTTCTGGTCACTTCAGGAGGAGGAGGAGGATATCTCTTTGCTGTGATTTGCCAAGCTTTGCCACGAAAATCAAGTCACAGTCAGCTGTAGGCAGTAAGAAGTCAGAGCTGACTGAACATGCTAATATATGATGCCTTCTGTTTGCTCTTCAGTATTTCTACAGCTTTCTCTATTCAGATATTCAACTTTAAAAGCCTTCCCCAATTTAACACAGAGCCCCTGATGCATCCCTAACTAGGGAGGATGATTGGATGAGCCAGGCACACAGAGCTGTTTCGCTAAGGATAGTCTCTGTGGCAAATCTCTGAAAAGCAAAAGATAAACTCCCACTGGAATACACAAAGAAGCAATAACCATATGGGGATTGTGATGTTGAATATATCAGAGAAATCAAGAAAAAATATATTTCAGGATAAGTCACCATATGGCAGGCATCAGCAAGGCTTAGATATTCTCCTCAGCTTGGGCTGTTTCTTATACAGGTCATAGAAAAAAAATGCTAATACCAGGAAAAAATATGCAAGATCAAAGTCTGCACATGAGTTAAAAGCATCTCAACATGTGGGCACAGCATGTAATCCATGGAGCAAAAGAGGCAGCTGATGCTTCCCACACCTGATTGCACACAGGGGTACAGCCATCTCAGTTCCCTCTGCCTGCAGCCTGGTCCTCTGACCACCAGTATGTGAACCATGAAGAAAAAGGTAATCAGACCTCATATTACAGGACAAACGGTCATCTCACAAGGAGATAACTACAGGTTCTGTTTGCCTTAATCTTATACCATGCTGATTACCACAGTTTCTGAACATGCACTTTAAACATAAATTAAACTTTTTTTTTTTTTCTCTCTCCCTCACCCTGCATGTCTTCTTGGGAATTGCTTCCTGACTATCTTCTGTCCAGGACCACTCAACAGGTCATGTATTTTTCTCTTCAGTTGAAGCATTGGACACCAGTCCTTGCCAACAGCAATGGAACTGCTTTGAGAGAGCAAGCGATGTGTCCCAGCATCTATGCTAGGAATAGTTTCCTCCCTTTCTGGAGACAGTTCATACATTCACAAACTGGTCAAATTTGTTTTGTAATGCACTGGTCTATCACTTAGGGAAAGTGAGTTAGCACTCAATTCCAAGGCAATTCCCCTATTTTCCTGCCAACAGCTCTGACAGGAGCCCACGGGGAAATAACCATTAAGCAAACATCTGTGTACTTCCTATCTGTCAACATCTTAACAGCTTCAGAAGTGGGGACTGACACGAAGGACCTGCCAGCTTTACCAGAGCCCAGATTCTGAGGCTGCTGAGATTACCAGAAACTCTGTCTCAGCAGTGATAGAGACCAAGAGATATTTAACTACACAAAGTAGCAAATTGCTGTTTTCCTAAATGTATTTTGTTTACCTTAATACAATACGTGTCAATTTTTACAATAAAAATCTCTCTTGAGAATGTGGTGCGGGATTAGCCTTGTCACATGTCTGGTGATGATACATTTTACTGTCAACTTTTCAAAATGATTAAGTGAACAAAAAAGCTAAATTTTTTAGCATTTTCTTCATAAATTAGTGTAGGCAGGATTCTTTCTGTTTGTCAGCCTCTGATATGTTTTGGTAATTTGGCTCTGATGGTGGAGGGAAAAGGAAAAACACAATGGGGAGAAAGACAGGTAAAGAAACCCATTAATCTTGAGAAAAACAAGACTGTGATCTGCCTATCAACCATAAGATCAAAATCACTCAAAAAAAAAGGGCACTTTTATTTTCACTTGAGTATAATGTTAAAGCAACTTGCTACTTCACATTCTCAGAAGTACAATCTACAAAACACCTGTTACCTAATAGTTTCTAGAATATTTTCACAGGAACAGAATATGCTAGTTATCTTCCTTGACACAAAATGGGCCAGCCAACACTTCCAAACTACGCTTGAAATAACACTTTTGCACAGTACCTAGCAGTGAATACTTTCTTCAGTTAGATGACTAGCCAAACTGTGATCTTATGTCAGCAGGGAGGTGCTGCAAGTGATATTTGTGACAGAGACAGCACTGTAGTTACCTTGATACAAACTTGTAATCAAGTTGAAAACATTTAATGTTTTGGATGTAGATATTACAGAAGCATCTTAATGGAATAAAAGTCAAACAGCACACTTGATATAGGATTGCCACAGCCAACCATGGGCATTCTCTATGGTATCTTATCAGAAGGCACAAAAATCTTTGTCTTGCCCAACAGCATGGCTGATTTGGCCTACCCACTACTGCAATCAGTGGAGACAATTAGATATCATTCTCAATACACATAATATAGGTATCTGCCAGCTTCAACGTTCAGCCTACTTTCAGCTAACTGCATAGAGAGCCAGGATTTCACAGCTTTGGAAAGCAGATGATCTAAACTATTTTGTCATCTCTTAACCTTAGAAACTGTTACAGGTAGACACTGGCCTTACTTGTAGGTCAATTGGCTGTTGTGGCACTGAATATTCATGCTTCATCAGCTCCCATCTCCTTCAGAGAGGAAAAAATACTTGCAATGTTTACAAGATCATCTCCTTGACTATGGATCATATGATAGCCTAAAGTGAGGTGCCAGGCCCTTTGATGAGCAGCTTCATATACATAAATCTGGCTAGAGGATCATTTTCTGAACGTGAATAATATGCTGTCTTCCTGTTTTTTTATCCCACTGAGAGAATATCTGAAATGTGTAACAGTTAAGCTTAGAAATCATAGCATTTAAGCTATTGGGACAGTCATTTCCCTAAACAGCTACCACAGGGAGCAGTTCAGAGTTAATGCTTGGAAAACAAGAAAGAAAATGCCCTGGAGTATTAGTAAACTTGTGGCTTGTGTTTCTGAGGCTGCCAGTAGTAACAATGACATTAAGGGAAAACAGCACCCTCTTTGAGCAGATGTTTTATTCACCCTGGTTGTGTACTAGAAGCCCCAAGTGTTGGGCCACCACCCAAATAGATATGTGCCAGTGTGAGGAACAGTGGAAGCTCTTAAACACACCATCAGTCAAGCCTGAATCTGGCAAATGTTAGAATATTACAGGATTTCTTGCTGTATGTCATGGGGCCTAGTTGAGTTTGAAAACAAAAAGAAAGGTCAGTTTAATGGGGAATTCAGATCTCATAAAATATGCAGGATAACATATGTATGCTTATACTATTGCTCCTAGTTCCAGAAAAGTAGAAAGAATACTGGAGCTTGCTGGCTGTTTTAATCAGGGGCTAATACTAAATCACAATTGTACCAAAACTTTCCCCAGTTAGTTTTTAAGACTTTAAAAGTACTAACCCTGTATTCAGTGTTCTCTGCCCAAAAATACTTCCCCAGGTCTGCAGCTGGAGAGCGATGCTTTTGACAAAGGAGCTACTGGCATTTCCCACCATTTAAATAAACCTTTGCATCAAGCCTGTATGAGAACATGGACAAAGAAAATGTCTGTGTAGTAATTATATGCTTTATTCCCCTTTCAGTAGATTGAACTTGGGAGCTGGGGAACAGAACTGTTGCTGGCAGAAAGCCCTCCACGCTGGAGTTACAAAAGGATGAAAGCTGCTGGGAGCAGGACAAGAAAGCAGGACCATTAAACATATGGGAAAAGAGTTGACTGTACACATCAACTGAAAAGCTGTTGACTGGGAATATTTGTACACCCTGCTGTTACCTCCTGTGTTTGTGCTGAAAACCGCATCTCTTCTAACAACCTCAATTGCAAAGCTGTGCTTTTTTATCCCACTACTAGGTTTTAATCAAGACAATACTATGATGCATCAAAAGCATAGGTAATTCCTTTCTTTGTTCCATTCACTTCCAAAGGTAGCCATTTCCATCTGGTATAATCATTAACAACCAGATAAATCAAAATATAACTAATGTAAGTTTATATATTGCCAACAAACTTCTACTAACACTCTATAGCTTAGAACATGGCTAAAGGATCATTGTGACATATATTCCTTTTATATTAATAAACTCCCATTTATCTGTTTATTAATACTGAAACTTTAGCTTAGAAATATGTCTATAAAATAAAGCATCACCTCCATCATGTGCTACTGAAGTCTGAGCAATGTAAGTAACAATAAAACCATACTATGTCAGCACCTTGGCAAAAATATCTTTTCACCCAGCAGCTGATGACAAAATGTGATAATGTCACATCTGAATTAAAAGAACAAGGATATTTATGCAGAGATTTAGCACAGAGCATTCAGCACAAAGAACACACCTGACAGAAACAGATCTATTTCTACCATATTCTCCTTTCTTAAAATACACATTGTAAGTGTTCATTTCATTAGACTGCTGGAAAGCAACACCTTTTCAGATCATTATAGTGGCATCAGTTTAACACATTGCAATGATGGATTGATAGTAATTTGCCTTGTAAACAGAATGCACTTACAGAACTGCACCACGCAGCCACAGCTGTGCCTTAAGCAAGTTTCTAATACTCTTTTCATGCCTTTCATTGATATATGCAACTACATTTGTTTGTACATGATCTTTTCATACACGTTGGGCCTAATGGTACCAGTAAATCAAGCTGCAAAATGACTATTTATCAAAAAGTAAATACCTCTGAATAGAGCTCAGACTTGGTCTCATGCATCTCCGAGGCAAGGGCAATTAGGAGTAATTGTTGCTAGAATCACTTTCACATGGTTTTTAAGCAGCAATCCTGGAACCTGTAACAAAGCTTACTACCTAAAGATACAACAGGCTATATTTTCAAAGCTCCCAAATTCTCTGTATCAAATTTGGGATCTCATGTTAGCAAAGCGTGTGCATGACCACAGCTCATTTGCTTGTGGCCATTTGCATACATCAGATGTGCAGAAATATGAGCAAGCAGGCATCACCTACAAGGTAAAGAGGTCTTGGTATCACACAAGCACAGCTGTGTCTCAGTCTCTGCCCTTGCCCATGCATGAGCTCCAGGCAGTAGATCAAACTGAGAGCACACGAGGCAGTAGCTAAGGGTAGATCAGGGAGGATGCACTGCAGAGCAGTTACATCTCCATGAGGATTTTAGCCAGGAGGACAGGAGGCTCAGCGGTGACCTTATCGCTCTCTACAACTCTCAGAGGGGAGGCTGTAGCCAGGTGGGGATCGGACTCTTCTCCCAGGCAACCAGCGACGGGACAAGAGGTCACAGCAGCAGGCTGCACCGGGAGAGGTTCAGGTTGGACATCTGGAGGAATTACTCCACAGGAAGGATGATTAGACATTGAAATGGACAACTCAGAGAGGTGGCAGAGTCACCATCCCTGAAGTTGTTCAAGAAATGACTGGAAATGGCAATTAATGTCATCATCTATTTGACAAGGAGGTGTTCAGTCAAAGATTGAACTCACTGATCTGAGAGGTCTTTTCCAATCTAATTGATTCTGAGATTGTGAGGATGACCAAAGGCCTTGGATATTCTGCAGCTGTGCTTCCCTGGCTGGGGCAGGTTCATCACCTACACACAGCACATGCAGGTGCCGAGCAGCAGCTTGTGTCTTCTAAAAACCACACCATGAGTGTGAGTGAAGGACTAAGAATGAAACTGGGGACTGACCAGCAAGTCTCAGGTAAAAGCATACACATGACCTGGCAGATGTGGAAATGTAAAAGCTATTGCACAGGGCACAGCAGGGTGGGTCATCTTCATTTCCTCCTCAATAGACACAGAATGGGCACACTCAGGATGATTTTTGTAGAGGAGATAATTAACTCACAAATACATTTAGTGCCTTAAAGAACTCAATGAACACAAGGATACCAGTGATCCAGTGGGTATATTTAGATTTCCAGAAAGAAACTCAGTTGTCATAGGCAACTGTTGTTCTTGTGTAGAATGTCCCCTCACAAAAAATAATGTCCAGACGATAGAAAACCAAATGTACCTTTTATATTATAAAAATACCTCCTTCTTGCCAACTCGACTTTATTCCAGAGATGGTGGTATTTCAGTGCTAAGAATACCACAATCTCCCTTATATTCATGCTGTGAACATTCACATCCAAAGAACACAGGGAGGTATTTGATCAAACAGAGCTACAGATGTGTTTCCATGAACACATCCAGAACAACCAGCCCTGGCCCTCTCTGCAAGCCAGAAGGGTTTGTCCTGTGCAATCAGTTTGTTGCTGAGGCGGATGAAGATTTGAGAATATTTCAGTTTCTCCCTGAGACATGCAGTCTTCAAGGAAAAATACTTAGCAATTTAAACATCAACCTGTAAGTTAATGTTTACCACCTTAAAAAGCAGACAACAAAGACAGTCATCTATAAACAGGTCTCAAGTTGGCACTGCATAGACCAGGCACTTTCCAATGACCTGGCTGCAACAAGGGGTATTTTTGTGATGCCTCTACTCCTATTAAGTGGGATATATGCTTTTATCTCTATACCTCAGTTCTTGCTTTTAAGGCAAAACCCACACACTTTTCCAGCTGCATATTACTGGATGAGAAAAAGGGAAGAGAATGGCAAAGCATGGAAATACAGAGATCCAAATAAGATTTTATATTTTTTTTTTTTGCCTTGAGCTATAAAGCAACCATTGCCTACTTTCCAGGATGTTTAATTTAATTAACACAGCCTACAAGGATATTTAAGCAGCAGTTAATAGAGGGTAAAATACAAAATGAATAAGCAACAAAAATGTCCTGTTTATGTGCACTTTGCTTTGTATTGTAAAGATAAAATGATTGTGATTTGATCTGTATCTGTATTTCCAACTCATACTCAAATGATGTGTCATGGTGTTTTAAGCTTCAATGCCACTGCTCATTAACAAGCAAGCCCATCACTTACAATTAGAAACAACTTTGAAATAAATCCTCAGGCTGTCACAGTGACAGTGCTGACTGCACTCCACTACTGCTGGGAAAGGCAGCTGTATTTCCACTTCAGTCTGCACTCCCTGCATGAGCTCTCCCTGCTCAAGCCTAAGCACAAAGATAAACTGGACCCTTACCACAGCAAGGAGAAAGAATATTTCTTCTTAGCTTTGTCCAACTTCTTTTCCTCCTCTCTATGCTTTACTGTGTTTTTTCTTCTAGTCTAATAGATCCAGCACTCACTACAAATGGCATTATCTCAAACACAATCAAAATTTTGCTGAGGGCTGCAATGAAATTTTCCCAAAGGCCTCAAGAGGCATCTGATTTGTCAAGATAGCAAAAATCATTGACTCTCTTTTTAACTTTGAAACACATGGCAAGGGAATACAGATGGCTCCAGCGTGAGCTTCTTCTCACTGCCTGGATTATACCACTTTCTGGCTTACTTTCAGCCTGTACCCTATTATGCACACATCATTTCAAAAGTAAGGCTTCCTCACCTCAGTATTTCTTGATCTTACAACTCAGTATCATCTTTTTTTGAGTTTGACCTCTCTACTTTCTAGGTAACAAAGGTTATGTACTTTTATGAAGGAAATAGCATTGACACACTTACAAATGTTTAAAAGATGACATGATAGAGGAATGTGGCATTGTTACTGGAGAACAGTCACTGCTTTAGGGCATGAAGTTCTGAAATTCGGGCAAGGCTTACAAAAATTCTGTCCAATAAGTGAGGCTGATAAGCCAAGGAAGATAAAGGTCTAATACTCATGAATCAAACACTCAGTGAACCCACCTTTCATGGTAGTCTGATGGAAATAAAGGGGTTTATCAGCTGCCAACCTCTGAAAAAATCAAGCCTTTTTTTTTTTTTAAACAGAATCCCAAGTCTCACAATATTTGCCCATATTTTTGTGAAATAAAGTGAAATCCTCATTCATACACTTCATTCAGAGTGTAGTAACACATCCTGGTAGCAACACCCAGCAGCTGTTGGTCCAAACATTTGCAGGAACTTCATGGATGCCCACTGGCCTTAAAATCATTGTGAAAATCACTAGCATTTTCTCTGTTGATATTAAGACTGTGCCATTATGAGTTAATATATCAATGATGAGGTTATTGAATTCCTTGCTATGATGAGAAATCAATACAGTTCTGCCCAGAGTCTTCTATTCACACATGCAATATATGAGCAGCATCAGACAGGTTCTAATACTATGACAATAAAACTACAGACAAGCAGTTAAGCACAAAAGATCACTTTATTTTTCAAATCACACCTCTCTCATTCTTGAAAAGGTGTACTTCTAGTTGTTACTAATTTAAATATACTCTATATTTTCCTGGGCAGTTAAATACTTTGAAGAAGAATCCCCAAAGAAATAAATACAAAGCACAACAGTTTCACTTTATGATTTGCTTTGAGCATTGTCTGGTCCTGCATCCACTCTGGGACTCTGCTGCTCTTTGAAACTGTAAAATCCACAGACAGCCTTCCTTGTTTGTCACAGCCCTCTGATTATCAGCTGTTAATACAAACTGTTAATACAAAGCCAGTGCATGCACAAATAGCTTACAGCAGTTTAATAATTCTAACACTTTCCTTACAAATACACACATTACTACTAAGGAAATAATTGGGATGGTTCATTTTCTGGATGCTCATAGAAAATTCCATGTTACAAAATGCTTGTTTGATGATGTGCATGTCTGCTGGTGAAAAGGAAATCAGTACTAACAAGGTTTGCTGGGTTGTTCAATGAATAACTTACAAAACCAGACAATTCCCAAAGTTATCAACTGGATCACTGCAGCACAATCTGCAACCACCATTTTACCTGAAACCTTAATCAGCTCCAAGGGTTGGTAATGCATATCTGCCACAGTATAAAATGACAATAAAATGCAAGGTCATCAGAACACACCATGGGTTTATTCTTATATGATGAGCACAGTCCAGTGCAATAGCACGGATCCTGCAGCCAGGAATGGAGGCCTGATGATGCTGTTTTATGACGCTTGTCACGATAATGGAGAGGTGGAAGTTGTCCAGTGCAGGCAGCATCATGTCCCTTCAAAGAGAAAGTTGGAGTGCTTCCCATGCCAGAAGTTGCGCTCCTGAAAAAGCTTTTCTTGAAAGAGGTATCAGCAAGAGCCTGAACAGGTGTGGCTGTGAATTCATCCCAATTACACGTCTCAGTTGGGACAGTATTCCTGAAAATGCAATCAGGGTCTGGCAGGCCGATTTTGCTACACACGCATGCACTTACAGAACATTCAAAGACTATGATAAAGTCTAAACACTGTAGCTGAAACTCGTACCTGTTCACAACAAAGTCTGAGGTAGTTTAGAACCACTCTATAAGAAAGAAGGGAAGGGATTTAATGCATAAAAATTTCAAGATACCATTATAATTGCTACAGAGAAGGGGAGGTTAACATAGTGTAAAATGGATTTAAATTACTGTCTGTCAAGAAAGAGGAGCTGCTAACACAGAATGAGTGAAAAAGTTCACTAAAACCCAAACTTCTGTTTAGCCTGGCTCTGAACATTAACATTCACTTAAAAAAGAAAATCAGAGACAATACTGAAATTGAGCAAAGCAAAAAGGAAAGAACACTTTACAAGAGACTGGACAAGGTTAATAGACATGGGGTCCAAATTGTGAAGTAACACTGTACTTCCCAAAATGAGTCCATGTGCTCAATGGAATGTTTGGATCCCTGGACAGCCAAAATACCTTCACACAGGGACATTTAAAAGTTATGAATTTTTTCAAGGTTCACTCTTGATGATGCAGTTTACTTAGAAGAGAACACTTATGTACAATTAATGCCTTGGACAATGCACAGCTAGCAAATTGAGCATATATCTAGTGTATCATGGTGAGAAAGAAATATTTTAATTTATATTTAAACTTAAGTTACATAAACCAGCATAAAATCTGGGATTTTCCTCTTAAGGGTAACAGATTGTAAACAGATCATGGAAGTACAAGGTCCAAAAGGACTAGTATTTCACACATCCATAGACAGCCAAATTCAAATGTTGCTCACTAGCACTAGACAGGCTAGTGGTAGTTACCTCTTGAGTCTGAGGTGAATGAAAGGGGACGATGGCATTTTACTCAGTGTATGACAAAGAGGTAAAAATAAATAATTTTTTATAATTCCTTATAATTCCTATCACAATACGAGGAAAGTTACAGGGAACACCCCAGCATCAGTGATATGATGCTACACAGAGAGGAAAAGAAAAGGAGGAACAAGCAGGTTGGGGAAAGCATGCAGGAAAAAGTAAGAGCTGGGAAGATTGGAGACAAACAGAACTAGCTCAGGCCACAAGAACTGTATCTTTGTGTTGCTCTTTCCATAAATACTACTAAAGTTTCACTTCCTATGTTCTCTTTTAGCACTCATATTCAGAAGAGTGATAGATTACTTAACAAAATTCCATAATTTAACAAAATAAAAAGGCCATAAACACATGTTTGCAAATAGTCACTTCAACTTGTATGACACATACACTTCCATCACTATAAATGCACAGATGCAACCATGTAACTCCATACCAGTCTTTCCCTTAAACTTCTCCTTGCAAGTCCAGCTCCTGCTTTAAGTGATATTTCTAATCTAATCATCCAAGCCTCATGAGCTTTGTATTATTGCATTCAAACATTCATTTATGTATTTACCTCTCAAAATGAGCAAGTGACATGACTCCTGAAACAGATCCAAATCCCACAACACTGACACCCTTTTTATTAAAAACAGCAAAACCAAACTCAGCATAAGAATAATATAGAATAACCCAAACAGGATCCTGGCCTGCAGAAGCAGAAGAAACCTGCCATTGATTGATTTCTCATCATGACAAATCTCTATGAGAAATTCTTGTGAGGAATCTTACCATCTTTTAGCAACTGAAGGTAACTAAAAAACCCAACAGACAGCTACAGAAGATGCCCAAAAGCCAATTCTGTGTGGCCTGACCATGTTTCAAAAGCACAGGCTAATAGTTTTGTGTAAAGACAAAAATTTCTTAACATCTGCTGTTAGACATGTTTATAGGATTCTAGGTATTTAGCACAAGCCTCACCACCTAGTCACTATAGCTCAGGAGTACAGAGACAGCAGCCAGGTGATAGAGACCAAAAATTACATGAATGAAGGAAAGGCTGAATCGGGATTGTTCGGCCTGCTAAAGAGAAGGCTTTGGGATGACCTGACTGCAGCTTCCAGTACTTAAAAGGAGCCTACAAGAAATGGAGGGGGACGTTTTACAAGGACACATGGTGGCACGACAAGTGGGAATGGCTTCAAACTGACAGAGAGTAGATTCAGATGAAATATCAGGAAGAAATTCTTTACTGTAAGGGTGGTGAGGCACTGGAACAGGTTGCCCAGAGATGTTGTGGATGCCCATCCCTGGAAGTGTTCAAGACCACCTTGGATGGGGCTCTGAGCAACCTGCCCTAGTGAAATGCGTCTCTGTCATGGCAGGGAGGTGAGAACTCAATGATCTTTGAGGTCCCTTCCAACCCCATCATTCTCTGATTCCCTGATTCCTCTCCAGAAAGAAGCTGTGATAACTACTATTCACTTGGACTACACAGCATATCAAACCCTCATCTGTGACAAAATACTGTCCAACTCACTTGACATTTCAGGACTCAGCTGGTACTTTTTGGACACAGAATTTGGTGTAAAAGATCATATGGATTAATTTTGTAAGCTCCTCAGACTACTTAATATAATTGATTGAAGTTGTTGATGTATATCTGCCAGTTTTCAGGAGTCAGATGATAATTCTGAAAACAATGAGAAACTTGTTTTAACTGAGCAGCCGCACAGAGAATAGATGTGCCAAGATGATAAGTACAAAAAGGATGAGTAAAAGTTCATTTTACCAACAGTGCAGTGATAGCCCAGGGCCTAAAGTAGTAGGAGGCACTGAAGAGGCATGTTTACACCTGTGCAGGGTGATGCCACCACTCATTCAAATTTTTAGTAATCCAAACTTCAATTCCATTACGTTCATGTAAGGGATCAATTACAATTTTTTCATAGTACTGCACTGCATTATTGTATTAGGATGCAAGGAACAGTGTCAGAAGTACTTCTCTAATGACTGTGTGAAAATGTGTAATGCCAAGGGTGTACAAAGCTCATTCTTCACTCCCACCATTTGGACATATCACAGTAATTAAACACATGCAGTATGATAAAACTGGTACGTGGTTGCACAGGTAGTCAGTACACTGGCATATGACAGATACCTGTAGTTTCCTCATACTATGCTGCACTTTTTAATTTGGGCTTTATCTAAAAAAACAGTTGCAGAGTGATTTTAAAACTTTTCTTGTAAGCATTCAAACACAGACCCAGATTCCACCATGGAATGTGAGTAGGACTTTGTCATTACCTCAGCCAAAGCTTTGTGACGAAAGCTTGGGAAGGGCCAAAAAAACTGCTGGGGTTTTTGAGCAGGTAACAGAAGTCATATGAAGGTTCACTCTGTAAACACTGCAAGCCACAGCAGACAAGGTAGCTAGGAGAAATATCTGTGTTCTTTGAACTGCATGATCTTTGAGATGAGCATTTAACTTGCTTTATATTGTCTACACCTCACCACAGCCAAATAGCCAATATTTAACAATTGGACAAAAACTTTGGACTGGCTCGCTGTACCTTTTTTAGTCATTTGCACCTTCAAAGCAACCAGCATCCTGCCATACCACAACTGCAGCATTTCGCACCTGCCTGGACAGATTTTTTTATCTTTCTTTTTTTTTTCATTTTGGAGCTTTAGAACCTGTTCTAAACTCAAACTAAATTAGCTACTGCCTCAATTTAATGCATATATATATGTGTGTGTGTGAATATTTAGGCACTCCTAAAACTTGACCCAGGACCTTTACTTCTGTATCCTGAACAAAGCTTTGTGGAGCTTCTACATATATATATATGAGTTAAGTAGTACAACTGACAACAACAATAACCAGTTCAGAGGGAACTAACAATTCTAACCTAAACAGAACCATTAACTGAGAGATGGGGATGGAAACCAGGCCTCAAGCACCTTCTGGGATCTACAATTATTTTTGAAGCATAGTTTAATCCTCTGGCAACTGATACATTGAGGCACAAGCCTAAACATTTACTCTTGGATACATTAACTCTCACAGGCTCTAATAATTTGCTTACTACTCTAGCCACAACAACAAAATTACCAATGCATTCACTTGTTTATTTGACAGTAGACTAACTCCTGTCAAAATATAAGCCAATTAATATCTTCACAGAGAAATGCAATCTAAAGCATGTGAAATCAAATATAAGTTCTAATCCCTTATTAAGTGTCTCTGAGTGGGCATCACTTCATAATCAGAACTACAATCACACAACAATCAGACAAGAGTGGCATTAACTTTGTCTTTTAATTTTTGTACTGAAAATTTAATCAGACTGAAACAATTACAGACTTCTTTTGTTTTCTTTCATGGAAACCAACTCTCATCAAGTCAGGTACTCAACTGAAAATTCTCTAATGTTATCATTAGTAAAGATGAAGATGCATTAAACTGAATTTTTCAGCAATGCTGAGAAGCACTGAGCTCTTACATGAGTTGTCATAATAAATAAGAGAAACTGATTTTCATGGAGAAAAGAAGAAAGAAATGGAGCTCTGAAAGAAGGAAACTGCAATGAAAGAAGAGCTCTTACTCTAACAAAAATTAATGATTTCTCCTCTGTACTGTCTTTTACATTATACTTGGGTTAACTTCTCTCATTGTAATTCCATTTAACAGCAATTTGAACTTGTTTTAAAGCTGATTGGAAATGGCTTGAAAAGCATCTTGAAAAATTGTAAGCTGCACAATGTTTGCTCACTTCAAAAATTAATTTTCGCAGATAATAATTTTCCCTTGCATTCTGTGAGAAAAAACCCTTTTATCTTCTGTTGGAAAAAGTTAACTAAATAAAAAGATTTTAGTAAGACCTTTGTTGAGCTCCAGAGGAGTTAAGTCTAAGCCTCAATTCAACCTATGAAAGTAAAACTGAGAAAAGGAGGCCTGGGGAATTTAAAGATACTGAAGTACCAAACAGAATCAATGACTCAATATTGCCAGTATAGTTATTTCCATTATGCAGAACTCTAACAACAGGTCTATTTTGTAGTTTCTGGTAAGAAAGCAATGAGTACCTGGTCAGTTCTGCTCTAACCCTGTTGTAAATAGAATATGACTGATTACACAGTTCTGAATAATCACAGTATTTCATCACTCTGATAAACCCGAATACTAAGCCATAACAGCACAACTTGCTTTCACTGAAAAGAGAAGATAAAAAAAGGAAAAAAAAAAAACCAAAACTTCAGAGAAATATACAGCAAGTACATCTGAAATTGGGAGTCCATAAACACAGACAGTAACTAGAGAGAACGAGAACATTCACACAAAACCACAAATCAGTTCTGTGTTGTATCTTCCTTTGTCACTGCTAATACATTGCTGCCACAATGTTTAAGACAAGAGACCTCTTCTAGGCAATACAGGTTTTAGGGGTGTTTGCTGGTGGGCAATATTAGAAGACTAAGTGGAGTTCAGCTCTCTGTAAACTTTATTTCTTTAAATGAAGAGGGTAAAGGTTGAAAGTGTGAAGGACTTGCAGCAGGGTTTGTTTGCCTTAAAAGCCCGGGAGCTCACTGGGCTCACCTTGATGACAGGTTCTCAGAGCAACACAAAATAAAATAAAGACTCTGAGAAAGGCCTTTGTGACAGAGAAGAAGTCTAATACTAAAAATTGCTATTCACCTCCATGAAGGGACAATGCAAAGTTATTTTTTCTTTTTATTGATTTATAGGAGTGGGAAGCCGAAGGGTCTATAAGACCTCTGAGTTTTTACTTTGGGAATATCAGATATCAGGATATGTTCATCCAGATTCTTGGCAAAGAGTGAATGCCATGGGAAATAAAGAGACATTTCTGTTCCACAATGAGTTACAGGACAAGATTGAAAAATGTTCTGTAGGTTACAGTTTACAAGACTTATTTGTAACACAGAAATTAACTGTGCAGGTCAAGGATTACAAATGGAAGAATACCATTCTTTCTCTGACAGCCTAGACCCAGAACAGATGGCAGAACCTTTTTTTTATTTTAGTTTTTTTTTTTAACTTTCCCTACAACGGTGGCTACTTAAAACTAACACCTCGGAAGTTATGCCCTTTGCTTATCCACAGTTTGAGAAAAGCAGAATTGTTTGATGAAACTGCAAAGAAATGCTGCCTCTGCCATGGAGGACTTATCTACAAAAAGCAAGATATGCTTCAGGCATCGCAGTAGCTCCAGCATGAATTGCAACTGGAAAAGTCTTCTGCTTCTATTTTTAAAGGGAAAAAAATTCCAACATTTTTTACTTATACGTAAACAAGAGTGGTGTCCTCAGTAGCTGGTCTCAATTCTTTGATGCTCCAGAGGCCGTTAAGCCATGAGGTAACCAGCCCTGCAGACTGGGAGGTGCCTGGCACAAGCACTATCCTGCCTCAGTACTCCGGACTGTCTAAGGCAGCTGTGGCACACGAACTACAAGCTCTGTACAGCACAGTGGGCATCCATCTCCACCAACAGACATTCACAAGTCAGAACACAGCAGTGGGAAGCAAGGGAACTGTATGCAAATGTCAGAACTAAATTGTAATTTGGCAATGAAAAATACTATAATATTATTGATGAAGCCTAATCAATTTTATTTGAAAGAAAAGGGATGCTTTTGTTATTTGAAATATCCTCTGATTCACTGCTACCACTGATTATATTTCTTCTAGGGTTTAGCACAACTAGTATCCAACAGGGAAATTATTTCAAATTAAGTAGTGTGATAAATTAACATACAATTTGCTCTGTTGATATAACTCATTTTATCACTATGGTTATGTAAAGGAAAACCGTATTTATGCTGCACTAGCTTTGTTTTCTTCTGACAAGGTTATTTATCACCACAGGAAATTCCAAGTTCATAAAACTGGTTAGCTGACATTTCCAATATAATATACTTTGTGAGGAGGAACAACCATCCTAATCAATTTTGCCAATTACATCAGCATTTCTCTTAATACTAAATCTCTTTATCCCATACTGAAAGACCAACATGGAGTTCTTCCTAAAAGTCATGCAGATCTGGAGAGTAAGAGGCTACATCATCATCAGTGTGACAACAGAATAAGCAAAGTTGCAGGAAATGTAATCCAGACAGATATGGATGGATAACGAATTCTGTGACTGTAAAGTAAGAGCCAGATCTTTTACAATACAGGCAAAAGCATCACATTTTATGAAGATCATGAGAAATGTTAATGCATACACAGCCTTTGAATTTTTAGATCCAGACTGTAAAGATACTCTTCTTCGAAAAATGTAATTTATCTGCAAATTCTTCTTTTGATATTTGAACAACTGCTTGTCAGTGACCAGATGGAGTTCCACTTTTCTAAACCAAACATTTTTGATGTTCTGTTGCAAGTTGTCTTAGGCAGGAAAAATTTAAATAATCATCTTCAGGAGTGAAAAAATACAATTTTCTTCCAGATGGATGTTTGATTTAGGAACTTCCTTTTGAATGTAGGAAATGACAATTTTGTACTTTGAAAAGTCAGCTAAGGTCAAGATTAATATAGATACATTAATTAGTTTGTTGATACGATGAATGCTTTTCTTGTCATCCTACTGATGAATGAGAGAATTTGCATCTCAGCAGGTAAATATGTTGGATACTTCCTCAATCTACTGTACAGCATTTGCTATAGCCAAAAATAAGAAACAAAGTGGAATACAGAATCAAAATGATTTTGAAAACTAGTTACAAAGGAATATGGATAAAGAATCACTTTTAAAATAACATATATTCTGGACTGATGTATTCCATAAACATTTTTTTTTTGCTAATAAAAGCCTCTGGGGAACAAATACTTATTTCATATGCTTTCCATTCTGCTTGAGTAATTTTAGATTTCCACCGTAGATCTGCCTTTTAGTTCTTTCTGTTTTCCTTGCCTTGGTTAGATTAGAGAGGTAGGGTGTTAATGGGGTATTTGATGAATATTGAAGACCTATTTTCTCTCCCCTTGGAGACGAGCTTGATTTGAACAAATCGAGGAGAGTGAAACAGTCTCTTCATGTCCTTGGGAAAAAACCTTTTCCATTTCAATACTTCCAGCTTTCAGACATGGTCCCCTTCATTCACAAAGAAAGAAAAGGTGCCAGCACAAGAAGGTTCTGAGTAATTTCATATAATGTCAGTGGGGCTGCAAAAGCTCCCTTTCAACCTCCTTTATGGTTGGTGAACATGAGAATGCTTGGTGGATCCAGGAAGGGAATGCAGGGAACCAGGTGCTTGCAGCTCCAACAGGGCAAGAAACAAGCTACTGTCCACCAGTCCCCACCTCTGTTGTTGCTACTTCCTTAGTACTCTCATCCTTGTGGGTACTGTTTTGTGCTGGGCACTCAAAATGCACACAGTGAAATACCTGGAGAGAACAAAAAATTAAGATAAAGCAAAACAATTCAATGCTGGCAAAAGCATGAGCAAAGTAAGATGAAATCTATATGGAAGTCTGAATGGAAGTCTATATGGAAGTCTGCAGGACAGATCAGTGACATTAGGTAATTAGACAAAATACATGAGGTCAAAAACATTTACTCATGGGCAATAAACATTAGACAGGGAAAACACTGGACCATGACAAGGCCTTCACATTATACCAGCCTTTACATAT
Source organism: Lanius collurio (assembly GCA_020086605.1). Taxonomy (NCBI): domain Eukaryota; kingdom Metazoa; phylum Chordata; class Aves; order Passeriformes; family Laniidae; genus Lanius; species Lanius collurio. The sequence goes on from JACBWW010000002.1 coordinate 30,358,123, forward strand.
GGCACTGAAAATCAGAAAGATGTTTCCAAAGCAGATTGGGATATTTGTAAATGATATTTTCTTTGCCAAGTAGCGGAAATACCTACTACATACTATTGGATAATAACAACAATTATATTAATTGTCTTCAACACATGTTATGATCTAATCACTTCCTCAAAAGGCTGAATGTTCATGCACACTAGAAATGAAATTTAAATCATTACCAACATGATTCTATTTCAAGATTGCCCTCTGCTGTAATAACAGTGGCAGCTCTACAGACATGTCCTGGAGTATGTAGGAAGGCATTCAGAGTGTCCAAGGTGCCTGCTGCTTCCTCAGATGAAATATTCTGTTTGAAACAGTGATCATTTTCCAATGATTCAAACAATACCTGGGACCAGTGTACAGGTGACTGTATCTTAAGAGTAAGAGAACCATGTGCTTAAGCATTTTTTCCAATTTATTTTCTACTTTACTTACTTCTACTTGTTCTTGAAGAGTCTGGGAGGAGAATGGGGAGGAACTCTTTAAAATTGTTACAAAACTTCTTTCCATATGATTTCTCATTGCTATGAGTTGCACAGCTTTGCAACACACTAAACATAAATATTTTCTTACACTCCTTTAAAGTTTTCTACTACATGCATTGTAGTTTTAAAGCTAAAGCTTGATGAATATTAAGTCCTGAATTTTAAACTTATTATCTTGTCTTAATTTTGTATACTTTTATGACATCTTCTATTCTTTTTGCAAGTAGATCAGGTCTTTAAAGCTCTTCTCACAAACAAAGGTAATCTCTTATAATCTTAACTGCCCTTTCCCAGACCCTTTCAAGTTAATATGGGCAAAATCAAATACATAAACAAGACATGGGTTTACTACATACTCATACAAGACTACAGAATATTACATTTTCTATCTTTTCTTCAATACAATCTAAAATCCTATTTTTCTTTTTGACCACCTCTGCTCAAGTGAACATTGAGCAGACATCTGCACTGACATGTTTGTAGTAGCCCCAGGTCTTTTCTGAGGATGTAGCTAGCTAATTTGAATTCTGACAGCATACATAAAATTAATAAAAAAACCCTTCAGTCACTGCTTGGGTCTTTTTTAATCCCCATTATATTTTCTTGTGCCCTCCAGTGTAAGGTTTTTATGTAGATACATAGCAATGCACGCTTATATTTCTATATATACACTCCTGCTCACATAAAGATGTACTGCTATGCCTTTATATATACATATATGAACAGATTACAAATCTGCACCAGCACCCACACAGAGACACACATGCACAAAATGGTTTTCCTCTGCATTTCTTCTGTTTTTTCCTAAAGTTGAACTAATTCCTATACTGGAATGAATTCTCTCCATCTGTTACAGTTCTTGAGAAGCCAATTTTTGTATTTAGCTACACTTCTAGAAAAGTCCCCTTTGTACTCATCCCACTCCCATGTTTAGAAAGTAACAGTTATTGTAATTTTTTCCAGCTGCACTTTTCAGGATAAGGCCTTTCAGAAAAGAACATTCTCTCATCAGTGCACCTCTGTAACACGCTGCTTTCCTTGAAAGGCAGCACAGAATGGGATGGAGGTCTTTAAGTGAGAAGATTCTGTATTTCTAGTGCATCCCATAATAATAATGTTTCTCATTTAAAACCTCACTTTACAAAGTGATACAGCTTTTTTAAACATAGTGTGGATAGCACTGAATTTTAGCTAGTACTAGTCTAAAAAGTCAGAAGTACACAATTCTTAAATTGTGACTTCCATTTTTACTGATTCTTTCATATTAAATTCTTAATGGTCAAAATATGTGGCATATTGGCAAGCCTGTGAATTTAGAACATTCTTCTCAGTTACTCTGCCATCTCAGCTTATAAAGAATACTGCATGTGAGAGAAGCATAAGTTTGAGAAGCACAGTCAAGCCCAGCTGCTTCATCCAGTATCAGAATTAAGCATTTCAGAACAGGATCACTAAAACAAATAATTTTGCATGTGCTTCTCTCAAAAGAAAAAGATGACAATTCAGAATCATCCTGTGACCCACATAGTGTTCTACTTCTCATGGATATTTTAAGAGAGGTCGGACACACAAAGCAATAAGGCCAAGTACATCTACACTGGTGCAGTAATTTGTAAGATAAAGCTCTAACATCAGCATCTAGGTGTCCTTTCCAGGTCAGTAATACTGAAGAAGAATAACAAGAGAAAACTTACATAAAGTATCAGGTGACCTGTCTGACAAATAAATGGTGACAAGGAAAAATAATTATTTTCTCTATAAAAGTAGGATGCTTGTAAGCTTGAGAAAACAGGAAGTCACACTTCTATCATGCTCTACTATACCAAAAACTATTCAAACTCCAGGTAAAAAAAATTGTGAACATCATGTCTTTCAAAACTTGAAAAACGTGGCAAGGAAAAGATGAGTTCAGAAGATTAAAGAATTCACAAAATAGAAAATTTTTATGGGATTTCTTTTCAAGTCCAAAAATCAACTCTTCTCTTTGGGATGTATAGATTATGTTACAAAGTTCAAAGGTATGTGTTCGCAGAACAAGTAAGGAGTATTTTGTACCTATTACAGTAATACTTCTTGATAAGAATATGCTGCTATTAGCATATTTTATTTAAAATGAGAATGGTTTGACATACTGTACAAGCAGTTCTGGGCAAGTAATTCTGGAAACTGTTTGTATTCTTACTGAAGAGACTACTGAGACTATAGAACAAACCAAGACTTTGGTTACACTGTTACTATTTAAATTGGAAATATGAAAAATATCTTGCTGCTTTCTTTCAAAAATTAAAATTTATGATGAAATGTTACAGACTCTCTATTTAATATATATATATAAATGTAATTTAGTAATATGTGCACACTGACAATGTTCCTCCTCTACAGGGTTTAGGAGAAATAATTTAAAAAGTAAAAACTAAATTAGTGTTGGATGCAGATTTTAAAGACAGAAAAGGAAAAGACAAAGAACAGCATGTGCTTTTAATTCAACTGAGACACTACATGAACAGCTGTAACCTCTATCCATACTCATCTTCACTAGTTATGCAGGGCTCTATATAAATAATTACACAGGATATTAAATTCCTTATAAATAGTAACCAATTTGAAATTAGAATTATGGCTAAAAGGCCATTGCTCTTCAGGGCTTAAAGCTGCCTTTAAGAATTCAAAGTTGAAAGCAATGTTTCCTGTAGTCTGGTTTGCTAAGTTTATGCAATGCACCTCATTCTTTTCTAACAAAGAGTTAGGAATTTACAAACACTGGCATAAGAGGAAACAAGACTGTCAATATGGATCAGTAATGGAAGAAGCCTTCCTCACACATTTACTACTCCATAGGCAGCCTCTGACTCTAAGGACTCACTGATTAAGGCTGACCTGTGTGTGGTGGGAGACAGCGCTCAGAAACACAAAATAAAAATTTACATTCCCAGTTCTGTTGGTTGGTCAGCTACTTTCCAGCTGCTGGCTGAGATGTTGATATCTGGTGCTGCATTTTTTTGCAAGAGTTGTGCTAAAGCTGGACACAGACAATGCTATTGGACAATGCTCCCAGTGCTTAGGAACCAGCTGCTGGTGCCTCTTATAATCTCATACAATAGAATCCTAATCTCAACAAAGACTTACATATACTCCTAAATTCACATATTGTAAATTGTTTCACTGAAGTCAAGAGTAAAATCATCTAAGACAATACATAACAATAAGAAAAGATAGAAGCACAAGTAAACAAAGATGGGATGATATTGCACTTGATGGGCTAGGATGAAATATTTTTTTCTGTATAAAATGAAAAAAAATCTCTTGGTTTGGCTGCTATAAGTCAACTGATTTACCAGGTACAAAAATTAATAATAAGTGAATCTCATGCAAATAAGATTTTCTTATGAGTGAGATTTTTCTTATGTTTTATTAATAAAAAAGATAATATACAGGTGATAAAACCCAAGTATATCAGAGACCATACACCTTTCTCTAGCACACTAAATTGGTATTTTAATTGTTCATCAAAATAAAGATTAATTTAAAATCTAACTCAATAGGAGTATTTGATGGCTATGTGGAAAGGTCAAAACTAGGAACAGAGGATAACACTGTTCAAGTGTTTTGCTAGATTGCCTCAGCAAAAAGATGAAGTATGTACATTTGAGAAGGCATTATCAATTTCACTGCAAGATATGAAAAACTATGCTGTGGTATATTCATGAAGAATATAAGGGTTCCTTACCTCGTTAGCTGTGTTGCGAGTTCCAACTATCCTGATAAAAGATGCAGGCTGTTTATCAAAAGTGATTGTTTGCCAGGATCTACAAAGAAAATTCAGAAAGACATACAAATACTGAATACAGTCACAAAAGCCCGCAGTAAAATATACAGAATGCATTCAAGTGACAGTATGTACTACTATCACTTAACAGGGCAAATGGAGAAATACTTTTCACTGCCCAATTTTCCAGCACTCCTTCCTCATTTTTAAGTGACCTGACTCTACTTACATGATTTCATACATACTTTATACCACTATAATTTCTGTGCAGGGACAACAATCATAATATTGCCGAAAGTTAAGAAAATGGTAAAAAAAAAAAAAGCCTGGATCAAAAGTCTAAAATCCTTGATTTATACTGACTGTATTAGATAAACGAAAGGTCAGATAAATTAAATTCATCCTCCTGTTCATGAGGAATCACCTAAGCTTAGCTAAAGAAAATTACAACTGTAGGAGAAAAAAACCCCAAACCAAACCACCTAAAACCTCAGACTTTTCACACTCTAAGTGGAGCAGTAGAGAAAGAGGAACCAAGCTTTCTTTGTGTGGGCCAAGGTCCTTCCAGGAAGTTACAAATGTCATAAAGCATCATTTGCAATTCAGGTTGTGAGCATTTCTCCATCCTGACACAACAGCAGTGAGGAGAACAGATCACTCTCCCAGAGCTGGTGTATAGCCTTTTGGGCTAGAGAACACTAGAGGAACATTGAGACCTCTATAATCTTTGTTCCTCACTCATACTCATCTAACCTGAGTGACGTGCAACACCTCAAGTAGCCTAATACACAGCAGGAAGAGAACACCATAACTTTGTGCTTACAGAACACTGATAGTAAAACAGAAAAAATAAAATATACCAGGAACTAGAGGTTTCAGTTTGATACCAGTTTTCCACAACACTAGATTATTACTTGAACGCATTAAAATTTAAATTATTTTATATTCATAAAATATGAAAACAAAATATACAGAATTTAACTTCTCAGCCAAATTTTAACTTTCTCTATCACAAAAGGCTTCAGAAATAAAATGAAGTTAGGTCTAACTTGATTAACTTAGTATGGAAAAAACATTGGATAGTTTTCCAGAATGGGTTCCGAATACCTTCAGAAGTGTTCATGTAAAAAAAAGGGACCAAAGCAAAACTGGAACAGAACACCACTCATTACCAGCAGACTACCCCAAAGCCTGGCAGTATGAACAGCTTGGCTGCTATTTGTCAGACATTTGATTTTTCCCTTAGTGGGAAAACTCCTTTTGTCACAAACATAGCATTTCTGGGCTTAATTTAGTTGGCTATTACTTTTATCACTGCTGTCTGGTTATATTTGCTTAAAGAAGATCACAAACCCAATCAAGTCCCAATTTCAAGTACTTTACTGGTCTTACTCCATGAGGTAATGGGTGTAATTACAGTCATTCATGATAACAGAAAGATGTGGTCTGCAGCAGGCCTCAGAGGTACAGCAGTTATCTACCTAATGGTATGGTTTACTTATATCCCTTATGTGGCTATACCTCTACTTTAAAGCTCAGTCTGTTTCTTCATGCTGTAAATAAAATATAAAACAGGAATGGACTATTTTGTTGATTGTTACAAGACCTGGAAGATTATTATGATTTAAACATTTCCCCTCTAAACAGGAGAATGATTCTTGAGATTCCTTCTAACATTCCTCAGGTACAGCCAGTCAGTCAATCCATCTCCATGGCCAAACAGCACTCGTTACCTTGAACTGCAAAGTTCCAAAGATGAGAGGCTGGGACAAACAGATGCTCACAACACTACTTCTCATAACAAAGCATTGCATAGTTTGCATTATGCATATGCTTTGACATTTACATATGCAAACTTTGTGCAAGGATAGTGGTGATATAAAAAACAGATTTGCTTTCTAGTGTATTTTAAAGCTCAACTAAATAGAAGAGTTTAAAATCCTAAAGAAGCTATTAAGAAGAGCCTGTGCCTTCCTAGACACTAATGCAGAATTAGTGTTCTGTGAAAAGAAAATATGAGAATAGAATAGAATAGAATAGAATAGAATAGAATAGAATAGAATAGAATAGAAAAGAATAGAATAGAAAAGAATAGAATAGGAGTGGAGTAGAAGTGGGTGTGTATTCTGCTATTTCTGAGCACTGGTTGAATACACACTGCAAGAGCTCAGTGTAGGTTTTCCAAGCATGGCAGTAAATGCCATTGTCTGTCCTACGATGTGCTAACAGGGAAGCTGATGCATTTACTTGGGAATATAGCTGAAGAGAGTGACAGACAGTAAGAGAGATTGAGAAAAAGGTCTCTGAAGATTGTTTTGATGACATGCTTCCAGATCAACTCCTCCAGGAAGTTCCTATGTTCGTTTACTTCCCATTGCGCTGCAAGTCCTTACTTTCTGCTACAATGCTATTATTAGGATTGGATTATAATAAACCCTTTAATGCAGTGGAAAAGAATATAAACATTTCATGAGAGTGTGAGACTTGAGGCAAGATAGCATTTTCAATAAACTCATTCCTAAGAATATTTACTATTTTGGTATTTGTCCATTTTATTCCTTTCCCATTGGAAAAAAAAAGTCAAAATTATAGACAATTTATAGAACAGTTATTAAAATTCAAGAATATTGCCACTAGAGAATTAATACTGGATTGCATAATGAGAAAATTAGGTGTCTTTTTTTATTTCCTTAGCAAAAAAGGGAAAAGCAAAATAGAGAACAAGCCAAATGGATTTGGAAAGAATCACTTTTGAAATAAGCAAGGCAAACCTTCTTCACTATAAAGTTGTGTGAATTTGACTGCAACAGTAGATTTGAGAATGTCGATACATGCAAGGCAGTATCTCTCCAGTATAGATGTAATTATGCAGCAAAGAGATAATTTATGCATTTAACTGTACCCTTTGAGAAAAGAGATTACTGACAGAACATTATCAAGGCATATCTGACCTCTTTTTTCATTTTTTTGCTGATATAACTCATTTACTGAGAATTCTTCTACTGCATAAAGCCCTAACAATTTTTCAGTGGTGTCCCTCAATTAAAGACATTATAGGTAATTCTTAAGTTTCTTTTTAACCATTTTTTATTAGTAGTTATCTCTGCTGGTACTATTTTAATAATTTCAGTTTCTCTGTAGAAATTCTATTTTGCAAATTGTTTTGTAGTCATGCCATTTATCTAGTCCTGCCACGCATATGTGCTTATTCACACTTTCCTCACACGAGCTAGTCTTTCTATCCTCAAAATCGCTTTTGATGGTCTTTACAGAAATTCCCTCCAAACCTTATACATTGCTCTTGCATTGATTCACACATAAGTCACTCTATACCATTATACAGCAGCATTAAAGCATATCAAAAGCACTTCATTTTTAGCCTGGAATTAGATAGTCCTATGTAATAGGTGGCATTTCTTCACCTTTACTCCCCATATGGCAAACAAACAAATCTTTCAAAGTGGTGGCAATACTTTCACTGTCTTTACCTAGGACACAGTCATAAAGAAGCTATCACAATTTACTTCTCTCATAAAATGACACTGCTGACTTTTTGTGTCTCTGTACACCTTATTAGTGACCCTGTAACAAATATATTTTTCAGGGTTTAGCTTTATTAAATATTCAGGCAGTGCTGATATTTTTTCTGCTTTGACACCTGTCTTGATGGTTGATTTGTTTTAGATTTGCTGGCGCAGTCAGCAGCACTTCTGGTCATCACTTTCACAACAGAAATAATCACTGCATCAAGCTAAGGTTTCCATCTCAAAGAGAAGACTCGGGACTAGCAGCCTATACTATATTCAGATTTATACCAGGATCCTCAAGCTGAAATGCAACACTACAAGTTGTTTGGCTAGTAGCTCCATTTTAAAAAAGAAATTAGCCTTGTTACAGTTCTATAGCATTTAACACTCTACATCTCACCTCAGCCACAAGACTTTTAACTCTCTTGTTCTGCCTGACTCCCCTAAGGAGATGCAGTAATTGATGATTAGCATTCCAAAGCCACACTTGCATCCTGTGAGCCTGTCATATTTAATTACATTTTAACTATATCCGTCTTCTATAATAGCCTGAACATAATTTAGATAATTATCTTTTGCTCTCTTATTCTCTGACTCTGCCTGTCTCACTTAGAGCTCCTTGCAATGAAAATCACTTTCTCTGTTCAAACATATAAACAGATTCCTGGGCCAAGAGTTTTCACCTCTCCAACAGCAACAGCTGAAAACCTGATGGCTTTATGCATCTCACAATCTCTTCACCATACTCTATTCAGAGGAAGGAAAAAGATAATTAGAAATCACTCAACTTTCCTATTTCTTCTTGTCTTTTTCCTTATTAGGCTATTGCAGGAAGAATGAAAGAAATACAGATGTCCAGGTAAATTAAACCAATACCTTGCTATTCCTTAAACTATCTATAGCTCCAAAATAGTGATTCACCCCCTAAAGAATATAATGTTTTTTTTTCAGTATTTGGAATCTTTGCCTAGTTAAGAAAAGCTGCTATCTTTCTAAAGATTTATTACATATAATAGGATATAAATAGTGATTCTTCCCTATTATTTCCTACTCTTGCAGAAAGAAAAAAATTAAGAAAGAAGTGGAAGCTTCTATTTTATTGAGGTTTTCTAATGAACCACTGGTGCTACAGAATGTTACCACACTGTGGGCTTACCAGAGCAACACTGATCAGAGCTGAAGCCCAGTTCAGGGCAAAGATGTCAGACAAAAGAAAAAGCTGTTACACATAACTAATATTCATCAAGCTATAATAACCATATCATATTCTTAACAAGGCTTGCTTTAGGCTAAGCAGGTACATTTTCAATGTGCACATCATGTCTCCTCACTTTCCAAAATTACATATGACTTCCATTTTTTTGTTCCTCCTCCAAGTAAAAAAAGGAAAGCAGACTGGGAAGCAAATGTAACCTCCATTTTACTTTCTAATACTTGTCTACATATGTCTTATTCTACAATAAGTGATGAAACACTTCTTAGTTTATTTGGATGTAGACTTTTTCAACTGTGACTATGTATTTTTTTAAATGGAATTTGTAAAAGCAGGTAACAGAAAAATGAAAAAAAGAGTTGTGTTCTCTTTCTATATATTAGTCTGGTGACCTTACTGGCGTAAAGGTGGCAAATTGTAACCAGCATGTGATTCTGCCAAATAAAAAATTGTGTGCACAGATAAATAAGATTACTGAGACCTGAGGAGAACCACAGTATGTTCTGCATGATATGTTACACCCCCTGCTTCTTAACGAATACCATACTAACCTCTCTTATGGAGTACCTATAAAGTAAACACAGAAGAACACACTAAAAATGCTATAAAAGTAATTGTTATACAAATACTCTTTGTTATAAAATAACAAAAAGGTCTACAGCTGCCTTATAAATTGCCTATAAAACTCATGTTTTCCACCATAACAGTATTAAACAATGAAGTGAAGTAACACTCCCTCTCCTGTTACAGCTGTAATTTAACATATTAATTCAGAAAGACAGACCCGTAAAGAAGTCAGACTGAGTAACCAGCTCAGCCACTTGCCTGCCATCCAGCATCTCAAGCCACTGAGGGGGAAGACAAAGCATGAGAAGGAAAATATTATGAGAAATCAACGGTCATCAGCATTTTATGTTTTAAAGAGTTTATAAATTGAAGTCAATTAAGATCAATTCTACCACTGGTCTACTTCAACTAAAATTGAGTTTCTGTCTCATGCTGTGACCATGACAGCACTTTCTCAAGAGGTGGCCTGTCAAACATGAGATTCCTAAGGAAACAAGAAAGGTGCAAGCTGGAAGTAACAACTTCTTCTCTGCTGCTCTCAGAGACAGAGGCAAAACTGACCTAAAATTATGCATCTTGGCACAAAAAACCCCAAACCACCAACAACCAAAAAGGAATCTAAGTACTAATAGAGGTAATAAAAATGGTTCATATAAATATTAGAAGAGTCTAGAATAAATGTGAGAATAATAATGAATTCTGAAAGTCACCTGTTGCGGTATTTGTTTCATAATAGCTTTATATACTGACAAGTAAAAAACATGCATTCACACCTTTTAGGAAAATTTCCCTCAAAAGATTTTATTGTAAATATACTTCCTATAAGAACTGCATGATTCTGAAAGCATCTGAACTAAATTTGTAGCTATTTGTAAGATAATTTCTGTGATTTGGTCCCTTGCACCAAACCAAACAAAATATCTATCCTCTATAAGAATGCTTTATTAAACTGCTATAAACATTGTATTGCATAGGATTTGTTGTAGAAACCAGATGTGAGCTTCACAAAACAGACCTAGCAGAGCTACTTGAAAAAAAATATTGACATAAAAGAGATTTCATTAAGTCTATACTGTCTTTCTGACATCTTTATAAAACTTCTCACTTGAAAGACTCTTTATAGTAACCCCTGCTTTCAAAGCCTCAGTGCCGACATTTTTACTTTTTTAGAAAAAGTATTAAAAGAAGAAAATGCTAAAATATAGTCAAATTGAACAGTGGGAAAATTGAATGTAATAATTATCTTTCTAACTAAATGAAGCAATCGATTTCCAAATATTTCCACATAACAATGTAGGCAACTGCTAGCATTTTTGTTCTGCATAAGCTCATATAACTTAGCCTGCTTACATATTTTTTTTCCAGTTTCAACAGATTGCCTTTCTGTACTTCCAAAAATATAGTTTATATTTTAAAGTTTTACATAAAATTAAATTATTAACAATTTGCTGGAAACTGGCAGAATGCCATGAGCCAAATTTCTATGTCGTGGCAAGAACTGTGCATGTAGTATCTACACACACCCTTGGAGGACGGCAGTGGCAGATGAAGCTGACAGCAGACAAAGGCTGTGAAATGACAACTTGGAAGTTCATCTTCCTGCACATATGCACAAGACAAGTCTGCATAATCCCAGAGCTTGAATTGGGTTTTTTGTGCTTATTCATTACCAATAGGTATTGCTCCTGATGTTCACACTGGTAGCAAAGATATGAAAAGCCATCCAATGCAATAACATGCTCAATAATACAATTAATGGGATGCTTTCAACTTTGAAGACGTCTCCTCCCCATAAATGTACAACAGATTGTCGGCTATTTTTATTATATAACTTTTCATACCAATGGAAAAGTTGATTAAAAACAAATATATAAACAATTCTTTTAGAGATATGAGACAGAAACATGCTCCCTATTAATCAGTTTCTTTGTAGTGTGTACACTAACACTATTTATCACACTTGTCTCTTACATTCCCCTGGGTGTAATTTCACGGCCCACTCGTAAAAACTTCACATTTACAGCAACCGCTCTTCTATTACTGTCGATAACATCTAATTGACATGTCAAACCTCCAAGGAATGCAGTAAATTGAACCACAGCCTCTAAGAAGAATAAAACAGTGAAAAAAAGTAAATCAGCATGTGCCTCCTCCCAACAGCAATACAGGCATACTGAGGTTTGGTAATGGAAGGGAGGAAAACTGTTACCCTTTCTACTACCACACTGAATTATCTATTAACCTCAAGGTCAGAAAGGAAAGCCTTGTGACCTCAGACTGAAACTCACCCACTAAAAACCCTGAACCTGAATCCATGACCGCAGTAATTTTAGATATGACAGTGAAGTGAACCAAGACAGACAAAAATAACAAATACAACTTTTCTTCTGTTACTTTAAGCACAGAAAAAAATTAAAATCCCTCACAAAGGTTTATGGTAAACTGAATTTTAGTATTTAGTTTGGAACTCTCAGCCTTAAAAATTTACAGACAAAGAATTGGGTAAAATTTCACAAATACAATTTTAAAAAGAAAGGATACATGACCTATGATGAAAGAGCATAAAACAAAGTCAGGTAAAACTTGTTTACATAGCAACCAAAGTATCAGGAAAAAGGCATAATGATTTTATAAATGTATGTGAAATATACGAAAACCATTAAGAAAGAAAAATTAGTAAACAGGCATAGAGGAAAAAAAATGGAATGAAACCAGTTAATATGATGATATTGATTGATGATATACTGGTATTGAGAAATAAAAAATTCTTACCATGGGAATTCAGTGTAATAGAAAAGCAAAGAGCAAAATGGAAACACCATCTCTTTAAGTGTATGGAACAAACTGCCAAAGCATTATTCTAAAATAACAGACCACATACCACACAGTGCAGAAATAGTGTAAGGATGATCCTAAAGATATAATAATTCTTTGTGGTTCATGGTTATAATCTGTCCTGGTAAAAACATTACTGTGAATAAATCAATGGTTTAATACTGCATGAATCTCAATGCAAGACATTTGTAACCCTAAAGACCATACCTGTTTTGGCCAGCATAAGCAAATGCATACTTTTCAGAGTTTTGGTGAAATTAGATCCTGAATATCAACAACCAAATTAGGGCCAATCTCTAAATCTGACATGTTAACTCCTGACAGTACAAGGTGATGTCAACAGTTGCTATATTATTCAATGATTTTGCCTGTAAGAAAGGGCTATAGACAAAATAACAACTTACCATCTAGATCATGAATATTTGGGTCTCTCTTATTCATCAGTTTAGTATCTTAAGCAGCAATGAATTTCAAGGTAAACAAACACAGCAAAAAAATAACAGTTCAGGTATTAGGCATTCCTTTCTTATCTCAGGCAGATAAATGGGCCAGTTTCACAGAAGACATGTACAATTTGGACAACTTCTTTGGTACTAATACATATTTATATGGGTGCTGAGAGAGTGCATGTGTGGGTATGCCTACATGCAGGTGGGTATATGAGACATCTTCAAGAGAGAGAATTTATGACTGTGAAGGCAATCCAAGGTACTACCACAAGATGATAATAATTCTTAAAATTAATGACTGTTTTGTTTTGTTTTGATTTTATATTTTGAATAGAAGACTACAGAACAAATATTTTACCCAAACTGAATTACCTTTTCTTCTTAAAGTAATTTTTTCTAGATGGCAATAGCAATACATATATCTATTTCTAATTTAACAATTTTTGCTGCTCACCAAAGAGACATTCAAGTCTTTGCTGGCATGGGAGAAAAACCCAATACCTAAAAGAAACAGGTAATAATATTGTGGGTGTAATTTGGTATTACTTATTTTCTCTGAGGCAGAACTGAGCTAACATCCAAATTGATGTCAGAGTTACTGTGGTGTTTTCACAACTCTCCTCACAGAAACATGCATGAAGAGGAGCCAAGAACATGCCAGCTGCAGGGCAAAATGGAGCAAAGCAAAACTTCAATGCATATGGTACATGCAGAGCTGCAGTGAACGAGTACATGGAACAACATTTAAAGGAGAATAAGACACTGCAGTTTGCAGCTCCTTGTTGCTCTGCTGAAGGTTGCTCAAAAGATCCATGTGTATTTGTGGCTGAAAAGCAAACACAAGGAACTGAAGGTAGAAATGGAAAAATAGGAAAGACAAAGTAACAATTTGAAAACCTTGAGATCCTGAACTGCTGTTAAGAAATGTAACTTTAAAGAAGCTGGACCTTTCTTCAATCAAGCTAGAATCATCTAAAATAAAAGCTAGCAAATGAAATGTTAGATGCAGTTTCTATGCTGCTGGGAGGCTCCTAATGCTCTGAAATGGAAACTCTGGTTTCTCTCTAAGAAATCTTAATTCTTTGTGCTTACTAAGACAGCAGTGTGAAGTTGGAGTCTTTCTTCTTTTGCCTTATTATAATCTTTCAAAATGTGAGCATATAAACACAGGGAAAAATATGTACTTCAATGCCTCTATCGTGTAGGGCTTAAAAGCTCAATAATTACACAACACAACCCTTTATATCTGTCTGACTTATTCCAGTAGGCATTATTAGCAGCATAAGGAGCAGACTAATGAGAACTCTCAGTTTATTTTTGTGAAGTGAGAGTTGAAACTGAGCTTAACAGTGTAGCAATTTCCCAGACAACTTGCTTGAATATATTTCATTTTGTATTGTATGAATGTGGCTAGTGTGAGTTCAGCAACCCCAGAGTAGGCATCTGGATTTCAGAGAATTGCTGTGAAATTTGCTTCATGTGAAATAAATAGGATGAACCATAGTTGAAATATACTCCGTTTGACAGCAGAAGAGGTACAAGAACAGTTTGGCTGTGAAATTACTTCATGTAAAATAGGATGAAGCATGGTCAAAGTAATCTGCTTGACATCAGAGGTACAGTAGCAGTTCTTTATATTCTGTTCCACCCTGCCACTTGGGAGCTCAAGCATGAGACAGAATTAAGGACTACACAGAAATTAGGAAAAATGTTGTTTTCTCATTCTAGGTATGACAGGACAATGGATGCATGCAAAACTGATGGGAAACAGCAGAAAAAATGTGATGCAGGGATACAGGCAGTTGGAAAGAGCTGAGAAATGTTCGAGCCATTTCAATGTGAGAAAACAGTTCTGTGAAAGCAGTTAAGGAGATGAACGATGAATGAAAACTGATTCAAGAGAATTCTAGAAATGGGATCATACAGTGAAGTGCAGGAACTAGAAGAGGACAGGAATAAAAAACTGCTATGTTTGTGGTTAGATATAAGAAACTACAAATATAAGTATGTAACATGTCATGTGCAGTTATGAGTAAAGATATTAATACACTTCAAGTATTATCTCTATAGCAGAAGAAATAATCATGTCATGATAGATATTAACCTGGTTTCACAAAAGTATACCCACAGAAAAAATCCCAATGGGTTTGCCACTATCATTGCTTAGAAGTACTTTCTCACTTGAAATCCTCAGACAATATGGAAAACACTTTTCTGTACATCTGCAAAGTGGTTTAGTGCATGACCTAGATCTCTCTCAATTTTCTTTACCTCTGAATTATTATCAAATAAAATACAGTAGTGAACCAAAACTTGAAATGCACATAGTACACCATAGAGTAGAAATATGAAACACTGGACAAGAGCAAAAACCTCAATGTTGAGAATTATTCTGAAAAAATTAATCAGAAGATAATTAATTAACTTTGATAATGAATCTTTCTTCACACCCTGAAGGTTAGATGTGAAATATTGATTTATACTTAAACTACAGAAAAAAATTTTGAGGGGAACTGAACTGAGAATTGAGAATTTGAAATAGCTATTATACAATAAAAATTCAATAAGCAATGGAAATGTAAAATTAAGTTTGGAAGCTTTTACACATTTATAACAGCAGAACATTCTGAACAACAAGGAATTAAAAATATATGTATAATGCAGTATGTCATAAACCTCCTGAAAATCACGTAATGCCTGCCACAAGAAAATCCTCAACCAGCCATAGAGACAGTTGATGTGAACTGCCTTAGAACTGTTCATCTATAAACAATATTCATTGTCTCCCAAATTCCATCACAGTATTAAATAGAACATGGTATGCCTGCTGCCAAGAGATTAGATCCATTTCACAATAACTACAAAGAGGAGAACTTTGAAGAATGATACTGAATTGATGAGCACCGTGATAGTCTGCTTAGCATTTGTCTCTGCAGGGTTTATTTTGTCAGAAGTGTCATTAACTCTGAGGTCTGGTTCTCCTACTGGCCTTTGGTATCTTCTGTTTTTCATTTGACTTTCAGACTCTGTCAGCAAATTCTCCTAACAAGCGCAAGTCTCTATTGTTCGACACTAACACGCTCAAGTCCACTTATCATAAATGTTTTTAAAAATAGAAGGGAACATGACTGTTTTTCATTACTGTCATACTGTGTAGAGAAAAACAGCTTATTGTGGAAAAGAAAAAAAAATAGACTCCATAGAGCATGTGAAAATTGTCAATTACACACCCAGTATGCATTAATTGGCTCTCACTTAGGGAAGGTACACAATCTTCCCCTGTGAAGATAACAGACATCCAGTTTTTGTCTTCAGCCTTTTAAAACTAGGAGAAGCAAAGGCTACGAGTAGCCTGTCAGTTCCTGCCTTTGAGCATTGACTTATTAATTTACACAAAATACTACATTAAAAGCGCCATTAAAACAACCCAAAGCACCATGCTGATAGTTTAAAGGGGAAGTTCATGCCTCAGTAGTCTGCCAAAACCAATATATGCTCTTTAAACATAATTTAATTTTCTTTCTCAGAGTTTTTTTTTGCCACTTCCCAATTATCAAAGGTGTCTGTCAAGGTCTGTGCACGGCACCCTTACAGTTCATCCTACCCTTTGTGCTAACAACTGAGCAAAAATTATTAGGAGACCTCACAGAATACTTATAAGATAGCAAGCTAATGGATTCCACAAAAGTCTGTAACTCCATTGCAAGAAAAGGTAGACAGAAAGCCAGGCAGCAAACAGTGAAGGAAAAAAAACTCTTATCCATAGATAGAACTCTAACCCACACATCTTTGAAGACAGGAAAATTAATAGAGAATATTACTAGCAATGCAAATTTTCTCACTGAAGTATTCTGTGTCTTCAAATGTGGGCCCCTTTGAAATTCTCCCATGTTTTAACTACTACATCCACTTTGATTTTCTATACTGGAAAGCAAATGAGTTATTTTGCTTCAGTCTACTTCAGTATATTAAACACAGAACTAATGCCAGAAAAGGTAACCTCAGGATTTCAAGACTTTATCAACCACTTACATTTCACTCACATCTCCAGAATTCATAAGAGAAACAAATATAATTTGGAGCATACTTTTTAGAATTGATATTTTAGCCTAACATAAATACACGTAAAAGGGTTCTTAGTTGACTGTTCCTCTGAGAGGTATTTGCAGTCAAACAAGCAATCACAGTCCCATGGAAAGACATCCCTACTTCTCATTTTCCTTAAACAAAGACAAGTCTAAGTGAAGATAATTTTTATACCAACATAGGATTAGTTCATTTCAGGCTGGGATATCAAACAATCATCAAAAATAAAGGGATTTGGCCGAGATAAAAAACAGTCACAAAATTGTACCACATTAGCAAAAGATTTGTTTTGTTTCATCCAGGTGAGAAAGGAGTGCAGCACTCAAAAATATACACAGAACAAAGAGATGAGGGTACTATTGCTTCTATCCCTGTATGCTCTAGTCTAATTACTGAAAATTACCAAATGTAGATATTGTAATTGCCTAAACCTGATGGTGAGTCAAACCAGGCACAGTGCTTCAGTCTGATCCTTTTCTTTGGGGAGTCTGCAAATCACTTCAACAGAAGGTATTCAGAGGCAGATTAAAAATACCAATGTGATGCTAAGAGGAAGGACAGACAGAAAAAATAGAAATCCTTTGCATCCATCAGGAGTATCTTTACCATTACACTATGACAGTAAACCAGAAAAACTGTACCACCTCCGCTTTACCAGCATCTGTTAATTTTGGTTAAAATCCAACTCTATCTTCTCTGTTGTCACTGTTAAAATTATCTAAACTGAAAACAAGTTGTTTTCATGGCAACCCCCACCCCAGGTTTTCAATTTGAGCTTTTTTTTTTTTAATTACAGAAACTAACCCAAAAAAGTTAGTTCTTCACATATTCCAGGCAGTGACTGGTACAATTTTTCCCTCTTCATTAAGAAATCTAATCATCATATTGAAAGTTTAGCCAACAATTTTAAGTGAGGGCCTTCATTCAGTACATGAGCCACTGAATGATGTCTCATCCATTCTACATTTAACTGTTTTTAAGCACTAAGAGTATGGCTTTTTTAGATCATACTGTGTTTCAGTATTTTTCAGTAAAAAAGTAGTGTTCCAGTACTGTATGTAATTACAGACTGTATGAAATTACAATGCTCTGTACTTTACAGACCAGTCCTAACATTTTAGCATTTGAGACTTACACAGCATTTTATATGTTTATTTAACATATTTACTTGAGAAAAAATATTGGTATTATTGTATATATTTATTTTTATATGGTATATACACTTAGTTATCAAACTGCCATTACAATTCAAGTAATTTTGCAGCTGAAGTAACTTCAGCATTTCTGCAAATCATTCCTGAAAATAAAATGAAACATATTTAATTTCTTCTACTGGAAAAAAAAAAAGTCTATTTTTCTGATCATATAGGCAAGAGATATAAGTTAAACATGAAAAAAATGCTATCGTATGCAAAGAAATCACCTAAAACTTGATGGCCAGTGAACTCTGGAAGCTTCATGACAAGGTCTTTGTATCTGTTTAAAGCAGATAGTGACAGTGCTAGGACACTTTATGTCTGTTGACTTCAGGATTAAAGACTGGCATTATGCCAGCAGATTGCACATCAGTCAGAGCAAGAAGTTAGGCAAAATGCAATTCTTTAATCCACACGAAAATGGTTCCTGCAGTCACAGCTTTGAGAGCTTCCAGAGTACCTATGTTTTGAATCAAGATTTTGAAGTATATCCAAAGAAGGCAGCTATCTTTACTTTGGGGATGTACTTTTATTTGCTCAAGGCTAAGGCTTTGAAAATAATAAAATTAAAAAAAAAAAAAAAGCATAGTTTGAACATGGTGAAAAGATATTTGAACTGGGCAGTCAATCAGCAATTTCACCTGCACTGTGCATACTTAAGCAAGTGCTCCTTTTGACTGTTACAGGCTTTTAATATCAAAACGCAAAAGGAAAAAATGCACAAAGATTCCTGAGTGTCTCTTTCTCTCCCTTTTGTGATTTAAGCCTTTTAGTGCTCCCACTGCTGGAGGCAGACAAAAAGATGAGTTTTATCTATTACACTGAGATGTCTTTGAGAACGAGTGAAGATTTAATCATTCTCCAGACCTGCAGGCAGAACCCAGGTTTTCTGCTCATCAATACCCTGCCCTTTACAGGCACTGAAAGGACGTGTCAAATTCTCCTTCACCAACACATCTAGAGTGCATTGTAAAGCATTTGAGTCACACTGTTTGTTAAGAGATGAAATATAAACTTTAGAAAAATGTGTGTCAGCAGTGCTGCTACAAAGGACTGAATAACTCTCTTGCTTGATGTGACAAACTGAGAATTCAGAACACCTCTGAATTTGTAAAATCAATTTTGTTTTGGTTGGCACAAATACAAGATGGGGGGAGGCTGATCCCATATAAGCTGATGACTTGAATTTTGTCCAAAGAAAGAAAGTGCATCTTATGGAAAACTGACTTAGGGAAAAGGAAAGATATAAGATTTTTATAATTCTGAACTTCCCTGGGGCTTAATCAGGAAATCATATCCCATCAACATTCACTGAATGCTGAGCATATCAGGCTTCTGGATACATAATACATACATTTCCAGACTGTCTTTTCAGTCCCATGGCCAGTATCTAGGTCATTCTTTGCTAAGAATTAGAGTCATCATTTAAGAAGGCTCTCAGCACTAAATTATTCTTCCATACTTGAGAAATGGGTTTAATCCACAGAATCTGCAGTAAAGCTAATGGAAAGTATACATGTGGAGAGTATTCATGCCTGCTTTCTCCTGATTTAAGTATTCAAATGAAAATGAAAGTTTTTCTCTCTTCTTCATCTCTGGTTAAGGAGCACATTTTTTTCCTGGAAGGGTCCTTTGAAAAAACAGAGTGTTCAGTGCATAAGTCAGGTACTCTAATTTTGAACAGAGGCAAGGTAGAGCTTTGGCAACTGTTTGGTCTGCTATGGTTTGGTTCCTACCCTCGTTCTCCCCCCTCTCTTCAGATATCATACAATACAGTTACGCATTTTGCTAAGAGAAGAAGATATTTGATTACCAAAACCCTTTACCAAGTATGCTCTCTTCCCTCTCCTACCCCATTTCCTAAGGCAGGGTGGTTTGACATTATGGATCACCATAAACATTTGACCCCCAGAAAAAGATGGTTTAATTTCTAGTGATCACAAAACTGAGGGTATAGTAGGCAGACTTTTTATGAATGAAGAATCCAACTGACTGTCTGAAGATCCAGTACTGATGTGGTTCTTAAGAAATTGATTCTGGTTTGAAACCCTTGCATTAATCTACAGGTTATGCAATGATAATTCTTTTCACTATGTAAGTACTGAACAAAAAACCCATCAATAACCCCATTTTCCAGTTCTTAATTTGTGCCAATGAGTGGAAAAAACTAAACTCACTTGCAGGAAATTTTTGTGCGATCCACCACCATGGTCCACTGCTGCTGATTTGTTGAAACCTCAATGTAGTAGCTGTAGCTCCGATCATCACAGTCCCAAAGTAGCAACCTGCACATGAACAAGTTAAATAAACATCAAACCCAACTTCTTAAGTTTTCCAGCCCTTTATTTTCTCCACTTAATCCTTTCTAAATGTAACTGTTTCTTTTGGAATGTACCTCTAACACTCAATAAAGTCTTTATTGTTTTTGCCATTTCAAACTACAGTGTCGCTATTCTTATTATCCTGAGGGCAGTAATAGACTTAGAGGCTTATAATAACCAACTTATGAACATTAATCTATTACCTTCATCTCCTTACTTTTAATTTATTTGCCATGTGGCATTGCCTTTTTTAAATATGAAAAAAAGGTTTGTTTCAAAAGGTCAGTTTATGAAGGGACAGGAAAAAAAAAGTGATTAAAAGGATTATGCTGCCTTCTTAATTGTATTTTCTTGGGTTTGGTAAATATATCAGAAATATAGTAGAAAGAAGAAAGTAAGAAAATGGGAATTCCCAGTCCTGGTTCATCACAAAAAGAGAAAAAAAGGCAATAAATTGTTAAACAAATTGCTAAAAAGGCAGAAGAAAAAGGAAGACAATGAAGGTGTAACAAACATGCATTCCCTACAGGAAGGGCACTAAGTGATATTGAATAGCCTTCGATTTCCATACTTGTCTTACAGAGAGGAAGACCTCAAGTATCAGGGATGTCATTTAGCTTAAATATCAAAACCCACATCTGGCAAATGTATCTTCTTTACTTTTCTTTGTATGGGTATTATCTCCCAGTTGTAGTACTGGACACAGTACCTGAGGTGCAGGCTCCCAACACCAAATACAGAGGGAAACAACCTAGTTCAGCCCTTTCTTTTCAGCTTTTGAAATCCCAGTGTTAAAAGTGGAATTAGGTCTAGTGGCCAAGCAGATTCAAAACAACCTGAATCTAGCTTGTTAATACTATCAGAAATAATATGCTGTCAAAAGTAGCTTTAAGAAGATAAAATAAAACACATTCAACAAAAGTATTTTAGCACATATTAATACTGTCTATTTGCAAATTAAAAAAATCAGAGCTGACTTAGTGAAAAATAAGAGTTGCCTGTGGCATCATGACAGACTTAAAAAAAATTCCACACCCCGAAATATAACCACCCAACTTCAACCCCTCTCCTTCATCAGATTATCCCCATTTTACTATTCTACAGCCGAAGGGTCTCCAAAGACACTGAATGAAGTGCATTTTCTTAAAAAAAAAAGTTTACTGATTACATCCTCTATTTGGTAACTACTACTAATCAACAGGTCCTGAATTGATTTAACACTTATATTTAAACCAAGTCTTCTAAATGATAAAAAGAGGAAAAATCAAAAACATTCATAAATTTGTTTTCCTTCAAAAAGGCGATTAAAATGTAGCTAATTATGCTTTTCAATAGAATCCTTTTTATCATGGTGACTCAGTGCTGTTTCCTTGATCCATGTTTTCAAAGCTATGATCAAGAGTTTGAATATCAGAAGCACATTGGTGACTGTAATTTCAACTAACAATACTGTAATTAAAATACAGCTGGCTTGGTTTTAAAGCAAAAGGCTAACAGGACATATGTGTTCCTTTCAAAAATACACAATTGCTCTCTCCCAAAACAACCTAATCTCATTAAATGGGTTTAAAAAATCACATGGTTTAGAATTATTACAAACCAAACAATGAATGAATTAAAGTCAGCGGCTTCTTTCCCAAAGGGAAATTTGCATGAATGCTAAATGTAGATTTCTGTTTCTTTCATGCTTCTAAAGGAAAAGAAAAAGTTATTTCTTCTCTAGGAGCTTTTTTAGGAGAGACTTAAGATGGAGACTGGCAATTATTTGGAATTTACTCTGCTTGAAATGCCTTTCTGGATAAGCAGCAAAAAACTTTCAGGTGACAACTTGAATATTCACCAGTGCACACTGAGCACAAAGGCCACTTTTTATGCCAGGCACAACAATCTTTGCAACACATTACATACAAATTACCAGGCTAAACTTTTTTACTGAAGCTATGTTTTGCTAGGACAAATATTAAATGACAGGAAAGAGAATATTCCACTTAAAAAGTCAGAACTCTACCCATTGGAAATGCATTTGTTTATAGCAAAATTCTCCATATTCTTAGAATTTCCCATACTGAAATAAAAAGCTAAATTAGCTCATTAGTGTATCTTGCCCTCAGGATTGAGAAAGAAAAATTGAGTGAAGACTTATCCAGCTTACACCCTGCAACACTGTGAGATTTAAACATATTTCTTTTTTGAGTATCTAGAGTCTAAGCCTGTGTGAATCATTTAATATGACATTGCCATTTACATCATATGTTCCCAATGCCTCACTTTATAAAATAAAAGCTTTTCAAATATGAATAAAATTTCACATTACAAGCATAGGAAAATTATTATATTGGCTGTTACCAAAAAAAAAAAGATGCTGCAGTACTTTTTTAAACAGTGTGTCCCTAAATGTCATGCATTGCCCTGTGATTGAACGCTCTGCATTTCTAAAATCATTTTGTGTTGTCTCTGCTTGCTTTTTATTTTTAGATTTCTGTAAAAAAGTTTGTTACTGTTTGGTTCAAACTGCTGTATAACTACATACACTTGAGGTGTTAACAGAATACCAAGCAATATTAGTTGTGCACCTGACAGGATGACACCTGCTTCATGAGTACTGTAAGGCACTACAGAGAACGCACAGATAAATATTTGACAGTACTGTGTTCATAAACCACTTGCATACTTGAAAAAACCCAAAAGACAGAAACTAAAACATGAGGTAGCAACACATGTTGAAAGAGAAAGCAAAAGAAAGAAAAACCAAAACCACATGGAAGGAGGGTTTTTTTGTACAATTGTTGCTGCCTTTGTGCTTCTGGCTGTCTATAAACCCCTTCAATTTTCTGCAGATATTTATGTTTCAGTAGTTACCCTGCAAGAGACCAGTCCTTCTTCCTACAAAGATCCTACAGAGACAAAATTTTTGCCTATTTTCTAAGTGTTCCTATGATCATTGATTCTGAGTCATGATTTTATTGTCAACTTAGGCAAGCACAGAAAATGAGAAGCAAATAAAGAAAAGCTTCATAAGTGGAAGTGGTATGGAAAATTAGAAAGCAAAAGAGATGTATATGATGATGGTATAAGCAAACAGAAAACACATTCAAGTTAATTGATATTGTTTGTTAATTTAAGGATAATTCTGAATATGAAAAGCGATCATATTCATACTAGCATGAAAGTCTTCAAAAAGATTAAAGTTGGATAAGTAGTTCATGTACTTTTCTAAAGACAAAAAGTAACTCTATTTATTCTAACATGAAAATTGCTATGGTATAGAATTCCATCTCTACCATATACACTCTAACAAATCTTTTTTTTTTAATTTATAGGAAAAATCAGCCAAAGACTGTAGCATAACAGTACTATATTTCTATTTCAGATAAATGCTGGGAGAATTAGACAGAAAGTCTAATTCTGCAATATTCAAGTTTTTTAGCCATTTAAAAATTAAATTATGTTTACTATGTTACACACACCAATTGCTGTCCATCTGTTCTACAGTTTTTCTGTTATTGATATGGGAATTTTCAGAGACAAAAAGGAAAAGGATATTTTGTGTCCAGACAGGCAACTATGTGGGAAAAATACCTAAACTTATATTTACTCTTTTAACTATTCCAAGTGTATTGTAAGGTGTTATGAGAACAAATAAAAGAATAAACATTTAAATATTTGTTTAAAATGTCATAATCTAAAAAGCTATTAATCTAAGATTTAGTAACAATAGTTTAAAAAACACGCTACAGAATGATTTGAATTCAAAGGGGTGGGCTGAAATCTCCATGTTTTCCATGTCTTCTCTATTAGAAAATAGTATTGAGCACTAATTGTCATTAGACCACTTTCAGAATTTCCGAGTAAATTTTGATGTGGAAGTCAAGAGCTCCGAATTTATATACAAATATGCGAAGAAGTATTCAATTTTAACAAAATTTCAACAGGCTCTCCCATAGAATTCCTGAGTCAAATTGAACAGGTGTCATTAGTTGCCTGTGTGACTTCTCAGCAATGAAGGCTAGAATCACACAGCGCTGGAGCAACAGGAACTGAGCCAGCAAAACAATGGAAAGAGACTATTGTTCTGTACTTGACATTTGTTGGATCATAGCGGGCATACTGAATCCCTTTTTGGATCCAAATATAACACTGATACGTCTGAACGATTCCAGCAGAGGACCAACAAAATGGTCCTGAGGTTGAAGCACACACCCTGTGCAAGACACTGGGGAAGCTGGCTTGTTTAGCCTAAGAAGGCTTGGGGTTGAGTAACAGCACTTGCCAATACCTGGGAGTAGGTTATCACAGGCTATCCAGACAAGTTGTGGAATGCCCTTCCTTGGAAGTTCTCAAGGCCTGAGTCCATAAAGCCTTGATTAGGATGGTCCTTTCTCATAGCTGACCCTCCTTTGAGAAACAAGCTGATGTGAGATGTCTTCTTCCTCAAGCCCCATCTAACCTGAAGAGTGCTAAGATTCTCAGCCATTGGGATGACTTTGGCAGAAAGCATGCACACAAGATATATTCCTGAAACATTGAACTCTCTGCAATTCTAAGGCGTATTTGAGCACCAACAGTTCTTCTGTTTTTTTCATACTCAGAACTTAGTTGCCATGGTAACACATTATGTCCTGGAGGCTCTCTCCAGTGGTATTCCAACTGCTATAGACGAAAAGCAGCTACTATCTTTTTTCAAAGGTTTATACATTTACCCTCTCTGAAATAAATATATTCAATGGCACATTTGTGTTTCTGAACTAAAAAGATACATACTGTAATTCCTAATTATTCACTTAAAATCCAAACCCATGAGTATAATGACTCAGTTTCTGAAGGTAGCAGAATTCATGTCATTCTGCAGTCATGGTGTACAGTCAGCCTAAAGCAAATGGTCCTAGAATTTTTTTCTCTTAGGTGGGAGCATAAGATCAAGGGAGTTTTCAACCAAGCAAACAGCACGAAAACAGGCAGTGAATACAGTTCCATTAGTTGTGGCAGACATTCTGTTAACAAAAAATTCTCTTGCTTTCGTTAAGATTAAATACTAAGGCTTTTTGCTGTGATCTGTGTTTATATATGATCTGATTTCCTGATGCTAAATAAAGAGACCACTGTCACCATCTTCAGCACTGCATAATATAAACACATTCCAGACCCTTGCCAAAGCTGTAGATACCACACTGTGAAACTTTACTTCCCCACTCCAAGGGGCAGAGTCCCCTTGGCTGCCTATGACCTGCAATAGACATGGCTGCAACTCAAATCACTTGTTCTTCTAGGCAGTACACAAAAAGGAAAAAACAACATGCTGCTAGCATTTCTGTCTCTAGGCAATGCAGGTAGTCTCCTCTGTCAGAGGACACTCCACACCACAATGTTTATTATTGCTGGTTTTGGAAAGTAAGCTATTAATCTTGTTTGTACTACACATGCAGGAAAACAGACAAAGAAAGATGAGACTCTGAACCTGTAGCTGTACTATTCAATACCACATAAGTCACTAAATGCCTATTAGTTTTGAATTATGTAATGTTTGGGTTATTTTTTTTTAATTTGCTCTACATTTTTGCTCATCATACAATTATCATTTCTTGGCAAACAAAAGCTGAATTCATCTAACATACTATTTAATAAAGAGACTTAAAAATCTTCTGCACAAGAATAAACAATAGCATAGCATTTACTACAGGAAAGTCAGGTGTTTTCACTTACTGGAAAAGACAGTACAATGCATCAACTGAAGGATAACAGAAAAAAGTAAGAGGAAGACAGAGACTATGAACTGACAAACTATGCATTCTAGTTAGTATATTCTTCTCTTAATCTTTCATGTGACCAAAGCCTTAACTGCTACTGAAGTTTAAAGTGTCATGAAAATGATGGAATTACAGTTCCTGTTAAAAATTATCTGTTTAAAGAAATCTGAGTACTGTTTAGTTTTCTACCTGAGATGCAATATTTAACAGAATATTAGAAACACCAAACTCAAATGAGTGTGGAAAGCTGCCAACCACACTTACTCAACTTGTTTCACACAGTGAGAACAATGCTGGACTTGCATTATGCATTACATCTACAGCTTGCATACAGACAAAACACAACTTTTGTTGGGTTAGGGATTCGCCTGGATGTCTGATGTCAAACTTTATCTTCAAAGTTTTATCAACATCATAACAATGCCATAGGCCAAAACCAAAACCACACAAAAGAGAAATTGGCGGTTATAAAAGCTTTCAAGTCTCACGTGGCTCATCACTTTGAAGAGGCAATGCTAACAGGGGGAAGGCACTGAGCTCCCAGAAATACATATCTATGTACATGGTGTCAGTTGCAAGCCAGTGCTCACCTGGGATTTCAGCCTTTAATCACTGGTACTCTGAACTTCCGAAATCTTTATTTCACTGTCACAGAGCATACAAATTAAGTCCCTGACTGCACAGTTGAAATTTACAAAGACCAGGATGCCATTAAGACAAGGTTTTGTGTGTCTGATTTTATGAAACAAACACCCCAAACATTTATAGTGAGAGACTCTGAAGATGGCAAGAATATTTTTGTCTTCACCTCTGAAAAATCCTGTTCTCCTATCTATTTCCTAAGTCCCTATATCAACCAAAATTTTGATCTTCATATGTATACAGACATTTACAGCAGAAACAGCCCACTGAACTTCAGTATAAATCTAAACACATTATTAATCCAGCCCCGTAAATCAGTATTCAGGTTGCTGTACCTTTATTACTCCCTCCATGTTTAAGCAAGAACTAGTACTAATTGTATAGCAAAAAGGAAGCCTGGCTGACTTGACATGATGATTTTCTTCAATAAAATTTTTTGAAGTGGATAAGAGTAACTGCACCTACTTAACCATAAGTGAGATTGCAATTAAATTATATTTTACATAAGTATATAGCTTTAATCTTATAATTTGACTGTTACTATTATTATGCCTCTGAAAAGTAATATTTTCGGGAATTGGACTCTGTTATCTTGACATATAATTCACACATTTAATTTTTAACATGCCTATTGTACTGAAGGAAGAAGCCAAATGACAACCACTAAGCTAGTCCCCTAATTAACGTCATTTCCAAATGCCACACATTCCAAAGAAAATAACCGCTCAGCAAAAGTTTCACTGTGGCCCCTAATTTGGAGAAAAAGAAATCCTCTTACCGTATCGATCCAATCATGTAGGGCTGTGCCAGCTGTACTACAATAGCTCCACTCCCAAGCTGGTGGCATGTGTACCCAGAATCCCAATCATAGTTTTTTGTGTCTCCATTCAATAAGGCATTGCGACTGCGACTTACACCCTCAATCACACTGGCACAGTCTGCAATTGTTGCAACATTTTCAGTGGGAACTGTGAAATAAAAACACAAAGATGACAGACATACAGTCAGAAAACAGTTCAGATGCCAAGGTCTTTATTTCTGGAGAAGAAAAAATAAAAGAAAACATGATCAACAGAAGGAACTTTAACTCACACAACATGAACTATGAACAAGTGGTACACATAAGCACTGACTCTAGAATAGCTTGGTAAATTAACAGATGGATTTCACTATTGGTGATGTGAAAGCACTCTTTTAATACAAATGGGAAAAAATATCTTGTCCAGCAAAACTTCAGAAATTTTGAAATAATTTCTTCCTGTTTTCATGATAAAATCTCCCTCTACTACAACTTCCAAAAATGGCTGAAACATAGCAATGAGAAATTTCAGAGTTAACTGTACAAGTCTTCAGAATGCAAGAAAAGCATTAAGTTTCCATGAAGAGCTAGGATTCAGGGATTTCAGTGCACTACTGGTGTCAGAAGCATAATCTTAAGAAAGCCACTAACCAACCAAAACACCATAAAAAACACAGGGGAAAAAAACTGCAATCCCATTACCAAGTAGTAAACCAAGGCAGTGGAAAAGCAACCAGCTCTGAAAAATCCACTGCACTATCAAATGTACTAGAATCTCTGCTCACAAAAAGTTACTTCAACCTCCTCATTACTATTCTAGAGGTCTCCTGATTCCCCTATTACTGAAGAGAGGCACTCAACAATTCCCAAATTCTTACGATGGAGCAGGTGTTAGACATTAGAAGTACTTCACTGGGAACAGTCTGAACAAAGCAAAGGCTAACAATGCAATCTAAGAGTAGTGGCATTGAATTCAATTTTGCCTTGACTTCCTTTTCTTCCTCTCCTCCCTGGGAATAAGGGAGCTTATTTGTGTACACATTTTATATAGGTTTAAAGCATTTTCTACATAGAGCTGGTTTTTTTTAATAGGAAGAGGAAGCTATTGAAACCTTGGTAAAAAAGAAAATTAATAGAAGATACAGTGTCAAAATCAGTGCTCATGTTGAGGCTCCATGGCATATTCTAAACGGACTCTGAGCTAAGTGATTAATTGAATGCAGTGCAGCTCAGTTCATGCAATATTTTGCCTGCATGCCCTCTGAGCATCATCCTGCTACTTCTCACTTTTAGATTTCTGCACTAAACCATGACCTCCTAATAAGATGTTACCTTTATTAGTCAAACTCCTTAAAAACTGTACAGAAACTGTCTTGGTGTGTTTTTAATATAATTCTGTGGTCCTCCCTAGAACAGCTAATTAGAAAGTGACTCTGACTAATTGAAGTGTGCAGAATGTGCCATACTGGTCCTTTTCTCTAGGGGGTCTGCCACTCCCTATTTTGAGCACTCATTATCATCTTTTATATCCGCTTGATAAATTTATTAAAAATACCATCTGGTGGGGACTCTGTTCTGTGGTGTATTTTAACGTCTTTTAGTTGTCTTCCTTTTTCCCATTAGAATTTCTGCTTCAATTTAGGCCACTTATTTACAAATACATACTATCAAAACCAACAGTCTTGTTTCTATTTTTGGTTTGTTGTTTTGTTTTTTTTTTTAATCCATGAGCTATTCACCTCTTACAGTAACCAATATTGTCAGAGAAAAGGAAAGAAAAGATTACAAATACAAAAATTGGGGATTTTTTCCCCACTGTTCATACAGCAGTTTTGGGCTGAAAAATCTGATTTGCTTTAATGGAACAGAAAAGATGTGTGTTAGCAATGCATACACATTCTGTAAGCGAACAAAAAGAGAAGAAGATTGAGGTTACAGGACAACAGCATCAAACATTTATTAAAACTTACTTTCTTGTCTCCTTGTCTTATGCTGCAGTATGGAGTGATGAAGAACTGGCAGTATATTTAATTCTAGCAATAGTATTTTTATAAAGAATTGCAATTTTCAAGGCATGGCTTAAGGATCATCTATACTGGCTATATTTAAAGATAAGACAGATATGTTATTCAACTGTCCTTAAAGATCTTCCAAGATAAAAATGTACCAGAAATGTGTTGTAGCCTTAGTCATATTTATTTATCACTCCTTAAGCCTGTCTTGTACTTTTTCTTTTTAGTATACTTGGTTTTTCATAAGATTTTTTTTTTCCCCTGAAGCACTCTGAAAAAAAAAAAAATCATGCTGCTGCCGCTGCCAGCTGGCTTCCATATCTGAGTGTAGAGTACTTCGTTTCATCTCTTATTCTGGACAGGTCAGCTTTTGCTTTCTGTCTATCCACTATGACTCCACTACAATGTGGGTGGGTGGGTGGGGAAATGAGAGAAAATCCTCAAATACCTTTTTGCAACACACAAAGGAACAGAATAAAGTGGGTTTTTGTACCAGTTCACAAAACCAGCCATTAATGAACCTAAAATGAATTATGAAAATAAACATACAGGGAAACAGCAGATCTACGACATAGTCTTATTTTATAGGAAAGCAGCAATTCAAAGCATTATGGACTGTTGAATATATTTATACTGCACTCTAGGCAATAGTCAAAGGTTCTCTGCTTATATGTCATCATTGTAACACAGCTGTTCATTTCAGTGAATTCTCTTAAGACACAAAACCATCATTGTGATGAAACGATAAACAAGAAATTATACTAGAAGAAACAAATTTTTGTTTTAGCTAGTATGAAGAAGTGATTTTCCTCTCATGATTACGTCTGTTAAATGTTCAGCATCCAGCTGCTCAATTTTTAACTATAAAATTGCATTCCTTCTCTACTTGAACATCTCCTAAGCTGATAAAAGTTTCCTAACTGGATGGTTGGAAAATAGAAAGCTGAGACTAAAGAAAAAGAGAATTAATGATGCAAGGACTATTCCAGCGTTTGATCATATTGTATTAAAGCATTAAAATGGTATTGGACATTTTGCTATCATTGTATTCCACATGCCAAAAGACTTAAGTCCAATTTTTATTCAATATGAATTAGCTCTTGTTTACTTGCTACATGGTAGAAAAAATATGAAGTCTACAGACTTTTCTGTTAATTAAAAGTACAGTCATATGTCCTGTCTTTCATTCCACATACTCTTTATTTTCTTGAGTTGAAACTTGCTGATGAAATTGCTACATTTAATTCAAATCTTCAATCAAATTATGCAAAGAAATAATGAGCAAAAAATATCAACTTCAAACAAATATCAACAGTTTCCACCTGTTTCAGTGAAAAGCTTCCTACAAGTCATATTTAGCTGGAAAAGAAAACCCCACTAATATGTGTTTTTGTCCAGCTGTCAGAAGTTGGGTTAGGAAAAATTTCAGAGAAATCTGATTTTTCACTTGATACCTGCTACAGCTCATGATTCCTAATCCAATAAACTAGAACAAAACCATTCAAGTCACTAGAACTGGCAATACTTTTCATTGTCAACTAATTGGCTGCTACAGGGCCCCTTCATTAATCGTTATG
Organism: Lanius collurio; assembly: GCA_020086605.1. Taxonomy (NCBI): domain Eukaryota; kingdom Metazoa; phylum Chordata; class Aves; order Passeriformes; family Laniidae; genus Lanius; species Lanius collurio. The sequence continues at coordinate 30,389,372 of JACBWW010000002.1, forward strand.
CCTGCAGAAGGCTTTCAAAATTAGCAGTTGTTGTAGGAAGTGTGCATCCCTCCTTGTGCCACTGAAAACAGACAGAAAAGGATAAAAAAAAAAAGGAACTGAAGCCATATGAACAGATCTCTCTTGAAACCGACCATGTGGCTGTCCTTCCTTGCAGAAAGAGGGAAAAAAAATCCCTGCAGTATTTAGATTTAGTCTTCAATTTTTCATAATTTCCTAAAGCTATGTTTGTAGCAGAGCTGATATATAATGCTGGGTAAGCTTGCATCGTTTTGGAAAAATGTGACCCTTTTTAAAAGAGAGAAAACAAAATATGATAGCTTTGTGTGGAGTCAACACTGAACTAAACAAAACTCATCATTCTCAGTACTTCCTTGGGGAGAGACAAAGCAATCTTTTACAAAGCTGAACCAGGCACTAGGAAACTGAAATAACTGGTTTCTCCCTCTTACACATTCAGTTGTGTTTGTTCTTTTTTTTTGTTTTTTAATAACTGACAGAGTAAAAGACAAGTGAATGTTTATTTATTTGTATCAGTTTATCTCTTTTAAAACAAGCTCTCCTAAGGCATTGAACAGCACACAAATAAAGGTTCACAGTGATTCCTAAGCACTGAACTGCATTCCCCAGAGGGTGACCAAGGACATTCCAGTGTTTTACATCCATCTTCTGCTCTTCAGTCATTAGTCACTGTTCTCACTTTTGTCTATAATGTACAAGTTACCAGAGAGTCAGATAGACTGAGACAGACTACAGACCGACACTACTTTGTGTAAAAGCCATCCACACTGCATTCCCAGTGACCTTCACCAGGCTCAAAATCAGACAGTAGGTTGGGTCAAGCCCACATAGTCCTTGACTGCCCCTCAGCACTGAGTGGTTATTAAAGGACTGAGGGTATAAATGTTTTTTTCCATTTGAGACAGAAAAGAGGAATTATTTTCCTATACTAAGGTGGGAAAACACCTCACAGAAACCTAAAGAGGCCTTGCACAGAAGCAGTCCTTCAAATGCTGTCGTAACTTCTTGTCACCGGGCAGATTAGAAAGTTTTATAATATATCACATGATACCAGGTACTGCTTCCAAAGGAGCATGTCTCTTGCTTGTGAAAATATTCTTTTGTTTTGGATTCCAGATTAAATATTAGTGGCTAAACACCATTAAAATTTCATAAGCAGAAGTTCATTATAAGCAAGCACTATGATTGTGAGATTAAAGAATATTTGCATCCTTGTTAAATGAAAGAGTTATGTTAATATCATGAATTTAATATGTAAAACTGTTAACTTACACATTTAGAGTTAATACCATGCCAAAAAGAAAAATACATCTCAACCCTAATATCTGCGTTAAGGAAATAATTTCATATAATTAAATTAATTTCTGTCACCTCATTTCACAAGACAACAAATTGCAAAACAAAAATTAAACACCAGACAATGCTATGAAGAGCATTTTCTGCTACTTTTGCTTCAAAATTGCTATTCAGGAACCACTGGGTCACATCAGTACCACATTCAGTATTGTACAAAGTAACTATAAATCACCTTCCACATTAACTTTTAATTGTAATGTCAAGTTATCAAATTTTCATTAAAACCTTGTATGCAAAAACATAACAATATAAAATTGTTGTTATCATGAAACAGCACTTCATTTTTATTATTTGTTTACCAGCCTTCTAATCTTCACTGTGCAGGGACAGCCATCACATAGATAGTATGTATCAGTAGTAACAGATCTGACAAATGACACTCTTCGCATATACACCTTTCTGATCAAGTTGAATATCTTTCACAAAATTTAAATAAATAATTACTCTTAAGTCTCCACATAACATCCCTAACCAAATACCTCAGAGGCCTCATCTCTTTGGAATGAGTTTTCAAATGACAAAGTCTTCGCATATTACCTGCAGCGTTGTTTTGGTACAAGTAGGAGTCACAGAGACTTTCTGAAAGAACTTTATGGCCTTCAAGGGCAGACCAATACTTCATTTTTAAAATAAAACAGAGTATAGAAACAGCAGCCGTGTTTGTTCTAACACAATTTAATACCATATTTAATGTCAAATGGGATAAGCCATGAACCCCATGAAGTGCTTTTCAAGGGTTTAAAATAAAAGTTTCTCTACTCAGTCAAGCAACCTACTCTGATTACTGCACTTTCATATACTTTGTTGATTTTTCCTAACTGCTTTCAGTTCACTTTATCCTATCTGATCACTTCAGAAACAGAAACAAATATTACAAATCCTCATCAATACAAAAAATAAATCTGTGCCAACCCATTGGTACTCATACAGAGTTTTTACAGAAGTGGACCTTGGACAGTCTGCTTGATCACAGGAGCCGTACAATATGGTACCTTATGGTAATCATCAGAAGTATAAAAAAAAAGCACTGGATATAATGCCACTTTACTGGATCAAAGTTCTTGAGAATATTTTTGAATAGGCAATACTGATGGCCAAAACTTCTGATAGAATAGTCATAGGTGCCCCTGCTCCATTTCACAACTGGATTGGCCCCAAGTAGTCCCCAAATCTTCCCATTTGTATCTTTCTCACCATAGACTCTGCAGGGTCGCGTATACAACTGCTGGTGCCTCACTGACAGTCGGAAGACTATCCACACCCCACTTCCAATTAACTACTCACCAAATTCTTTACTTTTGATTTTGTATCAATTTTATTGACTAACATCTCTGAAATACAAAAAGCTGTGGAGACCTAAAAGCCTCTTTCTCCTTATTGTTGATCACTTCAAAAGACTTACACACACACCAGCTTGACTGACTCACACTGAATAACAGCGTAGTTGCCCTTGATTAACAATCACCATTAACACCAGCAGACCCTCACTATTATGCTGCCCAAACCCTATTCACCTGTTACATTCTGTACCTACAAAAACATTCTCACAGAGAATTTTTAATAAAGCTATATGAAGTCTCCATCCCCTAGATTAATTACCTTTGAAACTTAAGAAATGTTGAAACAGATCAAATAGTTTGTCTCACCAAAATGATCACTCCACCAGAAAAAAAACCTGAGTCCATGAAAGATGAGTCAATTACAGTATCAGTTCACTTCACAAACATGCACAGATTCACTGCCTTGCCCACTGTTACGATCAAATAATCTTTGTGTTATAACACACACACAAAAAAAATTCAGTCTCAAATTAAGCATTTACTGAGTTTGATCATCTGAAATCAAATACATACAAATATTTGCACACACTAAGCCTAATTTTGTATGAAGTTACTGAAGGAAGATATTTTCTTTTAACATAGTTCTTCCCTACTGCTAATTCTATTTTCTAGTCAATAGCAACTGCAATGCTATTTGCACACTACCTAAAACAAAGGGAATGTTTTTGATTTGCCTTTATATAACACACAGGGAACAGGCTGAAAGAATTGGGTCTTGGGTTTTTCACAGCTAACAATTACAGTTTCCTCAGAAAAAGAATTTAAAGTGAATATGTCTTACTAAAAATCTTCCTTTTCATCCTATTTTGAAAACTGTTTTCACTTCCATCTGTCAGGGGTACATATACAAAATCGAAATATATGTTTAAACGCAGTATGAACTCTGAGAATTTTGCTGAAATTCTCAATTTAATGCCATAAGTAATAAAATCTGGGAAATCCCACCAAACTAACTACAAAAAGGCACATAATACTCTCTTCTCCAATGAACTTCAGGATCTGATTCTTGTGAGTTTATATGGAAGAAAGCTCAGAAACCTCTCTGAACTATAAAAAATCTATATTAAATCTTGCTGTGACATGTTTTATCATTCAGTATGGTTGCTCTGTTGGGGATTTCTACCTTAAGTAAAATAAAGGTATTAAAAGCAGTATTATATAAGCTGCCCAGAGCTAAGAGAGCTCCATCAGTGTGTTGTTCTGAGAATAATACCAGCATAGCCACTATACTGTTCTGCCATGGCTAAGCATGTCTATGGCTCTTTGGGGGGAAATCAACACATGAGAATTTACTTTCAGCAGTTGTAACCAGGCCGTCTATGAGTCCCTAAATGTCCAAATCCATCATCACTACAATAAATAGCCGTGCTTAGTCCATTCTTGTAAGAGAATTCAGGCTAACCTACTGGGAAGCAAGAGCAACCATACTTGTGACATGCAAAGAAAAATCACATTGGCAGCACTGACTCAAACACCAGTGGCTTTGTCAGCAGGAGTTGATTTGAATTTCAGCATTCCTGCAGCATCATTAATTAATCCACAGAACTGGAATTTCATAGAAGTTGTAAGGATTAACCAACTAATTCTATGCTTACAACACTGTTTAACTCAATTTAGAGATTTCTGGGTGGAAAGAGAAGTAGAATGCAGTGATGGCCATCTTTAAAAAGACAAATGTTTTCAACAGTTCATGAAAAAGAAAAATGGTTTTATCTCTTACCTATCAGACCTTTCTCAAGAGTAAAGGATTTGTTCGTGAACATGCATTCAAATGCCACAATATGGAAAACTTTGTTCACTGTGTTGTGGGTCCCAACAATTCGAATATACCTGTAGAAAAACAAAAAAGGTAAATAGCACAAGTTAAACACTACAAACTTCTGTGCACTTAAATATAATTGAATCAGTTAGACTATAATGTGCAGATCCATAAGAACTGAATAACTGTTTAAAAAAAGAAAAAAGAGAAAAAAGAATATAAAGTTCACAGCAGGTTTGCATGTAGTAAGGATGCCGGCTCCAGTGCAATTTAAGAAGAAAAATAATCTTTAAAAAGATGTGGAACTTTTTAAGAAATGTTTCTAGATTAATTTGCCAAGAAAAGCAAAATGACCTTCTGATTCAGAAATGGTCTGTTAGCGCAAACATGCTCATGGAGGTTAATAACAATAACAACAAAAATAATAATAATAAAGAAGAAGAAGAATAGTAACCCTTTTACCAACAAATTTTTAGCACTGTGAAAGATTTCACACAGCCAGGACAAACCCAATAAATGAGTCAGGCTTTTCTTCAAAAGCCAAAAATTAATTCCATTTTATTATGACTGTTTCTACTTCCAACACTCGATGTACTGGATATCAGTCTCTGTTGGTGTATCTTTTATTAATAATGAAAAGAAATATCTCAACATTCAAATATTATGAAACAAAGCTACTCTGATGGTATAACTTGCACTTCTACACTCCAATTGCAAATCAAATAGAGCTGCTCCCAAACATTGTGACCTATTCACCAGCTGCATTACCCTGGAGGCTTCACCTTCCATAAACAACCACTAACCTTGATTCAGTCTGATTCTGCATTTTCTGAAGAGATCCAACAGTTCTTAGTATAAATTTTGAAAAATCTCAAAAGGACTCTCAATAAAAGCTGAGCGAGCAACCAGAAAACTATCTAAACCAAATACCAATTACCTCACAAGATGGGTTACCCACACTGCAGAAAGCTTTGTATGAATTTAAGTAATTTCAATTAACAAGTATCAGAAAGTATGAATCTTAAGCAATATCCATGGTCTGTGGTATGAAACAATCTCTCACTTACATAGTATAATTATATTTCTAACTTAATGGCCATTCACCAACAGCGTCATTTTGGCTTGTGTTCCTCATTAGATCAAGTTAAGAAGATACACAGTTTTCAATACTGAGATTTTCTTTTTAAATAATAAAACAACCCTCAAAGCTATTTACAGTGCTAATGCTCAACCTCCAAATTTCATTTAGAAATTATTTTAATAATCACGACTTGTGACAATTATATGCTATTCCCTAATTAATATTAACTCACAGATCAATTAATTGATTGACAGAAGCGAATGTCCTGAAAGTCATTCTATGTAGAAAACAAAGTTGCAAAAGTGAAGAAAATATATTTTATTCATAAAGAAGGCAACCCTGTGTTTTAAGAGTAGAGCAGAAGCTAGCCCTCACTCTGTAGCCATGCCAAGGGCCTGCAAAGGGCACTGCAGGACTCTTGGTTGACAGTCAGGCAAACAGGTGTTTCCCCAGCCCTGCCTGTGTGAACCAGATGACTTTCCTTTTATCAACTCACAACCACAGTACGAACCCTAAACACACAGGCAATGTCCAAAATTTGACAGCGGTAACTGATCTTGTTTCCTCCAGCCTCAGAAGCACAGAAGTCAATTAAACACAGGAATAATCTTGGAATATTTTGAAGTGCACATGGAGGCTGGCTCACCACAGAGACTCCCTTGTCTCTCCCAAGCAAGGAAGGTATTGATTGAGTTGTGCTGCTTGGACAAAATGCATCAGGCAAACCAACTGAGTGTTACTAATGGAGATGTACTTTGACATCCTTCAGTTACACTTCCTTGCATGAAAGAGTTTAGAGAACAAACAAAGTAACAAGATTAATAGGAACACAAGAAACTGCTTCATAATTAGCTTTAAAAGCTAATTTATTTAGGGTTTTTTGTGTTATAAAACTGTATCATTAGAGCTAACTTCTTGATTGTTTTTTCAGAGCAATTGGAAGTTGTTCAAATTCCTGTCAACAGCAAAGCAGGTTCATATGACACTTAGTTATCTTTGAATCTTTGTGTGATTGCAGAGTAAAAGAATCACAATCCAATGCCTAGACTAGCTCCACTGTTGATGGACTTTAGACTCAACTGGTAAGACTGGAAGACAGAAAAAAAACCCCAAATCATTCTTGAAAGAGAAAACCTTGATCAATTTGTGGGGTTTAGAAGAACGTCCCTAGCAAGTAAACAGGAATGCAACATGAAAATTTTGCCCTTTATTTTATTTTCTGGCCCTTTTTGAGAATAATGGATATTGATAATATATAAGTGCACTAAGAATTTCATCCACATGCCACAGACTTCTCTAGCCACAGAGACTCAAGCTACACACAGTCCTAAAATTCTCACAACAGGAATATCAGAAAAATCCAGTTGGTACCTTTTTTTCCCCACTAAAAAGAAAACTGTTTTAACTAGAGCGAAACAGCATGTTCTACTGGATCTTGGTAGAATTTTAAACTACTGAAATTTGAATGGACTACCTGTGTTGATTAATTAGGCACCTACATGGCAGCATCTCTCATTCATCCCCCATTTTTCCCAGAGCAATTCTTCTCCTTTATATGGAATTATGATATGGGTATTCTGTTGTGACTACATTTCTGAACAACTAAATTATGTTTTACTTCTGCTCTTTACATTTGTAAAGCTGACACATTTAATTCACATAACAGCTGCTGCACATCCCACCACTGATTCAGCTGTGGATACCCTGGAGGGCTACAAACACCAAAGCTCAGCTGCCTACATCATCACAACAGTGCTTAGGACATATGTGCCAAAGCATAAAAATTTGCATACTCTAGGAGTCATTTTAATCCTTCATAATAATAGCACCAGTTAGATACAGACAAACTCTAAAATATATTAAGCACAGATTCCAATCCTTTGAGAATATTGAGACAGAAGACTAAATAAGGGGAGGCAATGGAAATTAACAGGTACTTTGCACTGATATCCACTCTTAAGTTACTACCAAAGCAACACAGAACAGCAACCACAAGCTCAGAGAACAAAATCAAATATGTACAAAATGTGCTTGTATGAAATTGGCTTTTCATTTTCCTTCGTGGAGTATTTGGTATGAGACACCAGTGTTAGAATTACTGCATTCTTTGTACTTTATACCTCCTCTAATTGCTAAGAACCATTAACATTCACATTCCGATCAGCACCACAGATGCATGAGGCACAGCCCAACACACAAGGGCATTAGAAGGCATTGTGTTTGTTTTTTTAGTGGAAAAGGAAACAGTGTTATTCAACACCATCTAAACTCCATTTATTGACAACTCCCAAACACGAATAATCCTTCAGACTCACACAGCTGAATCAACAGATCTGTGGCAGGAAGATAGAAAAAGCAAGGAAGAAAAATCTATTGCCAGCCTTAAATCATGTGGGAAAACAGTGGACATAAATAAATACATAAAATAAAGAATTAAGCCAGAACAAACATGAAAAGCGTATCTGTCTTTTGACAGAAGACAAGTTTTCCTGCACTTAGATAGAAAAGTCTAATAAAGTCTATTTTATACTGAAAGAAATCCCTGCTGCAAATATTGAAAACAACAGTGACAAATCAAATAAAACACTTACACAAGACAAAATCATTGAACTCCAGTAGGAAAAGTACATCTAACACCTACAAAACCGGTAACAAACATTTTCACCCTTAGAAATACAACCAACAGTAAAGCAGCTTGAAAACACATTTCACTTTGTAATGTGCCAGATTGCATACGCAGGTATTTTATACTGGGGCATTCAAGTGACTAAAAATATTGATATACAACACTTACACAGGACATGTAATTGTTTGTGCACCACATGTAAGCAGTATGTGAACCAATCAACCAATGTTTCTCAAAGGATTTAACCAAATTAACGCTGATATGCTTTGGAACATAAGTAACACTTGCACAATGTGAAAACATGCTTTGTATTCCATACATAATAATCTGTAAGAATAGTAAGTTTACAAATGCTTTGTTCTTTATCAAAGGTTTCCAGTTTTTATTTTTTTTAAAACAGCATCCCAGTTTGAGACAAATTGGAGGAAAATATCCTCTGATAGAAGGGAGGTTTCAGCTGCCCTTCCCCCACCGGGTTTGGAAAGAAATTCCTCAGAGGAAAGTGAAAAAGAAAAATCTATTTATTTAGCAAACACAGTGTATGCAAGCACGGGGAAAGAATAACGCTAAATAATAAAATCTCTCGCTGTGGAGAGAACGTGGTAAATTTTCGGAGTAGTTTCTGTGGGTGTGGTCTCTCTCTCTTTCAAGCTGGCCGTTCGGCGTGGGCCCCTCCGGGCCAGCCGGTGTAGGGTCTCCCGGTGTGTTCTGGTATTGTTGAACAGTCCAGAAGAGAAGAAGAAGAAACCGAAGTCCCAGGGAAGCAAAGAAGTTTAACTCTCAGTCTCTCTCTTCTGAGAAAAGGAGCTAAGAGCTGGGAAAGGCAGGAAGGTGCTTGCCTCCACTCTGCAGCAGCAACCTCTGTGACCCTGGAGCACAAACTGCTTTGAAAAGTTTGCCTGGCTTTTTTTTTTTTTTCTCCCTTTCTCTCAGACCGAGTTTTAAAGGCACAGAAAGGCACAGGATTCATGTCTGGGCATAGAGCAGGCGAAGGAGATAACACATCATAAAGTCACTCCAAGACAAACAGAAAAAAACAATTTCAGAAACATGCTTGAATCTCCATCTTCACACTGTATGCATATCTAGCTCCACTGAAGTTCTCAAATCTGAACTTGGCTCACCTAGTTTTATTTCAGGACAGTTCTCATCCAAAACAGCACAATTTCCTAGAATCCCTCTGGATGTGAGCAGAAATCTGCAATTTATACCTGATCTCATAATGGACTTACACTATAAGAGTACAAAATAAGATAGAAGAAGATATTAAGATTTGGCTGTCACAAAATTCATATTTGAACCATATCTCTGATTTGACTTTGGAGCCAAGCACAACTTAAATATCACCCTCACTTATCTTTATGCCATCTGAACTAAAGCATAAAATGGGACTCTAATAAACTCAATTATATGGAAAAAAAAACCCAACTTTTTAAATAGAGAAGAAAGCACCGTTCTTCAGAAAGTCTAGTTCTAGAACAAACTGGACAGGGAGATTCAGGGAACAAATATGAGCTGGCTCTGTACACCTTCCAGGCTGGTGTGACATGAAGCCAGACTCTTTCCAAAGTGGTCATCTTCAACAGGATCCTTTTTCTTTGAATCACACTACATCCTCATGAGGTTTTAAGACTTTGGATCAACTTAGCTTCATTATATAGATACATTGTAGCCTCCACATTTTTAAACATATTGAATAAGACATAAGAAAATAAAGGAAAGTGCTGTTCAGTGAAATATGAGAATGTTTTCCGTTTTCCTCAGTTTCTCATGCTCCACCAGTCTGTGAATTTAGCATGCAATAATACTTATTTCTTGCTCCAATGACACCTCAGTAAGTGCTGCCTAGATCTAGACTAGAATCAGACTATACACAATATGACAAAGAAATACCTGAAAAGTATTAGGAAAAAAGTGAGGAAGGACAGAGAAGAAAGATAGATTGATTTCAATCTGCATCAAGGTAGCTCAACAAAGAAATAACTGTAGTTTTGACCTGTCTGTGCTTAAAAAAGCAAGGAATTTAGAAATTCATCCTATAAAACTGTAATGAAGATATATATAAAAATTTGTGTTTGGCTTTGGCATCACAGAAATCTGACAGACAGTGGTAAAGAAGGGTGGATGTTTTTTTAAAATGGCTGAGAATTATTTAAAAATGGAGGCAATTACTGAAAGAATTCTTTTTATATAAGTTTTGTTTGGATGAATCATTACACAGAATCAGAAAGACAGTAACTCCTGGTATTTGAGCTCACAGGCATAAGAGAGCAACAGAAGACCACCAGGGCTCTCAAAAGGGGGCCATAAATGCACATGAAAAATTAAACATTATAAAAAGGTAAAAAATCCCCTAACAAACTGACCAACAAACAAATAAACTAAACACACAACAACTAGATAAACCACCACCCCTTTCCAAACAGTTTAACATTTTACTTACAGCGTAAAAATACAAGGATTTATGCAAGAAACCTTACCATTCATTATGTTAAAATTATACTGGAAAACTACTAAACATAACTCAAATGAAATCAGCTAAGTCTTGGGAACATAAAAATGACTGATAATATATTTTTCATCAATATTTTTATGATTTGAAAATTTCTACCTACAGATAAACTCCCTGCAGTTGCAGGTGGTTGGAAAATGGATGCAAAGTATTTCTGGCTCAATTTCAAATTTGCTGCTCAGTTTTGGAATGCTGAAATGTGGGATAATTCATTAAACTGAGTATGTCTCATCCATATTAAACATTTATGATACAGCATGTAGTGTTAATATTCAAGTGTGGTGTGGATCTGGGACAAGAATAGCTTTGGTAACTGAACAAGCTTTGGTTCCTTCACTAAAGATATGATCATGCAGTTACTAAACCCCTGTACTACCCCGTGATTTACAGATTTACAAACACCATGCCAACAGTAGTTGTTTAACAAGAAACATCAACTGAATTGTTCAACAGTAGGAGCAATGTTTGCAGGAATAAAACCACTAAAAATAAAAAATCCCAAGTAATGTCCCACTCAAAGCAGTGGAATGTCAGTTCTGACTGCTTTGGTGTTCCTTTCTAACAAAAATAAAGTGTTCAACACCTTACTGCTCCTGATAATACACAGCTTAGCCAAACTTTTAAGCTATGATCATTCTTTAGATGGATTTAGAAATTTTTAATAAAGACTGAAATTCACATGAAATATGTATCAGACACTATGAAATACAAGAGAAGCCTCACTGGAAACTATAAGACACATTTTTCATGTTTGTGAAACAAATGTTTGATGTGAGACAGAACAGTGAAAGTATCAATCAATTATTTCTAAATTCACGAAGTTCTGTCTTTAATGAGAAAAACATCAGTCAAGATATCCATTAGCAGTAGCACCTGGTACACGTATATACCATTACTATCTCAGTTAATCAGTGTCTCTAAACTTTCTTGCTTATTCTTTCCAGCATATTCAAGACCCAACTCTTAGCTATTGCAGGCCTGAACTGAGCTATAAAATAAAGGACAAAAGAAATATTATTTATGAGACTATTCATCAAACACAGACAGTGCAGCAGATTCAATCTCATAAGCTTCATAGGTCTAGTTCAGTTAAAATCAAATTGTGTTTTACTGGAAATAATAGATGACATGGTGAAAGAAGACCATAAATTTGGATTACAAGTAGGTAGTCTATTTAACCTGTACAAACACTCCTACACAGCTCAGCAGCAATAAGATGGCAAAAGAAAAGGGCAGTGACTTCCAGTATATATAGACAAATAATAAAGTACCCAGAAACTCAAGTTTGTGTGAGAAGAGCTGAATTACAGTTAAAGACACAGCATTTAAGACAGACAACTATTGTACAATAATGATTTCTTGTTTTCACTGCTTCTCTTTTTTTTCCACTTATTTTTTGTGCTTTAATTGTAGATTAGAACCATATATATCACACAACATTTGCCACATTTCTCTGGCTGATTTAATAAGCACTAAGAACTGTTTAATTCAGAACAGCTCAAAATCTTGTTTACACTGAGTGAGCTGCACATAGGTTACTTCTAGGAGATACTTATCCAGTGGGAGATTGCAACCACTGATGCACTCACCCCAGACTCAAATGGAAGGAAGAACACTGCATATGGACTAATTAGAATGGGAAGTGAGAAATATAACTAACAAATAGAGGTTTGAATACTATTGATTATGTATAGAATCTGAAAATCGAAGTATTGAGAGTCAACTGTGTATATTTAGGTAGAAAGAATGACCAACCTTCTCTGGTTACATAAACTCTAACCAATGAAAGCTGATGCATTTGTTTGTTGAAATGTCTAAATAGTGTAAAGTTTTGATGACTGGGGAGCCAGCATTTTTTAAGTTACTGCCCAGATCCCTACTTGGAGCAAAGCAGAATAAAAAATAGAAATATCTCACCTCAGAGTGCAAACTGACGCTGCACAGGTAATGAGCCTGTGTTTGAGACAACAATAATGCATATTTGTATCAGTAACAACAACAGATCTGCCTTGATCTTAGTGATGCCTTTCAAATACTTAGTAGCAGATTCTACAGAGCATTGCAAGGACATGAAAAAGTCAGTACTTGCTTGTGCACAAATATTTCTAACAGTTGCAGGATGACTAGTTCTGCAGTGAAGTAAGCTTGATGGCCATGGAAGAAAACACCAGAGTAATAACTTCCTTCACTATGAACAAAGAATCTCTTTCCTGGGAAAGAAATAGAGCTTTATCTGGATGTCTACTAAAGACTGAATGCATTAAGCTATCATCCATTTGGCTATCTACATATAAAAATGTGCCAAAGAGCAGTTTCATCAACTATTTCAAAAAGTAACAAACTCACAGAGTATAAGAATTGCACTGAAAATGCTGGAAGTTGCAGATCACTAGGCTTAGAGTCAAGTTATGACAAAATAAAGGATTCTTGAATAATTTATTGATCAACCTAGGATTCTCTAATGTAACCAACTTATTTCTTCTTCATAAACCTCTGCCCTTTTCAATCCAGATGATATGTAGTATTTCTTTTCTGAGCTTAAAGCTGTTTCTGAAATAGTTTCATTACTCAAAAAAGTACTGTATCAGACGATAAATCAGATAAATCTTGATATCCTCTTCCTCTGCTTTTAAGTTTGCTACTATGTTCAAAACGACTCAAATATAGATCAAAAATTCATACCTACATACATCCATATATATATATTTATGTAAAGAAACTGTGAAGGAGATTTTTTAAGTGCTCTGGTCCATCGAAACTCTTAGCACAATATCCTTGACACCACCTTATAAACCTGTGTCACGCATCTGTATTCACCTCAGTGGCAGATGGAAGAAGAATTCTGCCTATACAGCACATCTCTAGTACCGACAGTTTCCAACACTTGGTTTGAAGGGAACTTGTTTACTTTCACTTCTGCTTTTGCCTATTGTTGAATTTACTCAGCTAACACTTATAATGTGATTCCTCAATGAAGAAATAAACCACTATACTTAAACCAAAGAGAAGTAAAAAAAAGAGGAAAAGAGAAAAAAAAGACAAATAAGTAAAAGGTATTTGCCTATACTGCACAGCAGGTAAGATAGAATAAAATTAGTGATTTAGGATATTAGCTCTAACAATTGTACAGTGCACCAGAAACACGCAGTTACACATTTGTGTTGGAATCAGCTATGCTGGTCTATTTATGTGCTTGTTTCACCACAGCTACCCTCAAGATATTTGATAGCTCTCCATTGTTACTACCTTGTATGTAGCCTTCCCAAAGTGGCTATGAGCATATACAACTCTCTCCTATTTGGAATCCAATTAGATCATTACAGCATTACATTGGAAGGAGGGACACTGAAAGGCATTAGGTTGTATTGTATCTTCTTCAAGCAGATTTTTTCCTCTAAATAACACAATTCTTGCCTCAGAAGTGACAGAAGTGCTCTGTGGCAGGGTATTTTTTAAATGAATCTACCACACAGCTATATGAATCCCAGTGCTGCATTAAACTTCATTAGCACATCAATTCCATTTTCCTGAATGTCCTGCACTACCTTTTAAACTATCTACTTCACTTTATTAAGCTGATAATTCGAACTCAGTACTGCATTATTTTGATATGTAACTAAAAGGTAAGTTAATGCATTTTATTGTCATATATGAATGCAGTGTAAACACATTTCAGGAGGCAGCTCTTTGTTATACTTCATTGCTTTATTCCTAGTTGTAACTGATGCCAGTTAGGAGGCTATTATCAGTCTAATAGTACCTTTTCCTCCATAATATTATTATTATTGTCAGCATAATGACATAAATATTTGTTTAGAAGTGGAGGCAATCAATATTATTTATTGCTATATTTTCATTAACTAGAAATTTAGAGGGAATACAAGGCTGTGACTTCTTTTTGTCCTTCATGGACTAGAACATTTGAACTTCTGAACTGAGGTTCCCCCAGCTGAACCTTCTTCACCTTCTGGCCCCTCAGACCTTCCTTACCTATGATGAAAGTCAATTTTTCCCACTTAATTTTCAGATCTCTAACTCTTCACCTTTCACTTCATGCTATCTTCCTTCATCTTGGTAGTGTCAGTGTTTCCCATTTCCCTACTATGTCATGTATCCCAAAATAGATAATATTTTTGATATATTCAAAATGAATCTTGATATACTTAGAATATAGTCTCCAGATTTTAGTTGAAATCAATAATTAACCTGTGTACTTTTCATCACAAAATGACATTTAAAACCCCTCCTGCCTACATATTTAGCAGGTAATTGTGGTATTGATCAATGTAATAGAGATCTTCTGATGTATAACCTAAGCATTTATTACATATGTCATCAGAGAGCTTTCCTGATGTCCTACAATCCCTAATGACTCAACTACATCAATCCTAAACTAAACTGAAACTTCCTGATAATTTTCTTTATATTACATTATAGCACTGGTTCAGAGAAGGCCGGTCATTCTTTCAACCTAAACATACACAGTTGACTCTCAATACTTCAATTTTCAGATTCTAAACATAAATTTAGGGAAGAGATGCTAGTAGCACCAAAAATGCTAGCAAAAGAGTGGTTTATAGAAATGTCTTAGGCTGATTTCAGGGAAAGGAGTCCAGGACCATGGATACTTAGCAAAAGTGACCAAAGCACAAGGAAACAGTTACAGTAATTTTTATGCTACAGTACCATTGGCTTTACACCTTACATTATGGATTAAAACACATACAAGTTTTACAAATAACCCTCAGAATCTCAGTAGCTCAAACTTGCATCCCTACAACTCACTTGCTATTATTATCCATGGTAGCCAGATTAAAGTTAAAACATGGATGCTTAACTCATGTTAGGATCATGCTTTCATTTTTCTTTACACATATACCATAGAAATAGGATTTCTGAGTGATCAAACTGCATTTAAAATTCTCTCTTATACTCAGGGATTTTACTGTATTTGCTAATTTTCCACAGATAAGTAAGTAAACCAGAGATATAATGACTGGACATGAACAAATTTCAGCTGTAATAATTTCTATAGCTGGAATACTAAAAATGATTTGCCCAATGTCTGATTCCATTCTGTATATAAAGATCAAGTCCACACATGAACTACTGTGTGAAAACATTACAACTAGATTCTATTTAAAGATGTATGACTATACATGACAAGCAATTTGAGCAACAAACATGTAACAAAATGCATAATTCTAAGAGAAGATTAAATAATCTACGAGACTTGACATCTAATTCTGTTTTAGGAGAGATATTTAAAACAAAAAGAAAAAACAAAACAACAACAACAAAAACTGCCAATACAATCAACCAAAAAAACCCCAAGACTTGGCTAGAGAAAGAATAGAAATAGTAGGAAGAGTGATAAAAAAAGAAGAAAAGGGAAAAATGCAGTGAAAGTTAAAAAATAGGCAACACCACATTATTCTATACCTGTCTCATTTCAACACATATTTAAAAGAACTTGCTTTAAAGTATTATTTACCTCATAGCAAAAAGTAACAAAATCTTTCCCTATACAAATAAGATCTGATTTTACTGGGACACCTTAAAATATTTAGTTTCAGGCTTAAAAATACTCATGTTTTGTGAAGAAAAAAAAACAAAACAAAAAAATAAGCAAGTACAATTTTGAAAATTTCTTGCCAGGTGTGCATTGCCAATATTAAATTGTAAGAATTCAAAGCTCATTTTTATTATCAATAATTCACTGTTACTGCAGAATGTCAGTATTCTAAAAACTAAACCCTGTGTATATGCTTTTTGTTCTGCACCTACAGATTCAGTTTTCCACCTCTGTTTCAAAGCAGTAATATCGCACATACATGAACTAAAAAGCACATCTACAATGAATAAATAAAATGCAGAAGTATGCTCTATTGCACTGCAAATGAAAAGCACTGTAGGTGCACCTTACTATGACTGGTATGTACTATGTCTGCTTTGCACTAGGTGAAGTCTATGAACCTGCCTACTCTACACCAAAAAACTGAACCTCAAAATCACTCACATTCTCATAAATACTAAAGCTAAAGGCCTGAGATACATTTAAATTAGAACTCGAAGTAAAACCTTCATGACTTTTGAAATATTAAAACACCATCAAAAATACATTTTTAGAAGTGTTACTTATATTTTATGCTGTGATATCCCTTTCCAGAAAGGGATATTTCAGACCTGCACTTGCATGAAATGTCTGGGCTAGAGATCAAACTTCATACAAATAGAAAGCTGAAAACCTGGTGAACCCTTTGGCCTGGAAAGAGCAGTCTTGTTTTAGCAAAAAACCTACAGTATAAACCACTATTTTTTGAGAGTGAATTCATATATGGCTAACATATCCCTTCTCTTTTAAAAGAGATAGATTACTTGAAATATTCTCGCACCAATTTTCTTCTATACTTATAAACATTATTGTTAGTACAATACGATCACAGTTAAGCTCTGCACCAGATCAGGATAAGCCAAGACCAATTTTCCTCACTGTCAAGGGATGAATACTTTGGCTCTTCCTTTTTTAAAACTGTCAGTTCCAGACCTGTTTAACATTAGTATTCTCTACAGTATATAGAATTCACCTTATTGATGACCAATACAGGCTTACACCTAATGTTCTTACTCTGTAATAAATTCAGTGTGAAAATTAACATTAAACCTGTCCCATGCCTTATGAGCATGCAATTAGCAAAAAAGTCAAAACCATCTCAAAAGTTTTCTGTATCAGTGGAGATTATGATATATATCCTAAAAAGAGGATACATTCAGGACAGAAGTAACTAGCACTAGCCATCATTAGCACACTCCCCACTCACAGGGCAGAAAAGTACCCATTTAACAATGGGTCTGAAGTCCTCACACTTGATATTTTGTTTTAAAGTTGACCACATTTGCTCTGAGGTCAAAATATCCAAACAAAACGAGAAAGGGTTTTTACTATTGTGTCTGAAAACTAACTGGTGGAGACCGCAGGGGGAGCAGTTGTTTCAATAAAGTTGCACATCAAAAAGTGGCCTCATAAATATTTCCATTCCTCCTACCCATTACAGAATACATGATCATATTCATTTTATATATGTATATACACATGAATGTATATATATATAAACACACAGAAATAGAAGTCAGTACAAAGCCACAGTTAACAAATAGAATGGTCATGACCTATTAGCTCAGAAGCTTTAGATTTCAAATTAAGAAGTTGATTTGACACAATACTCCATTAAAAAAATCCAATAAAAATGCTTTAAAAGTTTGAAATAATAGGACTGCACACCTCATCTGCTCAAGGGCAAATATGAACTAAAGGATGCTCATGTGATGAAGGTTAAAATGACATGCAACTGATGATTAAAGGAACTTTATATACATTCATGATCTCTGATGTTTCTGAAGTTAAGAGGCGAAGGTTACCCCTCTATGCCCTGAAATGTGGTTCAATCTAGTAAAATTGAGATTATGAGACAGAAAGATAAATAATATTTTGATGTTATTGCTTTGATATTAGACTTGTAATATTTTTTTTCAAGGTATTTGGTTTGCCTAAGGGGTTTTGGCTAGTTTATTTCACTTTTTTAACAGAAATGTCTGGACTCAGAGTGGATGAACCTTATAAAACAAGGTTTTAGCCTCTTCCAAACAGGAAAGAGGTGCAGAAGGGAGATCCTGACATTTTATTTAACATCAATAATATTGCCAGTTAATATCAAGTCAATGAATTTGAAAATTGCAATATGGAGCAGGAAATTAGCATTTGATATAAGTTCATTCCAACTTGCCAAATATATTTGTTTTGATAAGGCCCAAACTCTTACAGAAAACTAACTACTTTCCTTTTAAGGGCATTCATACAAGGCAACAAGAGATTCATATTAATATTGAAATCTTAAAATATATGACAAACTTTCTAAACTTAACACTTGAAAAGAACTATGTATTGTAATTATTTACTAAGGGTTTGAGCTTTTTTTAAATCCGCCTCAATTGTAATGAATCATTTTATGAGCATACATAGCCTGAGAGTTCAATAATGCAAAATACAATAGACAGCCATTATGAAATTTTGAAGCAAACTGGCTCCTCCAAATACATACATTACACAGTCACAGAAACAGGATTTAAAGGACAAATGACAATGATCTTGTCATTCCCAATGTCACACAAAAGAGGACATGATAATGATTTAATTCTTTTTAACAATATTGGGTTGGGGTTTTTTGCCAGCCTTAAAATATCAATGTAGCTCTTACTCAGTTCAAAGTCTCGAGTCCTTTCTTATTTTTTCCTTTATAATCCTTGCTCTGCTAAATTTAATTGCCTTGGCAATGGCAGAACACTGCCTGATCCTAACAGGTCAGCATTGATTGCTCTAAACCAATTGGTTCCTTCATTACAGAAAAAATGAGGTAAAGAGAAAAGGCAGGTGTGCTCTCGCAGAGTCAGCTGGACTTCAGTACTTGCCCTTCTTCTCCCTCATTAACTAGCAACCAATCGATCAGGAACATGCCCAGAACCCAAAAAAACTATTCATCACTTCTGATATGGAATGGTTTTAACAGGTCACTCAAGGAAAGAATACTTGAGGTATCTCTTTAGAGCCTTTAAAGCTCATATGGTTTTTAAACTTCCATCCACAAGAAAGGAAAATTAAATTGTTACACTCCTATGTAGTTCTAGTTTAAACCTTGAATTCAAAATAAATCTGTTAGGTATTTGCCTAAGACAAGAATTTGTGGTGTACCTAATTTTAAATGTTCTTTATTGTGAAGAACTTTGATGGAGAGAAAGACCACAGCTGGCAGAAAGAGTGCAGATGGGCCCACTCCCTGCTTCCAGCTCATTTTCTTCTGTACTTCCATCGTCTTTAGTTGAACAAATGAAAAATGCCAGTGAATGTTAATCCTAAAGCTTAACACATCATTTTTACCTCCACCTTTAAAAATATTTGAACACTGCTTATATTTCCAACCATTTCACATTACTTTTTCTTAACAGTCCCTTTACTATGTAGCTCTATACTTCATTTGCCCATACAATTGCGAAAGACCCCCTTTATCTCGCTTGTCAAAATTGCTATCAAATAACTTTTGATATTTGATCAAAAAGATAAATAACTTTTCCAGAAGAATCATCTTTAATCTATACTGATTAGCTCTTATTCTAGCCTGTTATTCATGTTTGTTTCTTTCCTGATTGTAAGCTCTGCAGAATATGCCTTGTCCTTATGCTTTTTTCTTTAACGCAGAATTGTAATTTCACATTACTATCAGTTTGAAATATTGCTATCAAATTGATTTCAGGGGAAAAAATCAAAGAGATTTAATAAACATATAAGCAGGGAATAGGATGTTTGAATAAAAACCCCAACACACCAACAAAACACATCAAGAAAAAACTAAACAGAGCATAAGAGAAAAAGAAATGAAGAAAGGGAAGAGGCAGCAGACAACAGATTCCATGAAGAAATAAAGGAGAGTGGCACCATTTTGATTAGGAGACAGAAAATTCCAATGAAACATAATTCATTGCTTCTACTAAATAGTAGAAAGAACCAGAAAAGAGAAACATCAAATCAGTATGTTACTTTATGGCACATTGAATGGAAAAAGAAGTTTAAGAGGGCTGCAGAAATATAGGTGCAATCCTTTTATTTGCAAATCAGTGTAAAAACCATTTCTCTCCTGGTTATGTCTCCTGTCTAACAAATTAAAAGAAAAGGTTAAGGTTATTATTTTGAACAAATCCACAGAAACTAATTGACTGAATCCACAGAACATCATAAAGAAAAAATCAGGTGTTTCACCTGTGTTCTTTCTAACAGAAACATGACATGTGACCAGTCATATTAGAAATTAATTTCAGTTGGGAAAAGTTTTACCCATTATATTATATCCATCCCAGACTACTCTAACAATAACTATACAGTAAAATGGAATTTCTAAGCCCAAATAAATGAACTCGTTCTTTTGCTAAATGTTTTATCTTCTATGCTAACATACAAAATCATGCTGCTGTTTCTCACCTCCTTTTTTACCCTCCCTTCCCTTTTGAAGCCTTTGAAGCAACTGTCCTGTGTATCACTCAAAAGCCATTATTTCTGAAAAGATGATACTGCTATGCAGGAACAGTCTCCTGTGAAGCAAATTAATTTACCAAATTTACCAAACTATGTAAAAAGCTATTCACTTGACCTAAGTTAGCAGTTAGAGCTGCCTGAGCTCTGGATGATGATTTGAGTTCCACCAGTCTGGTTGGGTTGTCCTTTGTCATTGCATAACACACAACCACCCATTTATGAGTAGGCAACTAACTCTGACAGAAATTGGATGACGAGCCTTGCTGTGACTGTTCAGCAACACATTCTCTTCGTATGTCCGAAGAGAAACATAAGCATGTTCAGCAATGATTATTTCAGTCAGAAATAATGTTCTAATGGTAAAAAAATATTCCAGCAGATTTATTACAATTCTACTAGCAAAGTATTAAACATTTTACATATTACTGCAGAAAAAATTGTATTTAAAAAATCAGCTCAAAGATTTCTACATTCTTGGTCAGTGGCAATTCTCCCAAGTTTTCTATGAGTTTTAAACCTTTTGAGAGGCTTTTCATGCCTCCCTTCAGTTCTCTCTTCTCTAAACCAGTCAGTCACAAGTTTGTCCATCTTTTCTTGTAGGTCAGACTATGCTGGTTCTTGGTGTTCCCTTCTAGACTCTTCCCACACTTTTTTAAGTAAAAACGGATAATTCCCTCAAGAGTTCAGAATTAGCAATTCAGATATGACTGAACTGAATGAATGACACTGATTCATGTTACAAGTTATACTCCTGTCTATATATTAAAACGTTATTTTTTGCACCAGCAGGTGATACTGAAGTCCCATATCCAGTTTGGCATTCACTAAAAATTGCAGAACCTTCTAGTGCTGAAGTGCTATTCAGCCATTTGCTCCTTAACCTCATTCTCCAAATCATATTTCCCTACACATGCACAGATTTTTGCCCTTGTTTTAAGGAAAATACGTTCTATTTATTTCAGACTGTGTCTCCACTTTGTCAAGATCCCTTTTAACTCTTATTTTGTCCTTTTGCATAACTGCATCTTCTCTCACAGTTTCATGCTATCTGCAAATTTAAGAAAAATACATTACAAATACACAGAGTAGCGTGGAACGTGTGAAAGACCCCATAAAAATCCCACTTCATATTATCATTCCATTTTCCATTTCTATTGAACTACGATTACAACAGGTGCTAGTCCAATTTTACATTCACTTTACTATATTTTCCTGTAGATCATGTTCCTCTTGCTTGCGTACAGAAATAACCATGTTACTGTCAAAAGCTTTACTTAGGACAAAATATAACACATACTGATTTATTTCTTATCCATGCCCTGTTTTTCTGCCTCAGAAGGAAACAAAATTGACTACGTTTTTGACAAATTCAGTTATCTGACAGTAATTCCTTTATCTTCAAGTGCCTGCAAAAAATTTGGTTCAATTACTTGCTCCATTATTTTTCTGGAAACTGAAATTGTGCTGTATGACACAGCTCCTCAGCTCCTTTTTGCTTCTTTTAAGGATGGGAAAGGAACAAGTTTGGTACTCATTACATATTTTCCACAAATTCATGAAATCAACAACTCTTCCAAGCTAACAGGTAGAAGCTACAACTACTGGTTCAAAAGCTATTTTCTGGGGAGTAAAAAGCAAGTTCTGTATTTCTGTAGGGAAAATAAAATGGGAATTAGAAGATATATTACAGATACAAGCAGAACAACTTTCTTTCTGGTTCTACAATTACCAGTTGTTAACTGCAACCATTACTGTCATGAAATTTGAAGATTACATATTGTAAATTTTCAAGGACAACAGCTGATATTTAGAGTTTAGTTTATTATCTTTCCTAATTTGCATGAGATTTTATTAAGGACAGAACAAGTACTGCCCCTTCTCTAACATCATTATTGCTTCTTACAGCCTTTTATAGGAATAAATATGGAATTTTGGAATTAACTTTTGCATGTCATGAAACCATCTATAGTATAAAAGTAAACAAACTTCAAAATGGAAGAGGAAAATTATGTCTTACTAAATAATATTCTCTAAGGAGCACAAATCAAGAACATACAGAAAAAGAAGTAAACATGATGACATGATCTTTTTATCCATTTTCTTAAAAAACTCCCTGATTTGGAAACACTTAGTTTAAATGAAATAAAATATTAGTGTTAGTGTTAAGACAGAATGTAGTGCGAATAGCTCTGTTCACTAATTTAATCGGATGCAACAGTATCCTTAACAATACACCTGTGAAGGCCTCTCAGAGACCTCCCCTGGAAGGCAGAAGAGGAGACAAGACCTTAAGTGAGACTGTCATATTCTGCTGCAACTCTCCTGCAGAAAAAAAAATAGACACCTTAATTCTCTGTCTCTACTAATTGAAAGATTACAATTCTTCCTGTGATGGATGGATGGATGGATGGATGGATGGATGGATGGATGGATGGATGGATGGATGGATGGATGGATGGATGGAAGGAAGGAAGGAAGCTAACAGCTTTCTGACTTCATCAGAAGATCCCACTCAAGAGGGAAACCTCTGCAGGTGAGCACTTATCTTACTGGAAAAGCACAGAAACTACTGTTCAACACACACCATGATAGGACTTTCATAGCTCTGAAAAACAAGTCTGCCTCTTTTTAATTTACTGATTGAAATCACAAAAAGTGTAACAGCAGATCTACTAGTATCTGCTCAGTGTTTGTAAGAATTATCTGTTGTTTTCTACCAAAACCTAAGTGCTACAGAAAACTATTTCAAAGTCTGTCTCATCATATAATATATGGAGGTTAAAATAATACAAATAACAAAATTAAGAGAACTATTTCAAAAATAATTTTTTCAAAATGTAAATTGCGTGGTAGAAGACACAGTAAACCCAAGGAACACAATTAGTTCTGTCTTGTTCTTCTGTACGCAAAAAATAATAATGTTGGGGTAAAATGATGTGGAGATTTTATTTAAGGTAAGGTAAGGAAGCAGATAGAAGATCACCTCTGTCAACAATGTCTTAAGTCCTTTGCAAAAAAACTGGAGAGCTGCCTTCCCACTTTATGTAAGTGGTTGCCTATTTAAAAATGTAATGTTTTACAATGTTTTTTACACTTCAGTAATATCAGCCTATGGTGTTGGTAACATATCAGCAAGTTTCACATTGGTATTCTTGTACTATTTAATGCAGTAATCATTGGGAAAAAGAACAAAATTCAGAAACCTGTGAGACAAATCCTTACCTTAGTACCTCCAAAAAATTATACTCTGGTTAGAGATACACTTAAAATCCCTTTGGGGCAGCTGAAGTAATACAGGTTTATTTAATGCGTAAGTGTAAAGTAAAAAAATGCTGTGTTTGCTCCTTTAGACATATTTTCTGACAAGAATAGCCTCAGAAACAGCAAAGGGCAAGATAAAATCCAATAATACACCTCAGAAAAAAAGTTAAGTGCTTTAGTAAGCTTAATTTTCAAAACTATAATAGTATCCTTTGATGACTGTGATCAGGTAACAGAAGAATAAGCACTATTCCACAAGAGAGATTAATTACCAGTTCTTCCTATTTAAAGCTCAGTCACTTTACATTCAATTTTCCTCCACGCAATATATAAATCTTAAAAGAAATCAACAAAACGTACCATGACTGTAAAATACTACTTCAAAAATTGTCAGTCCTAACACTGCAATTCTGGAATTGTGACCAGGAGAAACTTCAGTGTGGGAAGAGCAGTACTTCCATGCAGATTGAACATAAAATCCACAAAGACTGTTTAAACCACATCCAGGTTAACTCCTGCAGGGATGCTGAAGCAATGCCCACCCAAGCTTATAATACTGGAACAAGCACAACAACCAGTACACAGATTGTAAACAAAAAGGGAAAGAGACTTCACAGCAGCAGTCGACACTGCTCATCATCCTGATCATCAGGAGTGGAAAAGCAGAGGGCAGAGGCTTCCAGGCAGGTCTGCAAAAAAGGTTGGTCTGCATTGGGGCTGAGATGTTGCTTATAACCCACTCTGTGCCTCTGAGCAGCTCTTAAATACACATCTTGGAGATGTCTCTGCTGAACTTGGCAGTAAAAGAGGATTAAAACCCAGGCACTAACTACTGGTTACTAACAACTAGCCAATATTACTACCGCCCCTCCCTTCTCCCAGCTGTAATTTTTAGCTTAGGTAAAGGTACATTCAAACTCCCAAAGCAAAACCTGATGTCTCTCTCTTTCTCTATATTTCTGTACTTTAATTCACTGTAAGAAATAAAGTCTCCACAGAGTTAAATGTAACATCTTTCCTTTGATAAAAGGCTCTTCAAACTGTAAAGCTGCAGTAACAGTTTTCTAACTTCAAGGATTCATCTCCATTCATTTTGGAAGGACTGTTTAGTTTAGTAGTAGAATTTCAAAGACTGAAAATAGCTGTATCCCACTGAGGAATTTATGGGATCTATTTCTTATGTCATTATGGAGAAGAACACTGAAATGAAAGTCAAGACACTGTTACATACTTATTTTCAGCCTGTGCTTATACTTCATTTTATAGGAAATCTCTTCACTGTACATTCAACTAGAATAGTTACATGCTTATCTTATTATTCTGCTAATAATTCATTCTT
Organism: Lanius collurio; assembly: GCA_020086605.1. Classification (NCBI taxonomy): domain Eukaryota; kingdom Metazoa; phylum Chordata; class Aves; order Passeriformes; family Laniidae; genus Lanius; species Lanius collurio. The sequence continues at coordinate 30,414,748 of JACBWW010000002.1, forward strand.
TAACACAAACTTTTTTTTCTGCCAGTAGCTTGCTGTTTCTCTGTGAAATAACAATAAGCTCTTGCATTTCATCACAGTTATCAGTTGAAAATCCATCCAACAGAGTTAAATTGCAAAAGATTGTCTAGGCTAAAGTGAAACTTTGAGACGGTCAGTGCAGTCTGGACATTACAACAGCATCCTGGTCATCACAGCTTCAGTGACCCTGACATCTTTATTAGTAAAGGAAAAAACCCTATCAAAATAGACCTAACATTACAAAAATAGTAAGAATAAAAACCGCTGTGAAAAGTCATTTATTTGCTGTTTTTCTATTTCATTGATATTATTGTTTTACAGATTAACAAGAGATGGCAATCAAATGAACACTTTCAATTTTCAGAAAGCCATCCTTCATCTCAAAGTCAGCACTAGCTCCTTTTCAATTAATAGCTCAATCAAAACATGCAAATTACCCCATGTAAAGCATATTTGGAAATGAAAAATATTGAATGACAAATTAACACCTGAGAGCCATTTTCATAGAAGTTGCTTGACAAAAATAAGCTTCAAGAACACTAGATCTGTAGCTTCAACACTTTGCAATTTCAAGTAGCATCAACAAATTTTGCTTTTGGAAAAATACTATAAGCCTACAAAATGAGAATTAGTTACATTTATTTTACCACTCTGTTGAGTATATTTCTACGACTTTGCTGCTGCTCCTGTCACCCACCACCTTCAAAGGGTGGTAGAAAATACATCAGCAGCAGATTCATTATTGCTTGCTAGTTACAATACTGCTCTTTTGTCTGTAACACAAACTCTGGTTTTGACACAGTAAGAGACCACATAACAATTAATCAGTTCAGCTTTTGCTTATCTCAAAGATTAACTTATTCTGACCATTAAAATACAATCTTATTGATAATATAGTTGCAAGAATAAAATCAGAGCAAAGAAAACTCAGTCTGCAGCTTTCAGAGTATTTCATTGCCAGAACTGTAATTTCTAAATAGGATAATTATTCTTCAAAGACAGTAGGAAAGAAGCAGGTGGGCTGACAATTTTTCTCCAGTCAAATTTGTTCTTCTGTGTTAAGACATTTGATACATTTAATGTACTTTCAGACCAAACAAAACAGCATTTGCAAACTCATTCAATGGCACATTATCATTCTGACTTTCAATATGTTTATTTTATCCCAGACATAGAGCCCCAGAGCAATCACTTCGAATACATCACTTTCCTTATTGCACTGTTCTCAGCTGGGGGTCAGTTTTGGCGATGACATAAAAGATGACGCTATAACAGCCTCAGACACTATTAACTTAGCAGGAAAGGCAATGCCTCAAATACATTGGCCTCTCAGAGAAAGAAGGTAAAGGTTAAAAACCAGGATGCAAAGAACACAGCAGCACCAGACTCAGAGGAGAAAATAGCTACAAAGCTTGTACACAAAGTGCGAATGCCTAACTTGGCAAATATATTCAAATCAATTTTCTTTTTAAGCTAAAATGGATACCTTCTGGCAAGAGACAAAGTCTATTTTCAATTAAATTCTCTATTTCTCTATTTCATTGTTTCTGAACCAGGAATATCACATGGAAAGAATATTTTTCATTGAATACATTTGATTCTGAAAGTATGTCAAAAGTCCAAAAAAAAAAACCAAAACCCTTGAACCTATTTTTTTAAAAAAAGGCAAAACTTGACTAAATAGGTTTATCCTCTTTTTTCTGAATTGGATATCCAATCAGATTCAGCAATGGTCTGCAATACACAAAACAAATCCTGAATTCACCACATCTCTTGCTACTTTATACATATTTACATTTCTGCTCTTTTAAAGTAAACTTAAATATTTTTTTTAAAGCACAGCATTATTCTCATTGTTAACAAAAATTTCAAATGAAAAATATTTCTATGAAAGTCTGCAGTGGAATTTTTATACAGAATTAAGGAAAAGGAAAAAATCTTCTGGATTGAATGGAGTATCCTTTGAAGGATTTTAGCCTAGCCAGCACAATAATATTTAAGAACAAATCTTTTGTATATCCATGTCAGTGTATAAAACCAAATCAAACTGACACCTTTGACCAACATGTCCATACCAGGGAAAAACTGCAGAACCACTGTAACTGTACCACCAAAATTTTGTTAGGAAATTAGTATACTATACTCATTCCTGGAGGTGTTCAAGGTCAGGTTGAACAGAGCTCTGACCATCCTGGTCTAGTGTAAGATGTCCCTTCATGGCAGGGGGGCTGGAACAAGATGGTCTTCGAGGTGCCTTCCAACCAGAACCACTCTGGGATTCTGTACAGAGCAGGAAAACAATGCTTCCTGTACAAAGGCTTGATGGTGGTATATTTATATTGCAAAGTGTTAAAGACCAAAACAAGCCACTGAAATTTACTTGTAGGATTAAGCCAAAGCAACTGAAGGCTATTGCACTTCCATATGACAATCATCATGGTGATTTAAGATCCTTAACCAGTATATACCACTCTGTCACACTTCCACTGATTCAACTCTGTAGTTGTCCTGGGCCATTCCCATGTGTGTGCATCCAAAGCAGCAGTGTTTTTACATCCCCCATACTATACCATACCACATACCACTATGTAAAACCTGTGCCAGGAAAAGAAAATGCTGCTTACAAGATACGCACTACAGTAGACAGGTACAGTTAAATTTCTACTAGGAAAAAAGAATAAAGAAAAAAAAAAAATAAAGTGCAGGAATTTGGCTAGGTTCCTGAAAACCAATGTTTTCTTTCCCCGTAACATTTAATAGCAATAACTACCTGTCATTTAAAATTCTGGTAGTTTTCCAGTGAACTTACACTTTCTTATCTCTTGCATAAAACTGTTGGCAATAGTGGAACCTGCTGTTTATAATACACTTCTCATATTTATCTGTCATTCATGTTGAGAGTATAATGAAGACCACAAGTATTAGCAATGTTATGTCACTTTATTTGCAGCTTCCTCTCGCCCAACAGATGCACAGTGGGTTTTTCCAATATGCAATGTTTTATGAAAGTTAATTTAAGCCATTACAAATTATCAGTAAGTATCTTTATTGTACAAATTGTGTGTAGGCTTGGTCTACAACTGTGAAATAGTAACTTCTGCTATCCCTAGTACCATCTTAGTCTGCAAATAAAGAACAGAAGGATTAAATCTCTGCATTGCACATAAAAATCCTGCAAGTCCTGCATCTTTACGTGAAAGATTCCTGTGCAACTGATGCCTACACACCTCAGTGTTTCCAACTAAAACTTTTCCCTATGTTCCATGAACCAATGGCTATGTACACACCAATTCCCCTCTCCTGCCCCACTGAGTTACTCATTCACCTTCCTAATTGCAGCCTGAAGTGCTTCCACTCCTTCTCAATATCCCTCTTCTTAAGACATATGATCGGTGTGCTTCAACCATTTGCTTCTATGCTAAGACAGGTAATGCTCTCAAGGGCAGAGCTCTGAGTTCACAGAATCAATTAGGCTGGAAAAGTCTTCTGGCATCCTCAAACCCAAACTATGACCAAACACCAACTTGTCAATTAGACCATGGCACTACGTGCCATGTCCAGTTGTTTCTTGAAAAACTCCAGGGATGCTAACTCCACCACCTCTCTGGGCAGTCTGTTCTAATGCTGGACATCCCTTTCCATGAATAAATTCCTCTTGATTTCCAACCTGAACCTCTCCTGGCACTTGAGGCTGTGTCCTCTTGTACTGTTGCTGGTTGCCTGGCGTCATCTTGAATATTGTGTGCAGTTTTGGTCATTGCAATGTAAGAAAAATATTAAAGTATTATAGAGCGTCCAAAGAAGGGCTGTGAAGATGGTGAAGGGCCTTGAGGGGAAGCCAAAAGACCAGCTGAGGTTTTGGTCTGTTCAGCCTGGAGAAGGCAGAGGGGAGACCTCACTGAAGTTACAACTTTCTCTTGAGGGGAAGAGGAGGGACAGGCACTGATCTCTTCTCTCTGGTGACCAGTGACAGGACCCAAGGGAATGGCCTGAAGCTGTGTCAGGGGAGAGTTAAGTTGGATAATAGAAAAAGGTTCTTCACCCAGAGGGTGGTTGGACACTGGAACAGCTCCCCAGGGAAGCGGTCACAGCACCAAGCATGACAGAGTTCAGGAAGCTTTTGGACAATGCTCTCAGGCACATGATGTGAGTCTTGGTCCTGTGCAGGACTAAGAGTTGGACTTGATGATCCCTGTGGGCCACTTTCAGCCTATTTTGTGATTCTGTAGGGACCCTCCTGAGTCTTCTTTTCTCCAGGCTGAACAACCCCAGCTCCCTCAGCCACTCCTCATAGGACTTACCCCAGTGCCCTTCTCTGGACACGCTCCAGCACATCAATGGCCTTTATGTAGTGAAGGGCTCAAAATTAAACACAGCATTCAAGATGTGGCCTCACCATAACTGGATGTTTGCAAAGGCCCAAAATCAAGGTATTACATATAACCTCACTTGTGCTCCTTATGTTTATAATAAAGACTTGCATTTATTGCCATTTCATGTTGAATCAGTAAATATCACACTCTCTACTATGCTTTAACTTCAACTTATTTTTAAAAGTGATTCTGTTTAAAAAAAACATTTAAGACTTTAATGTATTTAATGCTACAAAAAGCATGATTTTTCCCTAGCTAGAAGGGATAATTTGGTGCTTGCGGTATGATTTTGAACCTGCTAGGTTAACTAAGTTTATCCCAAGAAGAGAGCAATTCATTTGTCCAAATGTGATGCATACTCCCTGTATCCTCAGAGGAAAATAAAATACAAGTCAGCAAATAATGTATGCACACAGTTGGAGCTGAGAAATCAGGCTGGTACATTAAAAATAGCATAAGACTGACTGCAGGAAACTTTCTCCATTATTTCTGAGGATGAAACTACAGAGTAAAACATGAACAAGAGTCAAGGATGTAACTGGGGAAAGTTGCATGATTCAATGCTGCACTGTTGAACTGGGCACAGTCCCTTCAGAGACTGCAGTTCTGATGGGATGCCCAATTAAACTCTGTAGAACAGGCTTTTCTCAAGCACCAATCAAGTAGGGCTCCTCGATATCTGAAGCCTGTGGCTCCACTTAACACTCATAATTGTAAACTGAGATAAACACAAACTGGCAATAAAAGCAAGACTTTATAAAAAATATAAACTTAAGGAGCATAAGTAAGGTTATATATATAACACCTTGATTTTGGGCTCTCCGAACATCCAATTACTGGATTTGCAACTTTGCAAAGAAAATTCACACAGGAAATTCAACAAAAACTTCTGATCTTTAAAGCCAATATGTGTGTCTATCATATGGTGTAACACTTCTGTCCATTCAGATGATCACAACATTAACATTTGTCATGCAGGCTTTTTAACAGTAACTAAGAACAACAGATACTCATTCTCCACCCCATCAGCAGTACAGGTGAATGGGACAAGTATCACAGGTATTTGCTGCCAACAGGGGAAAGCCAGCATTCACAAATTCCTGGTGCTATTTTAAAATCAACTGGATAAGGGAGACAGTAATTCAGTCAGATGCCTGCTGCATCTTCTCCCACCCAACCATTTCCAAAACAGTAGCCTTGATTATTAAAGCTCAAAATATCTGAAGAGTATACTAGTTATAAACAGAAACGCAGCATGATTAGCAGTCCTGGTTTTAATTTTTCTTCTTCATTTATTTATGCTCATATACACTTTGGATTTGGAAAGGTCATTTTTCTTAATTTCACTTTTAAATTTCTTTTGTGTTGAAAATTATCTTGCATTTTAAATGAATACACGTGCTTCTGAGGGCATCCATCATCAAGATATTTATCATTAAGCCAATAGGGAATAAGACATTACCTATATTGCTAATTATAAACTGCAAAATAAAGGTAGAAAAATACCACCACACTGAAATAAAAATGTGCATTTCATATTTAACATACTGATATTTTAACTCATTACATCTGCCTTACTCTGTTGTCAGGCCTATGAATTTCTAAGAATCAAAATGAAACTGAATGATAGTAAGCGCTAGGACCAATTGTATTAAGTGCCCCTTCATCTGAAAACAAAACCTGAAGTCAGTACAGTTGGAAGGTAAAATATTTTAAGACAAGTAAAAATGAAGTACAGTAAATTTGCCCACATTACCAATCAATACAAGTTATGATGACTGCTAGAAACATTAATAAAACCCTTTTAAAAAATATTGATTAGAATAGTTAAAAATCTAAGTGCTGTTCACACATCGGTTCATCTCCTGATCTGTAAGTACTGACAGGAGAACGGTCTGTTCTACTGACAGAGTATTGCATGAGGGTAACCTCCTGATATATAATTTCCAACCTACCATTCAGAGACAGGATTTAGCCTGGCTACTCAAACTGTTCTGCAAAGGCAAGGACAAAACCCTGTGAAAGTCAAGTACCTCATTCTTCTCAGTTTCATCAAAAGAGCAAAAGAAAGGGAGGCCACAAGGGATCACTACAGCAAACTGACTACAACCACTACAGGTGCAGTCTAACAGTATCTCAATTGGACAGGTTTGTTCCTTAAACCAAAATTTTTGTGAAAATTGAATGCCTATTCTTCTCTGTCATCCATGAAAATATGTCATCCTGGGAAAAAGAAAGTAGATCTTCTAGTGCCATAATGCTTCAATATGAAAAAGTAGTCCAGTAGCTATTGTTTAAGGCATTAGTTACAACAATAAAAAGTATGAGGGAAGAAAGTCAAAGAAAGAAAGTATCTTTCATGTTGAACCAAGTTACACAGAGTAAGCAGAACTTCTCTTGTTAACAAACACTCAGGTCACAAGAATCCAAAATATTTTCTCTTTTATAAAGTTGCACATTGACAGCCATTTCATGTTTCAATTAAATCAAAACAAACACAAAATCCTACCCCCAAAACCAAACAAAAAACTCCCCCCCACCACCAGAAATAAATGCTTCAACAACTAATGGTCATTTCACGTTACTTTTACGTAACGTAAAAGAAAAAAATGAATTTAAAAAAAAAGAATTTAATATAGGTAGAAGAAAAGAAAAAAGAAAAAGAAAAGAATGAATTTAATATAGGTATAGTTCCTTGAAAAGGAAATTTCAGCTGTGGCTACTCTACTTTTCAGATACTCCTATAATATACGTAGTGCAGAAAAAGTAAAAGCTGTCATTTTCTCCAAGTCTTGTGATTTTCACCTGTTAAATTTAAGAGCAAAAAGCTCTCTACCTCTCATCTCGGGAAAAGAAATTCAAAGACAGAATTAATACAGAAGTCTAATCATCTGACAAAGTGTCAAGTGATTAGACTGCTGTATTACGATGATCAAGCCAACAGCTTCTCTGTCATCTGAAAGGGGAGGTCTCACTCCAATTCCAATTTCATTATTTCAAGCTTCCCACTTTTCTAATTTCTGGTCATGGAGTTCCACCTTGCAATACTTCTGGTGCTTATCGGACAGAGCTTATTCACTTAAATCAACTGAAGTTAACTGTCGGAAGGTAGAAAACTACCCTGTCATGGGTCAGTGAATTGAAATTGTTCATGCAGAGGTCAGACATGGACCAGAGCCAGCACAATGGAGCAAGTTCACCCAAGAATGAGGAAAAAGATCTTCTATCCTTTTCAGCCTTCCTGATACCTTGCTACAGATTGTACTTGCACATACAGCTAACCTATCTTATGAAGGAATTAAGTCACCCAAATGACTTCAAAAAGTAGAAAACAAGTATCTTCTCACTGCTAAGAAGAATTATTGTAACAGTGAGCATCCCAGGACATTAAGTGAGGAGACATGATTCACATCACCACTTCTAACAGCATTGCTATGAAGCAGAGAACGAGCAGAAGCCGTGTGGTGAAAGTGGTGTATACGGGTACCTGAATGATAAATGACGTACTTGAAATCTTGTAAGGCACCTAAAGCAAAGTACAGAACTGTACCCAAGGCACTTAACTCCCACGTCAGTATTAAAGCAGAATAACCTGGCATATTCCTAATAAATACAAAGGCAAAGGGTCATCAACAGATGAACAGACCTGACAGATGCAATTACATGGCTAGCAGAAACAAGGCAGCTGTGATTCCAAAACCACCTTACTCAGGCCACCAGGCCATACCAAGCAGCAGAGCAACTGACCTAGATGGAACATCACAAGCATGGTACATGCTTTCCAGTATTTAAGCTACCCTAATTATTCCTACACATCCCTGTAAAGTTCAGCCCACATAACCCTAGCTAAGGAAACTTAATAAAATTATTTAAAACTTTTTAAAATCTGAGTATCAGAATCCTATGTATGGTTTTGCAGATATATTTATTCTGCTTTTCCTTTTTCTTTAAAAAAGAAAAAGTATGCACTTCCTTCCAAAAATTGCTAAAATGTAAGTGTATGGCAAATTGCAACAGAAATAGATATGAAACAATGAAACACACACAAAACATTAAAACACATGACTAAAGAGATGTTTAACTAAGAAAATTATCCTTTGCCAAAAATTTAGTAGCAATACTCTTTAGTTTTTTTCCACAAGACACAATTTTATTATTCATGCAATGCCACATCAGGTCTGATTAAAATATAAAATCTCTTTAGGAAATGTTAAGACTATATTCCATCACAATTTACAGCTTATTTGTCAGTCTATGACAACACTGTATTTCTTATCAAACAACCTCTATGACTACGTATGAAAATGCACCCCAAAATAACTTCACAGTTGACAGAGATGATTGTAAAATTAAAGCCCATGGTTCAGTAAGAAATGCATTCAATACATAAGCATAATGGGCTCTATAGAGCTTTATATCATGTACCTGTTCCTTTTGGGAAGACATATGGCAACATTTACTCTTACTTTCATTGCTCACTCTGTCTTAAGCTATCTTAAATATTGTTTCTGGGTGTGACCAGAAAAACAGAGGCCTGTTGCAGTGCTCTGAGCACCTGGAAAATTAGTTTAGGTGACTGTACCATCACTGCTATTCCTCTTCGAGATTTAAGGTTATTAGTGATGACTCTAAAGGGAGCTTCAGTAAAGGTGAATTTGAAAGAATCCTGATTGCCATAACTTTGACAGTAATTAAAACTGAAATAATAGACCTTATGCAAAGGTTTTTACCAACATTTTAATGAGGTTTAAAAGTGGAGAGAACCTTTTTCAACTGCTGTAGCTATGGATTCCTGATAACAAAATACTGTACTATTGAGCACTCACACAATGTAAGCTATTGAATTCTAAACAAGAAAAGCAGCCAAGACTCCTACAGCTTTCCAGCAGCTAATTTCAGTAAATTCAAACCTTTTAAAACAGCACAATAAATACTTTTTTACACCTTTATTAGCTGAATCTGTATCAAAGAGCAAAAAATTTCCTGATGAGATCTCTGGGTTGAATGCTGAGGTTTTAACTTCAGCAGTGGGAGACAAGAATTAAAGTACTACCATTGCCAGTTAACTCCATATTTTAGTTCCTTGTTTGGCAATTACACTGAAGTTATTATTTCAGCAAACACAACATCCACTTCTGCTCAATTTATAGAATCATACAGATGTAAAAAGGTATAATTATGTCTTCAAAATCAAGACTTTTTAGAAACAACATCTACACAGAATCAGCACTTGCATCAAATCTTGTCTGTATGTCTGCTAGAACAGAAACATAGGAAGAATTATAAAGAACTAGTAAACTGAGGAGAAGGAAGAAAAGAATAAGTAAATTGAGAAAATTCTAATTGAGAAAATGCTAATTTTAAAATCTTCAAAACTACATTTACCTTCAAACTTTCTTTTAAAGTAAGAGCTGGAGTGCAAAATATGAATCAGGAAGACTTACGGCTTTTTTTGCGGTTTTTTTTTTTTTTTTAGGGTTTTTTTTTACATATGCATTTAAATGCTAAAAACAACATCAGCAGTATTTTGTTTTGAGTTAGTCAAATAAGGAATTGCATGACTTTGAGTAAATTATAACCTTAAAAATTTAAATAACTTGCAATGAAACCATTACTGTCACTCAAACAATTTTCTACAGTTAAAGCCTGCATGTTAAGTGTAAATTAATTTTCCATTTGAAGAATATCAATAATTTATCTGTTCAGTGTGAAAGATGCAATCGGAGATTTTTTTCTGGAGAGAAAGATTTTAGTTATTGCATAGCACTCTCTAGTGGCAAAAGGTGTTCAAGTCAATTGGAACAATTTAGTCTGAAGAATTTAAGTTACAACATGCTTTTGTATGACTTAACACATACCTACATTTCTCTTTCTTACTTCGGAGTTTGGGAGAAGTGGTGGGGTTTGTGGTATTTTTTGTTACTTTTGTGGGGTTCTGGTTTTTTTTTTAAACTACAATCTCTCACGTGTGACTTTTCTTATGGTAACACTTCAAATATAATCATAGATCATTAATACTAAATCTAGCAACATTTCATCTTTATCTAAATCATGCTTTTTAATTTATATCTATGCAGGATATTCCATGAACAACAAAACAGAAAGCATTTGCATAAATCTCCATTGATGTTCTCTGACTTCAAGCATAGCCTGTAAATACAGATCACTTTGAACTGCTTGAAAGCAGTTTCTACAGTCTGCATGTATACTTCCTCCTCAAATATATTTCCAAGATGCCTATGACTCACAGGTTACCAATGAAGATTTGGATACTCACACATGTAGCCAAGTCCTATTTTATACATTATAAATTGCACCTAATTAATATAATGACAAAGTCCACCTATCTCCATTAATCTGCACAACATTTACATAAACTATGATATTTTCTGTCATATTTTTTAAAGTAAGCAACTTGATTTTAAGATTAATACTAGCTTTGCACATGTCAACCCAAATTCACTCATCCATCACCTGGGAACAAAGACACAAGGTTGATTTCTGCTAGAAGTGCAGAGGAATTTACTGGTCTTTCAATAAGATCACTCCTGACCTCTCCAAACAGCAAATTTTCACAGGGATCCTTATGCTAGACAGTGCAGATTTCCTTTTCTATTTGTAATCTAAAAAAAACCCAAACCCCTTTATGTTACTTTTCAAATGCAGATCAACTTATTTCCACATTCATAAAAAAAAAATAAATCTGAAACTCAGTTGTGAAATGGAACAAACCATGTTTTATTATTTAATCACTCAGCTCAAACCTATTTTAGCTTGACTTTCAGGGAAAAGGCATCTTTTTTTGGCATATTAATAAAATACTAACTTAATTCTAGTACTAGAACAAGCACAGGTAAGACTGGCTAATCCCTTTTCATGACAAAATTGTAAATACTCTGTTAATAACTGTCTATAACAATTTTGAACCATTAAAAATGAAGCTGGATTGTATTAAAAGCCATTGTAAAAGATATAAGTATTATGAGCATCTGACTTCCAATATACTTTGTCATAAAAGAAATGACAAAGCAAGATTAAAACCCTGAAGAAAGCAAGATTAAAACCCTGAAGACAGATGGGCATTTTCTTTTTTTTTAACAAAATGTAAGGATTAGATTATAGCCAGAGGATAGGAGCTATTGCAATTTACCCCATTTGTTAATTCCTTGCTGTTTAAAGGTCTCATTCTTCAGTGTTAAATATCACATGCAAAACTATGCTTTCTAGACAATATTTTTACACAATAAGTGAGTTTAAAACATTTTAATTACTTAAGTACATTTCAGCCCAACCCTCCAAAGAGGGAGCTAGAAATCCACTGGTTGGTGTGCCATGTCCCTAGACAGGCTCACCAGGCAGGAGCAAACAGTGCATTCCAAATGCTGACAGCAAGAGCCAAGCAGGCTCTGATCAAAGCAAACTCAAGGACCAGGGATTCAAAAGGCTCTGGCAGGCAAAAATAACGTATGTATTTTAATATTGAACTTGCTTCAAGAAAGCAAGCCAAAATGCTTACATCCAAGGAACCTAGTGCTGGAGGAAAATACAGCCCACTGGAAAGCCCTCCGATGGATTAGTTTCTTTGCATGCCTAAAATTTACACTTACAAGCGCTGAAGCATTATTGACTTCTGATACCTCTTACCAGCTGAGGTATGACCCAGAGACTAGATAAAAAGCTCCTAATAAACCAGATTTTTTCTTAACTTTTAGTTTATTATTATTATTATCATTATTTTCTAAAGCTCTTTACATTATCCAGCAGTAAGCTACTCCTGTTGAGAATACAGGTCTCTGAACACTCTCCTGAACTGTCCTTGATTTTATTACCAGGTTCTGTTAGGTTTTTCTAAATCTGTTTACTGAAGGTAAAGGTGCATGTTTTTTTGTTCTGAAAAGCTACCCTGCCAATAAACAGGTCTTTCTGGTATGTTGGAATCACAGTTTCATAACTTCTGGAAAACAACACAGATACAAACCCAGCGCTTGAGCGTACCAGTCTCTAATTGGTATTCAGAATGCCAGAGAACTACGTTGAGCACAGAAGGATTTCCGTACAAACTCACACCTCAAGCTTTGGAAACACAGCTTACTCCTTTAAGAGTAAACCATAAACACACTGATGGCATAAAAACTGCAGAATTCTTGGAACCTAATAAAAAACTTTAATTTCACAATATGATAAAGCAATGATCACTTTCAATATGCAAGTTTAAAACATGAACTGCACCCCTATAAAGAACTTTTCCCACTGTCTAGTATCTGTTGAAACAGTATGCACCATTTAGCTTTCATTTTGAACATAGTAAGGACTAAATGCTGGAGGATCCTATCTCAAAAAAAAAAAAAAAAGCAAGAGGGCTTTTTAAGACCATATAAATCCATGTTAACACTTTTTAAAACTTTACAGAAAATATTCCTATTTCAGGTGGTCAAACACTTATCCTAAATTTAAAGACTTTCTGAAGCATTTTTGATCTTAGAATTAATTTTAAGGAGTACACGGCCATGAAGACTGTGATTGTTTTCAGAGGTGATAATTTAGGAAAGGAAATTTATCAGCACTTTATTCTGAATTTCTTACTTTATTTTATTTAACAAATTCTAGTTTTTCATATGCAAGCTCTCTTGATAGAAAGAACAATTTTAAGAAATCTTGTATTATAAAAAATCTTGTATTATTTATTTGTTTTAAAATGTTATTATATGTTGTATCTAGCTAGCTAGATTTTCAACCCTCCCAGTTTGATCTTATGCAATGTAACATTTTCAATTCTATATTGCATTCTGCGTATAAACTGAGTATTACACCAGCATACGATGTGCAATTAAAACAATTATTCATTATATTTATAAAGGAACTTAATTTAATCTTCCTGAAAGTAGTCTTAGTATCATTCTAAATAGTTTATATGTCTTCATGCATATACATATAAATGTGTGTGTGCATGTGTGTATAGGTGCTTTGGACAGCCACTGAAAACACTACCAAAAACTGTGAAAACACTAAAGGCACAATCAATTTTATATTTGCTACACATTATAACAATACAACACTAGAGAAAAAGAGTATGGGAATCACTGCTTATATAAGAAAACCAGTTTTCTTGAACTCTTTATTTATTTTACATCAGTAAGAATGCTTTAAATTAAAACTCAGTACCCTCCATGGGATTAAATACAAAGATATACAGTTTTGTTTGCTAGTCAGAGAAGGATCTGACTGTGTACATTTCATGTTAAACTTTGAAATTACTATAGGGATAGAATAAATAGTTTCTCACAGGCATATTGACTTTTGCTATGAAAATACGCTGAACTTAGATGATAGTTCTTAGATGCTTACTGCTCCAATACGGTGTCTTGAACTACTGGGCAGACTAAAAACCCCAGTCACTTCCTTCCAAGAGGTGTTCTTACAGCATTTTCATAGGAATAAGATTTTGAAAAGTTAGCATAGTGCCTTAGAACTGCGACTAAATGTAGTATATCACTGGCATCCTTCCCCACCATGAAACAAATGGACATTCCGCATATAAACAGTCACAACAAAAAATAAGTAGAGATTTCCCACTTACATTCATTTCTCAAAGCTGATCTGTCTCGGCATTGCAAATTTTAGTGTAACACTAGAGCCTAAAGAACAGCATTTTTTCATCTCATATCAGCATTTTTATCAACTGGCAAGCAATATAAACATAACTGTTTACATCTTCTGGCCCTTGAATTCCCTTCCATGTGAGAATGCAAATGGCCCCAGTCCAGCAGAAAACAGAAAAGTGTCCAAGAGCAGAGATAGAAACCCCTTTTTTGGCTCTTAATGAGGTCTCCAGAGCCCAAAGCAAACCAATAACAAATTGTACTTTTCACACATTGGGATGTGGGAGCTGTGAGGGAGGAGAGGAAGAAAACCCAGGAGCTTGTCATCTGAAATTAATTGAACTTAGCCATGCCAGGAAAACACTGGTAATAAACCCTCCCCAACTAAATAAAGCTTTTACACTATAAAAAAAATAAAAATTTATGGCAGTAATTTCATCTAGGGTTTTTCAAGAAGAGCTTGCTGTTTTTCTCGCACTCAATAGAAAAATCCCAAAGGAGCAATGTAGGCAGCAATAATGCAGACTTCTAAAAAGATACCACTTAATTTCTCACTCCTCCCTTGCACTATTGCTCCTCTTCCTCTTGCATTTAACTGAATATTAACTCTATCACTGAAATATGCTACCTCAAGTTTTCTCATTCTGTAGAGGTAGGAAGTCTTATGCGTCAGCAATCCCCTGAGGGGGTGTTTGATCTCTACAGGTTCATCACTCATTCCATCATCCTAAAAGCAGTCCGGAGATGCCAGAAAACTTTGTGTTAACAAAATGCCATAAAAGATCAAAACATAAAAGATTTTAAAATAACAACTCTCCAACTTGAGCCAGAGGATAAACATTCTATATAAGAGTAACTGACATTGAACTTCTCACTCCCTACAGAAAAAAAAGTTATCTTGGATTTGGCAATTGCTGAATACATGTTTTTCTTCACTCTCTTATGCATCTTATATCCTATTAAGAATCCAGCAACTAATATTCATTGAATCTAATTAATATACAGCACCCAAATCCCTCAAGAACTAAAAATAAAACTGTGCAATTTTTGTTTGTTCTGTAAACAAAATCAGATTAGCCAATATTTTTAGTTTCATTTTCCTCATTTTCAGAAGGTACAATACAGCTAAAGGAATTTTTTAGATGACTTCTATTAAAAAAATCAGCAACACTCTACAAAACCTAAAGAAATTATCAGTCACATACTTTATTACTTCACTCTGTATAATAACAGAAAACAAAACCTTCTGTACAGCTCACACATACACCTATTGTGTCATAGAACAGCTTACACTGAGATGCTTTTGATGCGTCAGAAATATGACAACTGAAGTTCTCCAAAATAATCATTTAACAAGTTGAACCACACGCAAAGAGCTTTCACACTCTGCAAAAGTCTGTTCAAGCAAACCAAAACTATTCCCTCCCTAGAGCTGATGGCCCTTATTTTACGTCTATTTTAGGTCTGCCACCTCCAAGATTTTCCCCTATTCTGCACAGCAGTCATTCTGCACAAATGCACAGGAAAAACTCTCCTAGAATTCAGTCTCAAGATTATTCTGGCTACAATAGCCATTTTTGAGGTCATCTCAAGATGGAAGCAGATATAATACCCACACTGCTAACATAGTAGGCCTGCCCCTGACACCATTCCAGCCTAGCCCAACTGGCACTCCCTTCTGAAGCATTACTTCAGGGAGGGTCCACATGGGCCAGAAGCTATCCCACCCAAGGGCAATGAGGACAGTCAATACATTCTGAAAGCTGAAAGGAGTTTTATAGGATGGACACAGCCAAAGTGCAGAAGGTCACTATAGGACTAAAGAATAGGTATTGGGACTATTTAGTCCATTAATTTTTAGATACAGCTATAGACTACTTGAAACAGTTTCAGAGGTAAAACTTTAACAATAATTATTAGAAACAAATGTATTTTCTAGGCCAAATGATAAATTCCTTAAGTTTGTTCAGCTTTCCTAGGCTTGTCTTGCATGGCCATACTTCTGTGTCTTCACATGACACTTGCTCCTAATCCCACCTTCCACATACAGCTTACTTTGTCCTTTGCCTTATACCCTCAGTTTAAAAGGTTTTCTTTACATTAAAAGCTTATCCTCCTATTCTTGTCTTCTGCCCAGGCTCTTCTGAGACTCACAAGCTACAGAGTTCTTAAGAATTTATGTAATCCCCCTATCAGGCTTATACTGTACATTTAAAGAAAATCTGGAGAATGCCAGCTGCCTTTAAATAGGATGAAATAGGGTTTTTTTATTTTAAGAGCTACAAAATTTGGATCAAGAAAGAAAATAGTATAGCATATGTTTCCCTTTAAATACAGTGATTACCAGGCTGATTTTCTGATAGAAACTTCTGAGAATAAATCAGTAACATTGGTACATACTTTATTATCAGGCTTTTATGTATTAATCCAATTATATTATCCAAAGATACACAAAAAAAAACTTTACAAAAAATCTTGACTACCTCCTACTACATATATATGCCATTTCATTTACTGAAACAGTTTCCAATCTCATCTAGCACAAATACCCCATAACACTCAAATCAACAAAACATTCCTTCTAATTCTGCTGCAACCATTTGATACATTTTACCTTAAATTAACACAGTATCTACAAGCTGTTGTATCATGGCTGACTAGAGAATTCATCTAGCTCTCCAAATTTTTCTAAGTATCTTCCCAGTTCAGGACAGGAAGATGCTGCCAGAATAAAACCAGCTGACTCCAGTGAGGAATTAAGGTCTTTCCCACATCAAGTATGAAACTTTTACTCCTTATTCTTCCCCCCCTTCTTCCTGCAGTATTACCCAGGTCTCAGTTTTACTGAGTTCTGGTTGTCTTTACCACATCTGTCTACAGGTAAGAGCACGTTTAGGGAATTAAGCCATACAAGGTAAACTAAAAACAAAGGAAAGGCACAAATGTGAGGTACCTTTAAACTGTTACTATCCAGCACTACCTCAGCAGAGAATTAAGACCATCAAAAACACAGAAGAAAAAAGGACTGATATGACAAAATATAGAAAGCCTACCAGAAACAGCAGAGAGAATGAAAAGAGCAGCTCAGCAAAACAAAGGCATAGCCTGTTCCAGGGACTGACTAAATCAGCACTTTTCCACTTGACTGATGACTGGCCTGCAGAGTCACCAGGGTACTGTGCTAAGGGTGAAGAGCATATTCATGTTTAATCCAAGAGTGTGCTTTCCTACTTAATTACTATTCTTCACTCAGAGACTACATATCATCCTGTTCTCAAGCATCCACAGCCAGCGGAATACATCTAATGATACAAAAAAAATCAGATGACTTTTTGTATCTCCTACCCCTCTAAAGTGGGGGAAAAAAGCAAAGGAAGTTTCAGCCTTGATTCTTGGATCTCCTGTCTATATCTAATTTAGCTAATTGTTTTTCTTTCTGTAAGAGGCCAGCAGAGTTTCCCATACACTCTGGAGTACCAACTTCCAGTTTAAGCATATGAGGTTAAGCAGAGCTACAGATGTTTTCCTCTTCAAGAGGAAAGTGAGAATCAGTCAAAAATCCCCACCTCAGTTCTAACCTTGAACTCAGGGCAGAGGCAAACTAGCAGGAACCATTCCAACAAGGCCTTCTGAAGGAAGATGAAGCAATGACAGCACAGCATTTGGCAGCTGTGCGTTAGTCACTAGGCCAAGAAACCAGCTGTTTTAGCACCTGGTTTTTTGAACCAGAATGAACTACCTACATTTAGCCCTTGCCTGGAAAAGAATTTAAAGGATTAAAAAAGGAATTAACAGGTTTTTTAACTATAAGGATCGCTGAAGCTACAG
Organism: Lanius collurio; assembly: GCA_020086605.1. NCBI lineage: Eukaryota > Metazoa > Chordata > Aves > Passeriformes > Laniidae > Lanius > Lanius collurio. The sequence goes on from JACBWW010000002.1 coordinate 30,432,566, forward strand.
AGGAGGAATGTGAGCATGAAGACAATGTTAACACGCAAGTGAACTGCTGCATTTAACTTGCTCAACAGAACGTAGTGTCAAGAGGAAAGCAGAGTCAAAAAGAAATGCATCTTCTAGCATGTCAGAAAACAAGCCCTTCTTCCATTTGTACCAGAAACTAAATGCTAGAAAACAGGCCACAAAAATTACTTCAGTGACCCTGGAATAAAATATTCTCCATTGAAGATCTAATGTTACAGTAACTATGAATGACAACTCTTCCAACACTGAAGTGTTGCCATAATTCTACAAAGAATAAAATTTTCAACTTTATTTTTAAGACCATATTCTCCCTCTACCTCCAAGACTTATGAAAAGCACGAGCATATTTCAGAATACTTGGATAAGAATTCTCCATTTTTTTTTTCTTCATATTGGTGTTTACTACTTTATCTTATACCCATTGTATCTTCTAGATCTAATGACTCTGAAGTAGAACTTTGAAAATATTTGCCTGTAATTATTATGGAATAACACCTAAAATACTGTGCACGAGAAAACAAACCACAAAAAAAAAATGTAACTCTTCCCCTTGAGTGATGCTAATTTGTATATATATCTCTTCTATTGCAAGTTGTGCATCATTAAGATCAGACACATTAGTCTATTCCATCTTAGTGGAACTTTTGCTCACTGAGTGTAAGAGTATTTTAGCCAATTCTCATTAAACCATGTATTAACTGGGCTAGAGCTTATAGATAACTGAGAACCAACATATTAGTACATAACCTTCTTGACCCACAAATCAAGATTATCATAAAAACAATGTCATCATAAAATTCTCCTTAAAAGACTAGTTGGTTAGGAAAGCACCATAGTACCATCAATACTTCCAGCCAAGGTCTGAAGTAGCAATGATGGATTCTGAAAACCAAAAGTCAGAAGCAAACTGTGCAAGGAAGCAAACCAAAAGATGTTCAGAGGACCCCAGAAAGAACTCTTCTCTCCTTTAAAAAGGCCAGCAGAAATAGGAAAAAAACTGCAGAGATCACTAGAAAGCTCAGTCCCTTTCTATCAGCGTGATCTTATGCACCTCATACAAAAGCACTCTCCATTCATTGTTTGTGACTCCACTGGTGACCTCTGTTTTCTTTAAAGTACAACTACTTAAAGTAATTTCCATGGTAACTGCACACATTTTCTAATTTTAATCGCTAAACCAAATTCTTACCTGAGTGAAATAATACATAATTTAGGTCCTTATGTAGACATAATTCACTAGAAGCTAAAATGAACAAAGATATTCAAGTGCAGTTATGCCTGAAAAAGAAAAGAAGGTAATTTTCCAGTTTTACAGCTGCTTTCAGAATTCTGCCTGAAGGATTACACTCAGCAGTTACTCAGATGCAAAATATTACTTCTATTCCATAGATTTTCAATAGAACTATTAAATCTGTTAGATCAATAGCCATTCCTTCCATGTGCACTTAAGAAATTGATATGACTGTATCATTTTCATAGTGAGACATTTCCATTTTAGGTAATGGATTAGAGAACAAATATATTCAACTTTTAAAATTGCATCACGGCAGTTGCATACCATGTAAGCCATAAAGCTACATAATAAAGATTAGGTTATGAGTTTCACCAAAATGGCAATTTTAAATAATGTACCACTGATCTTACCTTAAAATCAAATGGGATAATAGACGTTCTTCAGTGTCTAGATATATCTTTCCCTCCTGCAATTTTTTTTTTCCAAATGTAGCTACTTAACAAATTTGATAGTTTGTTTTTGAACAGCTCTAACACTGGTCATTCACAGTACAAAATGAGATAAAGTGTCAATTAAGTTCAAACAGAGCAAATAGTCAGAGGAGATCTATTTAGAAATCAGTTATTTAAAGAAAAATATTATAAATTGAGTCCTCAAAAAACTCAAGGGGTTGCTCAAGAACAGTTCTGCAACAGTAGTTTAAACAGGCTGTCCAGCAAAGTGGTTGAGTTATCATCCCTGAACTTACTTAAAAGACATGTGTGAATGTGGCACTTATGGACGTGGTTTGGTGGTGGACTTGGCAGTGCTGGGTTAATGGCTGGACTCCATCTAAGAGCCTTTTTCAACCTAAATGATTCTGTGATTCTTCCTTCCTCTTACATGCCACACCTTCCATAAAAAATACCATAGAATCATCCCAAAACACACATCACATTTTTAACTGAAGTCCAGTATTTGCCAAAGTTAATACAGGAAATGGGCCAACCTGAACAGACTGTTCACATTCCACGCATTGCTTTAAGCAATTTTCCTTAGTCTATGATCTGGAGGATTCTTCAGCAATAACTTTTGAAAAAAATGTGCACTAAACAAGCTTAGAGAACAGAATAAAATGTTTGGTCAACTCCCCAGTTACTAAATGCCTTTTTAGACTTATTTTAGACACAAACTAATATTGTATCAAATATGCACCTTTCAAGGATTCCAATCTAGAAAGTGTTCCTTAATTCAAGAAGCCCAAACATCTCATTAAAATGTGATCATGTGGCAGACTTGTTATAAAAAACCCCACAAACCCCTAAACTTCAAGTATCTTGTCTCAGTCTTCTTGTTTCTGATGACAAATAGAAAACAGAAACAAATGCCAAGTTAGAACTGAGAAACACAACTTGAGTTTCTAGAAGATGGGTATTTTCTGGCTATGTTGCCAGACCCATCAGCAGTTTTGGTGGCTACAGATACTTTTCCTGCTAGCTTGCTTGTGTACCATCATGACAAACCCTACGAGCTCAACTTGCATGTGGCACTGTGAACATTTCAAGGGTATCTCATTGTCTAGAAAATACCAAGAGACTGGCAGTCAGTTGCAGGAACAAAGTATCCTAAATATGCTGCTGACCTCAAACATTATTATATTTACTTTCACACACTTACTGGGAAAACCACATAGGTGCCAGATGTGATGGTGCCAACACATGCCCACGTGCCAGAGGATGGTAAAGAGCCTTGAGCTATCAACCTTGAAATCAGGTGATGAATAGATGGTGCAGACAAGGCATGGGTAACTACAAAGTTTCCATAATACAAAGAATAAAAAGGATTAGGAAGTCTGAAAAAATAAATTTTCTAGCAGTGAGCAGCAGCTTCTGTTAAAAAGATGGATTGCACACTCTTCGTGTAAATTACCTGTGAGTACAGTGAACCCCTTTTACTTCACTATAATTCAGTACTCGTGAACATGTCTGACAACTGCTGATGATACCAGGAACATTCTCTTCCTACTAATCTGCATTGTGTCAATCCACACCAAGAGGATAAAATACATTTATAGTCTCAAGTTTCACCCAAGAGTGAACTATTTCAATTTCATTCATTTTCACTCCAAAGAAATAATATAGATTTGCTATATAGAAATAATTTCTTTCCCTTTCATTTACACACTTATCTATGAAGGCAAGATGAAATATGACACAGGAAGTCATCTCTTTTTACAGCTGTTACTATGCTTTATAATTTACTACAAGTTGGAATCATCAGCAATAATGTCTTCTAGCCCTTCACCCTATTTTGATCTATTGAAGTTTTAAAATCAGTTTTCATCTAAATATACATTAAATCCTTCCCTTAAAAAAGAACAGATGAAATAATGTCTGAATGGGAAGAGTGTCTATGCATACACATACAGTGTTTCACCCAGATTTAGTCTTCCTAGCTATTAAATTAAAATCAAGAATTCTCTTGTAAAGAAACAAAGCAAAAATAACCCTTGCCCTCCAAATAAAACATTACCATCACTAGCAAAACTGAAAAAAAAAATAATTTAAATTGTCCTGCTAACAATATTACAATAAAAATAATAACAATTCTAAAAAGTCAAGCTCTATAGATATTAGAAAAAAAATCTTATCAGATAAAAACTTATTAGCAGGGAACACAACTGCTATATGAAAACACCCTAAGGCACAGTTAAGATTGATTGTCTGCCTCAATATTATGTACTCATAATTTACTGTTAAATTTTTCAAATGTCCAAGTATGTGACATTTAAACCCATAATTTCTACTTTAAAAAGCTTGTTACAGAAACAGTAACACCTTACTCTTTTAAGCTATTGCTTTCTTAACTGAAGTTATTTTTAAACTCCATTATCCAAATTTTGATGGTATAAAAAGAGCAGGGGTGGCTGATAAGTCAATATGAAAATGAATATGTAATCTTAGATCACATGGAAAATTAGTATAAAATACTCCACTACAAATCCCACACATCTGAAGAATCAAGTAACTTTAAAATAAACTGCAAAACGACTGAAAAAGTTTCCCCTTTACCTCTTCATAGGAGGATGTGAGAGAAAATAATTATTTTAACTTCAGAATGTTCCACTATTTTTTAAGAGTACAGTTCTAGTCATGAAGGTAAAAAAAGAAAATTCATGGATTTTCATCCTCTCCCCCAAAACAGATGTTGTATAAGTTGAGAATATTCCCTGGACAGGCTTAGAACAGAAGTTTTGGAGAAAATAAACAAACAACCCCCAAAAAAGAAACCAAACCAAGTAACCAACCAAGCAGACAAATCCATCTCTCTCCATTTGGTTTTAGTTTCTAAAGTATATAAGGGAATTAATCTTTGTAAACCATGCATCAAATTCAAAGGAATACTACCAAATCTCACTTTTAAAAGTTGAACGGAATGGGATGTCTCATGTGAATCACATAGTTACTTACAGAACTGTGTGAAAGCCAAAAAAGTTTTCGTTTGCAAAGTACTGTCAATATCAAGAACAGAAGTAATGAAATCTATAATCTTGTTTCTAAGTAGCCTGGGAGCTAATAAGACTAAATTCTTGTTAGTGCAGTCTCCAGTCTGCAGATGAAAGTAAGCTTTTTGGGGTAGTCAAATGGTGGTGTGTGGGGGGGGGGAAGTCAGTGAAATATGGCACATCATTGGGAAAGGTGCTGAAAACAAAACAGGGCTGTTCTGTCACTCTGTTATAGCTTGCTGCACCCAAATCTCAAATGCTCATGCACAGTTCTAGTCTCCACACCTCATGGAGAACATACTAGAGTCACAAAAGGTACAGCCACTATCACCTGAGATCGTAAAAGCAACAGAATAGATAGAACCAAAGAGTAATGGTTGAAGGGGCTACGCCTGACATTGACAAACACTTAGTAGGAATTGAAAAAGTGTTTTAATTCAGCAGATCCCACAATACTGGAATTAGATGAAAAAAAGAAATAGCAAAAGAATTGTCTAAATGGATAAAACTACTTTTTTATGCAGTGGTTAATGAACTTTTGGAAGGTGCTGCCACTAGAACCGGAAAGCAGTTGATAGCACCCCAGTCAGAGAAGGACCTTAGATAAATGAATGGCCAAGCTCTCTGTGAACATGTGTTGGCAGGATCAGAGGCTGGAACACAAAGGATGTCTGTGCTCACAGCCTCTCCCTGACCTGCACCTCCTGCTCGCGAGATCAGAGACAGGACACCAGGGCGAGGTGCCTGCTGACCTGACCCAACAGGGCACTTACACTGTTAATGAAAATGCAGCTTGATTAGCCAACTTTGCAATTTGCCATTAAGAGAGACAGGGTAATTAAATTGAACAGAATACAGATTTAGAAATCAATTTTAATACACCTTCCATCACAGCTGTTATTCCCCAATACAAATGAGAAAGACAATGGTATGGAGAAAAGTAATGAAACCACTACTTTATTGATCACTAAAGATGTTACTCATGATAACTAAAATTTCCAAGGTCTTTAGTACATCTGTGGTGAATTATGGAAAAATTTGCCCCAATCTTAAAAATGAAAAACAAGCTTGAAAGTATAAAGCTGTAAAAGTTGCTTTGTGGTAAAAATCAAAACTCAAATGCAGATTTTGGTGTTTTAGAAAAACCATTCTTCCTTTCTTTTAGGAGACATTACAAATAATAACTGCTGCCTAAATATCATAAATCCCACATGGCTTTCCTATCATTAGCCCTCCGATAAAAAAATAAAGTCTTAAAACATTTTTCACTTGCAAAGATTTTTTTCCCAAACATTGTATTTTTTCTGAGTAATACATCTCTTTTCCATTGCTTGCTTCCTTTCACTCATTCATTTCTGTCAGTTGAAGAGACATATACATGTTCATGTCTTATTCTCTACAAATTTGATTCTTTGTAGCACATAATTTGTTCAGTTTGATTTTTCATTTGTTTGTATCCTATATTCTGTCATATTAAAGAGTGAATAGTTCTTTTAAAAATTTTTTAAAAGCTGCATCAAATGGGACCATCAGCCCCATCCTCCCAACTGAAACTGAGATGAGAAAGAGCAAATACAGGCCAAGCCCGAGAAGCTTAACTTCAAGACAAGTTGCATGAGCTTCTTTTGAGGAGAAAAAGGGCACTGAAGAGTAGTCAACTTTATGGTTTCCCCACTCATGCACTTACCTTTATGCTACACAGAAGCTAAGAGGTTTGTGAACAAAGAGTCAAGTTTAATCACAGACAAATTTGCTTTCCTACAAAATTTTTAACATCATCCAAATTATCCCACAACTAAGATTGGCCTAATGTTGGCTTTATAAACTTAAGACACTGAAAGGTGAATCCACGGAAGTGCATTACTTGGTCTCATGTAAACAATTTGAATATTCATAATGTGCAGTTTGAAGAGCAGTACAGTCTTTCAGAAACACATCAGCAAACCGTGCCCATTATCTGCTAAGAAATGGGGATAGAGAGAAATGCTTTACTCAACAGCATCAAACAACTTCAACAGATGGCCATCACTGGTCAACAAACTAAAATAAACCATAATTCTGACAAATTTGCCAAAATATTATTTCCTTTTGGAAAAGCATATCTTTGTAAATATATATGGCAAGTTTTTTAGCTCGTGGAGTGCAACACAAAACACAGAAGAGGGTTTAAAGAAAAGAAGTGCTGAAGAGGCCTTTTAAACACACATCAGTCTTATGCAACATTAACTTTAAAATACAGCTTGCTGTAGAATTATTATCAACAATTTGATAATTCAGCATTTAGGTGTATCTCTATGTATCACTGTCAAGCTGAATAATTACTGATAATTTTCATCTACATCAGACCTCATTTATGAGGTGAAACACTGTAAACAGACCTAGAGAGAATTCAGAGTTTAAGAAACTCACAATGAATACTTCAAAATTCAGACTACAGAAATTCCAACCGTACTACAAAAACACTACTTATTATGTCAAACATGAGAAATATGTAATCTAGGTATCTTAAAAAGTTAATTGTGTCTTCCAAACCATAAAGCAAAAAGAAAATGATCTATTATAATTTTTTTTAATAATTCATGTCCAACAAACTAGATTGGCAGGCTCTCCACATTTCTCAGGTATTTCTGTACAAGGTATATTGATCCTCTACACACACTTTTTCAGATAAATACTCATTTTCAGATGATAAGTTGTCTGGCAGGTTGTCATCAACAGTTTAAATGCACACTAGCTTTTTTACTTTCCCTCAAAGCTGAGTTGAGCTCTTTAGGTTAGCATAATTGAAATTGCTATGACAGATAGGAGAAGGAATTTGAGAAGAAAAAAGCTGCTTTGATAAAGTTCTTGATGAAAAATATTATTGATTATTCCTGCAGAGAAATGAGCTTTTGTATCACTACGAGCACATTTGGAGCTGAATTTAGAAGCGTAAGCTTAAGATCAAAAGTATACATAACCTGAAATGAAGAAAAAGGTCTTTTAAATCAATAAACACCCAAACTCAGATGAGGCAATAGCTTTCTTGATCCTGTGTAAATGATCTACATTGTTTGAAAAATCTCAGACTATTGCCTTATCTTAGGAACAGAAAAAAACACCAGAATGAAAACCTACTGGAAGAGAAAAAAAAAGATGCCTAAACACTGATAGACAGAAAAATAAGCATCAGCTATCCATTAAAATGGAGACTGCAGGAAAGCATTTCTTCATATTTTACAGTTAAAAGGCAAGGTATTGGAACCACGCCAATAAAGACACCACAAAATGATCACATCCTAAGAAAGAACAATGAGCTCTACTCCCCACCCCCAAAACAAAAAAGAAAACTGCATGCCTGCAATGAAAATTGATTTTTGAAAATAATGTCAGTGAAAAGCCTCAAAGGTCTGGAGTAACATTTCAAAATTGCTTTTATTTATTAATATGCTTCTGTAACACAAATCAAGATAATTTTTACTTATTTCTGGACATTACATTATTACTGCGTTACTTACAGTATTAGAATCAGGAAAAGATTTTAAAATTTCAGTTATCCAGAAATAAAGAAAAGCTAATTTGAATTATGCAGCAAGGTTAGGTTTTCTTCCTAAACTCACAGACATCAGCATATCTGCACAGTTAGAAATAAAATATTTACACAACTGTCGATGCCTCCCAAAGAACAGTGCAAATAAAAGAACTAATCAACACGTTGCCTGTGCAAGTATTTGTAGTTCTCAGATGCGGTAACTAAGGTAAAGATAGTTTCAGTTACCCGAATTTAACCATTCCATTTGCAAGAAGTCCTTTTATAAGGATACTAAGGACTTACTGATGAAAAAATTCTCACGTACTTTTCAGACTGACTGAAGGCCTTACCAAGCTCTTACCAACTCTATGTTTTCTAGTTAGGTCAGTGGTGTAATAGGGCTTCATTTTAAGTTAAAACAATGTTTGAAAGCTTCTTTTAGATGTTTGTATGCTTTTTCTGAACACCACCATCCCTGCTGGGAAAGGGGAAACAATGCATAAAAAACACTCCCAGTACTAAACTAGATCTGCAGACACTGCTTTCCCCTCAGTTTATTTCAAGTATGTGGGACAATGCTTCAACTGCATTTTCCTCAAGAGTTGACTCCTCACTTGTTTCAACATCTTCTTATATCAAAACCTATTTGGAATGTCTTTTGGCAAGTTATCATCTACTACGATTCCACTAAGCTCAGGGAAACTGCAAAATGGCTACCTATAACAAATAAAGTTGTCAGAAAACTACTGTAAGGCTGAAAGTGAGATGTTGCTATTTAACCAGTAGCGAATTTCAATGACTCTCCCAGATGGAAAGAAAAATAAAATTACTGCACCATCATCAGTAGAAAGCACAGTTATCTGAAGGTACCTGGTTAAGACCAGAACTAAAAAAAATGTTTTGCCTAGCCTACATTTGAAAATCACATTTCCTTGCATATCTTTACAAGCAAAATAATTGTGCACAACTACTAGCATTTCTGAGTTTAGAACTGCCTTAGTACTGAAACATGTACTCTTTTTGCATTTTTTTCAATGTTCAGGAGATGTGGTCCACAATTTAATTTGTCTTCACTCAGGCAGAGGATTAAAAATGGTGTAATCATTAGTAGCAAAAACTGTTGAAGCACTAAACCAAAAACCCACCCAGTATCATCAGTGCTTAAGAAAAGAAAAGGTAAGTAATTTTCACTGCACCAGTAAATACATTTAATATACAAGTACACCTTCTAAAGTACAAATCATAATGCCACACTTTCTATAGCAAGGAAGTGCTTTAAGGGAAACTTGGAGCACTTATAGCACAATTATTTCAACACATTAGTATTAGAAAACCTCAAGATTTTTCAGCTTAAAGAAGATTTTAAAAAGAGGAAAAAGAATATGCATAAATAATTTCCCACATTTACAGCATGATTCTACAGGCATCTATCAGTTCTCTTAATAGAAACATGCTTTAGGACCAAAAGTTCATGCAGTAATAAGTAATATTTCCCTTTGATAAATCACAGTATTATAATCACAAATAGAGCTAAGACAATAAAATAATAGGAAATACAGATAAAATCTGATCTCTTTACCCTTTCATTATATTTTTGGATGTTGATATTACTGGCAAAATAGCATTGATTTCAGACTATAAATTGGTCTGGCCAGGAAACACTTCCACAATCAAAACCCAGAATGACCCAGTGCCAGATTAAGATGGAAAACAAATTGAAGGTTTCCTTCTGATTTTATGTACTAACTCTGTACTTGCTCCCTCTACAGCATAAACAGCAAACCAGAATGATTCCATAAATCTGGGAAGTTTAATACAGTAAAAAAGAACACAGTAGGAATAACACTTCCATCAAAAGAGTGCAAACAGAAAGAAATTAAGTCTTTTAAACTTTTATTGTAGTGACACCTTGTGGCTACATTTGCCTTATCATGAAACCTCAAAATTTTTCATTTTCTTGTAGTTCTTTTAATGCAGTTCTTCAAATACTGTGGTTAAGGATGAACTAAAAAGATGATGTCGCAAAACAAAAATGGAAGGATGAAAAAAAGTGAGAAGAATAAAACAAAAAGCAGTATTACCTGCTCAAAAATCTTTAGTGGTTTGAACATGCACTGCTATAAGAAGATGGAATAACTATGAACCTGACACCTGCTCCTAACTTTCACAGGACCTGATTATATTGAACATTTTCTGTCTTCCCTCTAAAGAGTTTTCAGCTCTACATGAAAGTTGCTATAAAAGTGCAAACAAAAGAAATTTTAAAAAAATGCATTACTATATTGAGTAAAAAAAATGCCTCGTAATCTCACTCTCTTATTTGCCTTTTCTGCATAGTAATGGCTGTTCAATTTTTAAAGATGGTAGAATAATGTATTCTAAAAGCATTTAAAGCTAAAGTTATAAGTCTAAAACACAATTATCTCAATGAAACTCCCATACACTATACCAAACATTTTTTTAAAAAAACCTCTCTAAATACAGCAACACTCTCTTACTTGTTACACTAAGCTTTGGCACTGAACAAGTAATTTTCTTTGTACAAATTAGCTTGTATAACTAAATCAGGAAATACATCCTACAAACAACAAATAAATCATCTGATGTGTGTAAGAAAGCACAAGCAATCTTCTCATCTCATTTCCATTCTAGAATTTCAGTTTTTGCCTTCCATTTTTTTTTGCCCTTCCATTTTTTCCATCTATTAATCTAAAAGATGTTATGGCTGGCAAAAATTGCTCTGAACCTATTAAGACAGACTTGGGCATATAAATAGTAGGAAGAATTGAACAGTGTAAAAAACCTTATCATGGTACATATTTGATTTTGCTTAATCAGTTTGGATAGTTTGATACATGCTTTGCCAAGTACAAATTATCTTTCATGGGAAGCACAATAATGCCCCTAACTCCAATACTATGTGAATATTCCACAATGCTCCACATATAAAAAAAAATCAAGTCATAATAGAGACTATGACAGCCATGACAAATGACTCATTAAGGAGACTGAATTGGTCTTAATTCACTGTGGTATAAATTATTTATGTTATTTAACAGCTATGGGCCAGAAGGTTGCATTTTTTCATCCAGCTTGTGTGAAAGAGGCATTGATTATAGAATTGAACATGGATAGACTTGTTTAAGAGGAAAGTTACAGGTTTTCAAAAAGACAAACAAAACCCTAACCTACATGCATGCAAATAAAATACACACTCCATCAATTTTTATGCCCATGGAAGTTCTTAAAATTTAGATGAACATATCAGTTCAGACATTGACAGCTCTCACCTTTTACAACTAATATTTATGCGAAAGGTAACTCAAAAAGGCAACTAACCTTGCCTAATGTTACAAGGTTCATATCCTGTTTATAATCTATGCCTCAACAATTGCTCTAGTGTATCAGACAACTGGTTGTCCTTCAACCTACACAGAATCCGGCAATTTCTACTCCCTCACTTTGGAAAAATGTGTATAAATGAAAAATCTCACCCAATAATTCTACTCTTCAATTCTTTGTTGCTCTTCAAAAGCCATTTTATACTGTGATGTCATAAAGCACTTTGAGCTAAAATAAACTTTTTTAAAATAAAAAAACCCCAAACACCAACCTATCTCAAGCCCTTCCTGGTAAGGCCTTTAGTCCATGATTATCTGCTAAAAATGCATGCAAAACTTTTAAAAAAATTGCAGCACGGCTCCCTAAATGGTTGCTTCCAAAAATATCATCTGCATTGATTAGTAAAAAAATAAGAGAAAAATGCTAAAACTAATGGCAAGAAGACAGAACATAACATGATGCTTCAATTTCTCCATACTGTTGTCCATTAACAGGAAAATTTTGGCACTTGTGACACTAAAACAAGACTATACAACAGAAGCAGCATTGAGCAAAACAGCATATAAAATGCTTAAAACATATCTGCCTTTTGATAAGCATGTACAACATGCCTGTGAAACAGAATATAAAATATTAAAAGAAAACATTCTGATAATCTCATATTAGTTCATATTTTAAATCTTTTAAATCTCACAAAACTGTAGACCTCTTTTAAGGTGACAAAAAACTGCTATGTATATTAAGATTTCTGTTTTGTGTATGTTAGTTCACTAGAAATAACTAAATTAACTCGTTGAAGTAAATTGAACTACTTTAAATACATTATCACTAAACACTGAACTTGGAGACAAAAGAAGAGTTTAGTAGTCCTTGCTTACATCTTTCTGAACAGAATATTGATATAAAGGCAGATAAGTAAGTCTCTGATACTAATATCTATGTGTACCTAGCCTCCCCTGCTCAAAATCTCTCTCTTTGAGAGAATTTGATCAAAATTCCTGATCAAAGCAGAGTCAACTGTCAAGTTATACCAATTTACATTAATATAATTAGATTAAAAGTTCTTAAAGTAGAATGCCTCAAAAACTTGTCAGCAATTTTACATCTCTAATTACATTTTAAATAGCCTTTTCTTCCTATTTACAGGAAAAAAAACATAAAAAGAATAGTAAATTAAAGCCACTTTTAATTTTGACTAGCCAATGCAGTCTTACTATAATGTAGGCTTCAATTCACTGATCAGAACAACCTTATCTAAACTATCATTAATTATTATGTTGACTCATCTGAAAACTCGTATTTTGCCTTAAGGTTATTGCTCCTTAACAATAAGTGCTCATAAACTTATGCTGCTATCTGACTTTCTCCTTAGCTCTTCAACTTGTTCTGCAAATAAGCTGCACACCCTAGAAATTCCACACCACTCTGTGGATATGATAATGAGGTACAGAGATTTATAGAAAAGGATTCCTGTAAATCATGTAGCAGAACAGGAAAGATTAGAGGCATGACTATGTGATAAGGAAATCTGTGCTTTAGCTACCTGGACAACTGTATATGCCAAATATATGCCAAAATAAAACCGCAAGGGGGAGGTTCCCAGGTGAGCTTGTGCATGGGGAAATTATAAACCTGTGCATACAAAAACATCACATGAAATAAACTCCCTCCTGATAATGTGCTCTTCCAACAGAGAGCAAGTCCCTTACGGAGGGTTAAGAGACCACTGGAGAGATAAAATGTACAAGAGATCCTTTTGTGTCAAAAACCGAGTAAAGTACCATCTAAAACATTGGAATAACATTCTCCCCTCTGCTACTCCCTCACTGCCCTTTCAGGAAAGGCTGTGAAGAGCCTTCACCAAAACAGAATCTCATGAGGCTTTTCATCGTTGCTATTATTTATCACAAACACCTTTAAGAAAAAGTTATCAGATACACACACAAACTAAGGGACAGTGCCAACCATTTCAGAAATAGAAAACAAAAAAATCAGAATCATAAAACAGAGGGGAAAGGTGAGAATGCATTTGTGTCAGGAAAAATAAATTTCAAGTCAGCGTATCAGTAGAAAATATTTGATACATAAAAACTCATTTCAAAGTTTTATAGTAAGTACGTAAGTGCACTATAAACATTTAGGCAGTCAAGGAATGATGCTTACTGAGTGAAAAAAAACCCCACATCAGCCACAAAAAAAAAGTGGGTATGACTCAAAAAAAAAAAAAAAAAAAAAAAAAAAAAAGAGAAGGAGATAGGTAGATATGGAAAAACTAGAGTTTTCAAACTGGACACCTGCATTTTATCAACTATATTAATACTAGAAAAGCATCCATTAAGATAAATTTTTTAGCATAGCTGATGAAAGTTGTGATATAAAACATTTTCAGAAATACATAATGAAGTAGCAAAATCTAGCATCTTAATCTGGTGTCTACATTCCTTAATGTTACCCACTGTATATTACAGTGATGAACTAACCTGCAGACACGGGCAGGAAAATACAGGTTCTGCCAGGACCGACAGAGGTATTTAGAGTGATCAATAACTCGAATCCAGTCCAACTCGTCCATGGACACCTCAATGTAGTAGGAATAAGACCTATGGATTGTCAAAAAACACTGGTTAGAATACAGGTTGACAAATTTTAGGTATTAAAATTTACACTGTCTTCTGGATTTTCAGTTGTGTTTAAAAGAAGGCTGTTTGTTCTTACCCAGATCTCTATTTTCAAACTAGCTTTGAAAACAAACTCTCACACAGTTATGTTGTGATTTCAGAATGATTTAAAACATCCACACACTCACAATCTACAGTCATTAGATGAGAATCCTATGCCTTCAAAAAATGAAATGGAGACTTTTAACTCAGTCATAAAAATTACCATTTCTATTCCTTCGTTGAGGAATAAAACTAAACCACCAGTGATATGGTACTACTTCTATTGCCAAGTCAATGAAGAAAATAATAAAAATCAATTAGTAGATCAAAAACACAAATTCAGACCCTCACTTGAAAAAAGCAAATTTGCTTCATGACCCTTTTCACTGATGCTGTTCACTTCTGACCCTTTCAGTTCTTTATGATACATGATCGAGCCTGTCACTACTTCTTTACACAATTCTTTACAAAATTACCTCAAGAAAAATAAAAAAGCCATTAACAGAATGTGTCTCCCTCTTGCTTATCAGTTATGCCTACCTTATAGTTTGCTGTTAAGAGAAACCAAACCCAAACTAGAACTTAAAAGTCACAGCTGATTTCCTATTATATCCATGACTGTGAGGCTTAGACTAAAGTAGAAATTTCACTTGTGGAACAGCAAATCACTGAATATATATTTCAGAATGTTTTCTTTCTCCTAAAGTACTAGTCTGCAACATTCACAGGCATTTCAACAGCACCATGTCAGCACTTAACATTCTTTCACACTGATTTCTAAAAAGGAGTTGCTCCTCCAGAGTTCTACACAAACATTTCTTGTTAAACATTAACGCCTTTGCTAATATTTCCAATATTCCCAAGGACTTACAAGAGTACTTATTTAAAGTACTTTTTTGTTATTGTTTAAAAATCCTTAAAAAAATATTAGATAGCTGTTAATACAAATTTATGCATTTGGAAAGGTAAGGCTGAGCCTTTAAATGTCAATTACATAACCAGCTTTCCCATTTACACCAATCAGATGTGTAATATTAACAACCCACACAAACACAGTATGTTTTAGCAACGTTACTATTACTAATGTATGTGTACTCAACCAAACTGGGCCCCACAGTTTTAGAGTCTGAGCAGTTTGGATACAAAGGTTACTTGCAGATCTCTATGCCTTGAGAATTTAGAGATTCTCACATCATCATTGCTAACTAACATATATTTGCAACCAATACACAACGTGATACTTTTCGGTTTCTGAAGGTACCAAAGTAAGAAATATTACCTCAAAAACACAGTTCCATTATCATACACAATAGTATAATCTTAAGTTTTTTAAGGACTGGATGGCATCTTTGCAGATGCAGTTTGGACAGCTACTTCCTGTGGAGGTGTCTCTCCCCTGAAATCCTTGGGGGAGGGACCCTGCAGGGTACGAGTCTGTTCCTGTCCCTGCTCCCATGTTGCGTGTGCCCCATACCTGTTCCTGATTGGGTGGTTTGGGTGCCTGGGGGGCTCTGGAGGAGAGCAGGGTCCGAGAATCTGCTTGGGAACTCCAACCATGCGGCTGGAGAAATAAAGTCATCTCTGAACATCTACAAAAATACCGCTTCATCTTTCCTTCCAACTCCATCCCTGCGTTATATATTGTTGTAAGGATTCCCCGCACTACAACAACTCCCCTTAGCACTTTTACAGCTAAGATTCAGCTGTTAACACCTCTGAACTAGAGGTGTGAAACACCTGTTAGTTTGCATTTGCTTCTGTTAAGAAGATACAATAGACCAAACTTTCACACAGTTAAACAGAACAGCTTAAAAAAATGTTCAAAAAGAAGCAATCGAGCTGTACGGATCTTTACATGTCTGTACAGGTGCTAAAACACCTCTTTAGAAGACATTATTCATGTAGCCCATGAGAAAGATGCAGTTAAGTGGCCAGCAATTCTTAGACAAAGACTGTAGAAAGGAAAAGATGTCTACAAAAAGCAAGGACAATCCCAGAGCAAGTTCCCTAAGATCTTGGCTGGTAAATTTTGGCACATGCCTCTGGCCAAACTCTTCCCAAGGTGAACTACCCCACTGTGAATTGTTTTCCTAATATTTAATATGAATTCTTCTTGTTGCTTTTATCCACTGCTCTTTGCACTCTCAGCACACAGCTTCAAGAGAATTCTGTCCCTGCATTCTCTATATTCTTCTACTAAATAGGTGAGGAGAGCAAGAAATTCTCCCTTCTAAGCCTGCTCATCTTAAAAAAGCAAGTTCTCATGCTCAAGCCTTCATCTTGGTGTCCTGCTGAACTCACTCCACCAGGTCAATTTCTTATACTGAGGAGCCCACAAATGGACACAGTACTCCAAATGCCTCCATTACCACTTATCTTAAACAGTTGAGTTACTGGAGGGAAAAAATCTTGACAATTAATAGAAGAGAGAATTACAGAATATTGTGAATTAGCAGGAACCCCCCCGGATGATCAAAGTACAACGGGCCTTGCACAGGACAGACAGTGCTAATTCCAGTAGTATACCTGCTAGGAAGCAAAAGAAAGCCCAATAACAAATTTTCCACAGAAATCAAGATGATTTAAAAAGAAAAAAATTTAAAAATCAGGATGACACAGAAACTAGATCCTAAACCATTGAGCCCTCAATATCTTATAAAGACAAAAATCTCTAGAGTAGAGATCCACCTTGTCTGACATTCTGCCAGCAACAATAGTTTGTTCTACTAATTTCAGACGAAGTGCACAGGACACCAAGCAACAGATAACTTTGTAAGAAGTTGTCCCAAGAAAAACATTTTTTCCCTGAGTCTCAACAGATGCCAATTTATGCCTTGAAGATGAGGGGCATTTTACCAGTTATATGAGTTCTCTAAAAATTGCTAGAGAACTTATTATTAATATATCTCTAATACTGTTACAGATTTTATAAATTTGGTTGATAATTGGTACATAAATTTGGTTGGTCTTCTGACACAACTAGTATAATGCTATATGAAGCAGTTCCTTATACTGTCAAAGATTCACTTTTTAATCTTAACAGAAGAAATAGAGGTGAAATAAATTTCAGTTGAACTGAAGTAGAACTTACTTGAAACAGTTAAATAGCTAAAACTTAATGAAATTGGTTTTGAATTACTAGTAACTAATTCATATTTAAAAATTAATTTAAATTTATGAAAACCCTACCCTAAATAAAACATTTATATAACCTGTTCTAAAGTAAAATGGCTTAACTAAAAAGGCAAAATGCAACTGTTCTACAACTCTAAACTCTATTAGTCTGGAAATAAAATTAATTCCTTATCAGAAAGGTAATAAGGTATATAATAAATATGCAAGTAGCTTGTTTTATTGTTTCTAACAGCTTATGAATAACTGCTGAGATGTCTACTAAGTAAGATGTTTTTCACGGCAAGTTACAAAATTAATATATTATATTTGTCAGATAAAAAGAACCTTGCAATTTTTCTACTTAATCAGGCTCTTAATTGGTTGAATGTATATAAAATGAATTTTCATACATTCCATAGTAATCTAAAGTAGCTCAGCATCGACTGGTTAAGGCATCTATGACAATCCATATTTCAGCACTCTAACCATGAAGTTAGTTCTAATAACTACTGTATTTAGTTGGGGATTCACATTCTAAATAAATTTTATTACCTCTGAATTACAGAATCACAGAATCATTTAGGCTGGAAAAGACCTCCAAGATCAAGTCCAATCTTACTGTCAAAGTGTGTCATTTCTTAATGGTTTTGATGTATTGAAAAAATTGGAACAAAACCCAATTTCAATATTTGAAATGCAAATATGTAAAAAATATTCATATAAAGTAGTTTAACGTCTCAAAATATGGCCTGGTGTGTAAGTAACCAGAATTACATTTAAAAATCAGGTTTTATTCAAATAAACCTTGCAATTGTCATCTCCATCACCATCATGCTGTTTCCAGAAAATATTTAATTTATAGTTTGCACTGCTACATCATCACCAGTACAAAATGTATTGCTTTCCCTTTTTATGTCACCTTGGCACCTACCGACTGTCTCTGTCCCACAGAAGAATTCGTATGTGGTTGATTATTGAGGGCTGGCCTAATTTAATTTCAATTCCGGACCGGCAGTCGTCGTTGATCGGGTGTCGAGAGAAGCCATGATCCAGGTCATAGTTCTGAGTATCTCCATCTAAAAGAGCAGACTTCAGCTCCCCTTTCACAACTTGTGCTCCATACTTCATTGTTGCAATATTCTCCCCTGGTACTAAGAAGAAAAGAAAATAATTGCTTAAATTTTACACTCCCATACTGCAAATTAGATGTTCTGGATATCAACTCTGTTAGGTCAGACCAAAGATTTACTGGTAGTATCCTTTCTTGGCTGCAAACACATCCTCTAGGGAAAAAAAAAAAGTAGAAAAAAAAGAGACATTAAGAAAATTTAGCTTCTTCAGTTTCATTTGGTATCTCCTACATGTTTTATGGTAGAAAAGGGCTAATTTACTGATAATTATGTAGTTGTGATATTATGTAGCAGCTATATTCTACATCCCTTTCATGATTTTACAGAATTCTGTTGCACCTGTCAATTGTTGTTTGCTTTTGGTTTGGGTTTTATTGGATTTTTTTTTTCTCCTAAGTGGAAGAAACTCAAATGTACAAGATGTGTATCAAATGCTCAAGATGCATCATGAATTTGCAGGGTGGTGTATACAGCAGTATAGCCACACATGCTCCTTCCATAGCTATATCAGCTTCCAGTACCTTGCAAAGGTAAATGAACTCAAGTGAAGTGAGAAACTTCTGGATACTGGGGCTTTGAACCCAGATGGAAAAGCAAGTTTTTTATGCCACCATTTCCCAGTAATAAGCTTGTGTCCTAAGAATACCTTCCTTCAAGCTAAGTGGCGATGACAATCCCTAACTTCAGCTACAAAACAACACTCTGTAAACTACCCTCTTCAAAAGACATTTTTAACAGCCTTCTTTGAGGAGAGATCCTAGAAAATATCATCTGAAAGCTAAATGATGAAAAGCTATCCCAAACTTTTCAGGCAAGTAGGCAACAGAAGTATGAATTTTAACTATGTGTTAAAAATTTGACATATAAAGAACAGAATTTAAAGTGGTAAGAGGTCGTCAGTGTTTTCACAAATAGAAAAAGTTCCAAGATTCTGAATGAGCACTAAAACAACAAAGAAATTTCACTCTCTGAAAATCTGTGATTAGGAGCATGTTATTGTGGAGATAAATATCCAGGAAAATAATCCAGAAAAGACCATTTGACTTATTCAAATTTATCTACTGCAATGTCAACAGAATGTCTTGCATGAGAAGACTTTCACAATATCCTAATATTAAATTCATATGGTTAAATATTAATAACTGTAATTTCTAAGGGAGAACAAAGGGAATATGCAATTCTGAGATAGCAGTAACTTTCAGGGCTCATCATGCATGACTGAGAATACAGCGCAGGCTCTTAAAGAACATTTAACTTTATTCTTTACTATGGGCCAAATTCTCCCTGTAAATCACACATTAGATGGCTAAGAGTATCTTTTTAAAGCTTGAGTGTTAGATACTCCTGTTGAATTAACAGGGAGCACAGAAAAAAAGTCAAATACAAGGCTTCTTACACTTCTTAGGCTTCCATTAAAACAATTTCAGAGACTTGTTTAACTATTTAGACAAACAGGTAAAGAGTAAGAGATAAGTCATTAGTAGTGGAGAAATTATAAAAATGTTTATGAAGTAGAAAACAAGTCAAGATAAAACCATTTAAATATCATGTATCTCACAGCCAATTTATTTTTATTTTCAATATTTCTGTAAAACTTTTTCTACTAAACTACCACTTTCTCTAGGAAAATGGTATTACATTCATGTTTGAGCAATATCTGAGACACAAAGCAAGAAAATAATTGACTAATATGGAGGAATAAAACCAGCATGAACAGTTACATAACAAGATGTTTCACATTGTAAGCCTTTTATAACACACAGTATAAATGAAAACTCAAAGCACAAATTAACCACATCCTCCAGACAACTACAGTCACTAAATGAGAAGGAAACAAACAAAAAATCTGATGCTTACTTAACATGCCCCTGTAGTTGAGGTCCATGTCCCGACTCTCAGAACGAATCTTAATGGCATCTAGGATGGCATCAGGTGACAACAATCCAGAAGGTCTTACAACGTTCAGTAGTTCTGTTAGACTCATTAGTGGCAAACGTACTGCTTGCATGATTTCAGCATGGTTTTCCTTGGGGTTATGTTTACACCAGTTCATCAAAGCTTGGAAAATGTCCTTTTCAGGAGCTGCAAATGAGTCTCTCAGTACAATACTTAGAAGAGCAGCCTGGAAAAGAGAAATAGGAACAAAAAAATATACCCTCTAAATAAACAGAAATTAAATTGAATTTTATTTTTTTAATCAAGGGAAATTCAAATAAGGAAAAAAAGTAATGGCTATTTTAAATTGTAGCTACTAAAAATAATCTCTAAAGGAGTGACTCCCTGAAATTGTAGCTTGTTTTAATTATGCAAGAATTACAGAATCCATGACCAAAATAATAGGCAGTATTACAAAACCACTAGAAGAAAATGAAATGTAGAGAACTAATCAAATCAATATAGCATCATTCAGTAGTTCAAGTTTACTTTGGAATATTACAAGATTTGGGGACTTGGCAGTATAGTTCAAAACATTCCTTTAAACTTAGGTTGCTATAAGAACTCTGATGAGAAAAAGAAGTGTTGCTTGGAATCAGTTTTTTTAACCATTTCTAGCCACTTGGGATTTCTGTCCATCACAATCTTTCTCTCTGTCTTTTGGTGCCAACAAAGAATCAGCAGGTAAAAACTCCAGTGGCTCTTATTCATGTAGAAAACCAACTGACTGCAAAATGAGAACAAAAATAATCAAATAGCATTTTGATTTACACTTAGCTAGTAGGATAATCAGGAGCTTGCCTAGAAAAAGGAAAGATCTCTCAGATATACCACAACTGGCTATGCCAAAGACCTCAAAGAGTGCACTTCCTGATGAATGATGTTTGCTTGTTTCTGTATTGATAACATGCTCTGAGAGCTCAGATTTAACAAACCGCACATGACAAAGTACAGAGAGAGAGAGAGAGAAAAATGAGTAAGTTTGCAGAGCAGTGTCGTATACTCATTCAAGGAATAAACCCTTCACAGCTTTTCCACTAAGAAAAATCACTTTAAAATTCCCCAATTAAAGCATCACTCATTCAAGGTGCTCTGCTGCTTCACGTGAACAGTACTTGAAAACACTCTGTCACTATTATGTCCAGCCCAAAGACCCCTCCGGAGTAAATGCAAATTTTCAACTTCATAGAACAGCCTGACTCAGTCACAAATATTTACGCATCTGACAAAAAAAAGAACACACGAAAAACCCAAACCACTCTACCACACCACCATATTCTGCAAGTTCAGAACATGATGACAATCAGCAATATAAATCACAGTAATCTCCAGAATGCTTAGAAAATCACCCATCATTAAAGAAGCCTATCTCAACAAATTAATGGAAAAAAGTATCTCATGTCATATTCAAGTCTATATTTGACTTCCCCATTCAGCATTCAGAAGTCAAAGTATATATCAGGAAGAGATGAAATAAGACAAATTAAGATTAGATTGCCTGCTGCCATCTTCTGGAACACACCATTAGATTTACTATTTTTAGCTATACTGACTGGTGAATACCTAAAAAATTCAGAACAGACTGCCAAAATTTCCTGTTCAACTTGTCTTGAATATTTTCAGCCTCAGCCATCACAGTTTAACTAGTATAAAACGATAACTATGAACTAACACAAGTTTTTAATCGGTGCCCCCATTAGTATTTCATCACAAAATTGTATACGCATTAAAATTAACAGTCCTGGGGGAAAAAAGTGCAAACAAAAGATGTACCTTAGAAAGTGACAGGAAGCCTTCACTGGAGAGCACCTCTTGGGCATTTCTATCCATGAACATACAGCACATAAAAGTTAGTTTGGGAAGAGAATAAAGACTGGCAACATCAAAAGTCATACAGACATTCTGAATATTAAGTATTGTGCAAAGATACTCAGACGTGGAATCCTCCAGTTCTGGGAATCCGTATTTATGTGCTAAGCTTAGGAAGTCTAGAAGAACTTCCTCTTTCTCATCTCGTAGCGTAGCACGACCAGTGTAAATATATTTCAACAGCATGGTAAATGCCTCTGCGGTGGTGTCCTGAAGAGGAATTTCTGCCTCAGGCTGAGATTCTCTCATTCCTCCGTACAATAATGCTCTGTAAGGAAGAGAGTTTAGTTTAGTTTAATTTGGTTTAGTTTGTAGCTTATCTCTCTGACAAAATTCACTGGAATAAGATTACCAAGAGGCTTTAGTAAATACATTTCTTTTGAAAAATGCCCAGCTCTTAAATAAAAGTTGGATTTGTATTATTCCTAGTTTTAAAATATATATTCTAGTCTGTTTCAGCTAAACCTCTTCTCAATTTCAATTCATCAAAATGAAACTTGCTAATTTAGTATATTCCATAAAAACACACCATTTATACTCTGAGAAATCAAAATAATTTTGCAGCAGTACCTTCCTGTTCCCAAGCTTTCTCTTGAATTTGTGAAACTACCTTCTAAATCCAATTTAATGAAGGTCAAAAGAATAACAGTGTGACATGGTATTTATCTTTTTCTATTTGAACACAATGATTTGATGTGCTGGGAAACATTCATACAGAAAAGGTCACACTCAATGGACAGGTGATTACACCCTGAAAAGTTCATAGTGAAACAATGTTTATCTCATCTGCATAAAAATTTCCTGTGAGCCTGACAAAAAGCCTTACTTCACCTGAAATAATGGCATCTAGCAGCCAGGATCACTCTGTGTGCTGGGAAACGCTTCTTTTCCACAATAAAGGTAACGTCACTGTATTCCTCCCCGTTCATTAGAGCACCAATATGCTCTGACAGAATGTGAACGTGGTCGATCTCCCCCACAGCTGTGTAAGGACGAAGTGGATGGCTGTTACTCATCTTGGAGGGATGGTGATATTGGTAGCCTAAAGGACAAAGAAAACAAGCAGTATTATACAGGGCAAAAATATTAAGAATAGTAAGCTTAACTGCAGTAAAAAAGAAGCGACTAGTCTAAGTAATCATACAAGAAAAATTTAACCAAGAGGTTGTTCATTTTCAGATGGACACAACACAGCTGGCACCAACATATCTTGCTGACAAAGTATTTCAGAGAATTCTGTCACCTTTTTGTTCAGTCAATCCAGCTTCCAACAAAGGGAATTAAAAATTGAACTATTTTAATTAATGTTACCCTAAGAAAGCAATTTTATCTGAATTAAAATGCACACACACAAAAATGAAATAAGCAATGTGACCAATTAAGCTTAGTCTTAACTCTCCAGACTGTACTAGAATCAGTGTAAAGTAAAAACAGTGTTTTTGCAGGATTCTAGTCAACTTTTCAGAACTGGGAGAAAATAAACAATCAAGGAAAGTTTTAATAATTAGCAGACAGAGTCTGTCAGAGAGAAAAGCTTTAGAATGTACAATTCAATTTTCGTATTCTTTGCACTCTGTTTTTGTTGTAATGAGGGGAATCCTTACAAAAATATATAAGACAGCAATGGACTTGGAAGGAAAGGTGAAGCGATATTTCTTTATATGTTCAGGGATGATTTATCCCTCCAGCCGCATGGCTGGAGTTCCCAGGCAGACCCCAGTCATGGGACCCTCCCTCTTCCTGGGCCCGGGCACCCCAAACCACCCAATCAGGAACAGGTATGGGGCACACATGACATGGGAGCAGGGACAGATCTGTACCCTGCAGGGTCCCTCCCCCGGGATTTCAGGGAGAGGCACCTCCACATAAGAAAACAACCCCCCTAATATCTCTCAGTCATAAAATTAGGAGATTGCCCACTAATATACAATATAGAATAATGCATTAGGCATATCTTCTACAGAATTCTTTTGTTTCTTCTTCATTCGCAACAGATTTTAGCTTTTTTTCTGTTTTGGTTTATTTTGGCAACAGAGGCTTTCAGTAGTCTCAATGGCAAGAACATCCCCAGGTGAATTTAGGTCTTATATCGACATCTATTGTTATACTTCAGTTTACTTTTCTTTAAAAATAAGTTAGCTGTTTCAGTTAGCCATCCATATTTTCAGAGACATCTTCCATGCTCCATTTACTAGTAACTTTTCAAAATGGGCAGATATCTAGTGCTGAAGAAAGGTGGTATAGCACAAGAACCAAGAAAATGATGAGGCCATACCTTACACACATCTAACACGTAAATCTTTCAAGTCAAATATTCATGACAGAATTATACTTTCAGGTTCTATGTAAAATACTATGAGAAAATATGTAAAAACCAAACAAACAGATGCACTTGGGGTTATTATTTGCACTTTAACACATGGAAATGCTTAACCCAAAATCAAGATATCTTGGAAACAGTTGCAAAGAACTTCAAATTAAACTAAAAAAAAAAGTGATAGAAACAGAAAATAAAATTTAGGAAAAATACAGCATACTAAATCAATAATAGATCACAGCACAAATGGAAACAAACCCCCAGGTTTCCACTGGCTGTCTCTGCTCATTGAATTAGAAGCTGTGTGTTGTGTAGCCACTACAGTGCACAACCAGCAACACTGGAGGCAGCCTAACCCATGGGAATGCAGAATACTGTACACTCATTCTTCTATCCTGACATGAAAGTAAATTAATTTTCATGGGTTTTCATAATAACAGACTATTTCTTCCACTTGCACCGGTTAATTTACATATAGTTAAGACAATTTAGATTTCCGCTTTCAGTAACTTTTACTTTCTATCAAGTAAGGTTAACCTACATCAGCCCAGCAGCATCTACTTCTACCAGCAATACTACTTACCATAACATGATTGACTGAGAGGTTATAGACAATGGTAAAATTGAAATGCCCTCAAAATTGAAAACTTTTTATTACATCAAAGGAGGAAACAAAAAGATGTGTTTGTTACTCAGCAGCAATCTCAGGTCTCAGTACTCTTTAAAGACTTTCATACCACACCCATAATTGCTGCTGTTGATCTTCATTTGCAATAGTCAGGCAACCCAACTACATATGAATTACACATCATCAAGGAATTCTGTATTACCTCTCTTCTGTTAAACTTTTATTGATTAAGTAAGCTGATTTATGATACTTCATCCATGTACAAATATTGGCACATTTTAATCTTAAAATCTACTGGTATTTCCAGTTTTTACTACATTCTACTTCTTTGCTTCTTGAATCCACTCTTGTCTCTAAAAAATAGGAACAGGTACCGTCTGAATAAAACCGAGACACTGTAAAAGTAGTGAAGAGAAGGGAATGCCACCAACAGCACATTAGCTTTCCTTTCAGTAGCTGTGGATGTTGCCATGTGCCAATAGGGTGAAAAGCTCAAGGGAAATTGTTTCTGTTTAAGGTTAAATAAGCAAATAAAATCAAAAGCACACTTTCCCTCTCAAGAGTACATAAACTTTTGTCTAAAGAAGAATCTTTGTATGTAAGAGGGCAAAGTCTGAAGTGGGAACACTTGCTAGTAACCCGAGGATGCCAGTCCTTATGAACATCAAGATGCTGAACAACAGCAAGCAATGAAAGCAGAAATTTAGAAATAGCGCTGCGTGTAAGCAGCAAGGCAAACTTGCTCTGTTGTGCAATGCTCTCTGAATTGCTGGTTCCAGGTACTATTCTAATCCACCAGTTTCAAACACAAACCTGCTGAGCACAGGAAATACAGGACTCCATGGCTACAAGCTGAGGAGGCCTTTCAAATGCTTGAATGACCCGAAGTGTTGGGCACTGTCACCTTTACAAAGCCACATTCATGCCTTTTCTGTGCTCTATGGGTAACTACTATACTGAAGAAACACTCCAACTCATCTATTGTTTACTAGTACAGATTTCCAATGCAAGCTTTGTCTGTACTGTGGATTTTTCATATAAAGCAGACCAGTGAGACAGTCCTGCCTTCAAAACATGAGACCATATAATACATGACTTCATATCTTCCCAGACTTGATTAATTAATAGTACAAACTCAGGCAACCCTTTAAGCAATCTGTGCATTTCTTGTTTGAGGAAGTAAAACATAATAACCTCTTTAGTTGTGCCAAGCTGCTATAAGCTCACAACTCCCCTGGATAGCTAAACATGTCTTTTTCTAGTTGTTATTCAAAAGTACAATCTATGATTTCAAAAAAAAAAAAAAAAAAAAGGATGCTGCTAAGAACTTGGGTGAAACCCTTCCTGAAGCTCCCTCTGGCATCTTCTGTCATCAAACAACATCACTCTTTCACAGAACACAGGTGCTTACTCTTCCTGGCAGTCAAAGAACATGCCATTTACAAGCCTGTTGCCAGCACCATAACCTATTTCCAGGAGGTATTCAGAGCTAATTAACTGCTGCAGGAGTCAGCTGCTGCAGTTTTGGTCATGACACAGAAATAAACAACAAAAACAGTCTTCTCAGTGATTTTGAGGCACCATTAGAAAGGCAACAGTCTGAAAAGGCATTTGTTAGGTTCCTAAGGCCCACAAAACCACTTCAACCCCACTGAAAGACACGCTATTCAACAGTGAGCATGTGAAAAATGCAGCCCAGTATTTATTACATAAGGCAGCACGCAACACTACGTAATCTGCGTGGAGCCTGGAGAAACAAGCACCCCTCTAAGCTTTCAGTTTCCTGTATTTCTACTCAGTAAGTGATCTGTAACATGGTATAGGATACAAAAACAAGATCCAGAAAATGCAGAAACAACAGCAAAACAGCAATGACATCCTTTTAAATAACTCCCAGCTGCATTGAAAGATCAGTCTCTTCCCTCCCTCATTTAGTTTAACACTCAAGAACTCTCTGAAAAGCAGTGCTGCTTCAATGAAACATGGAAGTGTTGTTATTCTACATGGCTTAGAAGATTGAATATAAGAAATTAATCAATAACAATTTGAAGAAAAATTTTATATCAAATGAGTGAAGAATGCTTTCATAACTGATAACTCCATCAAAACTTTAGAAATAAAAGCAAGTAAACAGATTATTGCTAGCATTAATTTTTTCATGAGATATGTCTGGATTATAAACACTGAGAAAATAATTTCACATCTTTAAAACAACTAATACCTACATCCTCTAGTTTGTACCTAGCAAGATAATACTTTTATCAGAAATAAACAAAGGGAATTTTCTCAAATGTAATACTTTTACACTGCTCTTTTATCTAAAAATTGGTTCTCAGTTTATTAGATGGCACTTGAGTAGCATTTCAATGTTTTGTAATTCATTACATCATAATTACTTCATATATTTTAAATAAATACTAGCAAGGTTACTTTAGTTTCAAAGTCTATTACCACAGACTCCCAGAACATCATAGGTGTAACAGTAACACCACTGTACAAACATACCACTGGTTCAAATCCTATGGTTTGTATTTCCAATGGATACACATGTCTTTTGATAAAAAAAAAAAATTGTTCTCCCAAGTTCTGGCAAAATAAACAAACACCTCAGGAAACAGAAATTTTCTGTAAATACTTCAACATTCAGAGCGTAAATAATTCTGTTAGAACTGTTGCTACAGTAGCTCCTTTGTACTTCTACATAACAATAACAAAGTTGAACCTGAGTGAAAATTGTAACAGAAAAAAAAAAGTTTTGATACTTAGTAGCCAAAATAGAAACAACATAATCAACCCAATGACTTTATAAATACAGAATAGGAAAGCTTGAGTAAGTGCAATTCACAGAACGTTCAAGTCTCATCTCCAACCCTTCTGTTGTGAAAGGATTAAAAGGAAAGCAGATGGTAACACTAATGGTAACTAACCACACCACCCAATCACAGCATTCGAAACAGCAATTTTGTACCAAAAAATATTTTGACTCAAAGCATATGGGAAGTTATGCCCTGCTCATCTGCAGACACATTCCTGTCACTTTAATGCTGTAGTGCCAACGTTTTACATTCCACTCAGATGCTTTCCTGTGACAGAAGAGCAGGAGTAAGTTTAGCCAAGTACAAAGAACAACATACTTAGTGCAGATTATTTATTAAACACGTATATAGGATTAGCCTGGTTAAGCTGGCACACAACAAAACCATTAAAATCTCAAGAAAATGCACCGGTCCACTCACCAGTGAAGCTGTCTGAAGACCTGCAGTGAACGTAGCCTGTAGGCAGATTCCCGGCTTCCGGGAAATTAGGGTTCTTCGCCATTCTGAACAGGAGACAGATTGAACAGCAAGCTCATAGAAACGTTATTCAGCAACATCCAGCTGCACAGCAACAACTGGACCATTTCCTGGAACAATGCATGAAATACACACCATCAGAAACTCTGAGCACAAAGCCTTATGATGAGAGATGCGCGTTTCTCAGTTCAAACTTTGTGGAAATAAATTCTTTTAGAAACCTTCAATTTCATGAGAAAACTTCTAATCCCATTAGAATACAGCAATAGAATTTCTTTTCTGAGTTTTCATAATTAAATATTTACTATTCATATTTTTAACCATCACAGAAGACGGTAACATATTGCCATTCATTTGTTCATTTTAAGCCACAGAAATTTCATCTTGACATTCCTGCTACAGCATTGACTTCCCTGAAAACACCATTTTCCCACACAGGTGTCCTAATTAAACCAGGTCTATACAAACTGTATCACACACACATTATTCCCTACACAGCCAAAACTCTCCAAGTGTTCTTGCCTAGCTAGAGATTTTGGGGGTTCTGATCATTGGTTTTTTTACAAGATTTAAGGCAGTTGCAGATCTTTCTCTTGCACAAGCCTTTTTTTTGCGAAACAAAATTGTCAGGTGAGGAAATACAGAAATATAGAGGCTTTACTTGCTTAAATACATAACCAACATAATGAGTTTCCTCAACAAGTATAAATTATTGTTAACCTTCCAATCAAATCTGCCACGAGGAAAAATAAACTGTATTTAATTTGCTAAGCAGGTGATATCTTGATCTATGAATTCTCTCATAAGAGTCACTCTAATCTTCTTTAAAGGATATGTTTAAGAGAATAAAGGAAAAGAAGGTAGAAAAAAAAAATCTTTTAGGTAGTCTCCTGAACTAGAAAGTCATCACGCCTTAATCCTGCAAATCAAAACCAGGCATTTGACAAAGAAAATGTCCTGGGTTTTGAGTAACAGAAAGCAATATGTAAATATCTTCCCTACAAGTAATGTATGTTATTGTGTTGGCCTGTGCTATCAAAATATATTCAAAAGCCATTTATGAAAATTCTTGGGGTCCTTTTTTGTTAAATATGAGTAAACATCCCAACAGAACAGTTCAAGCACTAATTTGTTCGATTTACAGATTTGTAACAGAAGGCACATCAAATACACCTTCATTGTGAGGAGGCTCAAATTAAATCCTAAAACACATAAAAACTTAAGTGATTCCAGCACAGGGCTTTAAGAAGGTCTGAGTGCTGCGCTTTAAAAACATGAGCCAAGAGCATTGCTCGGCAAACGAGATCATCGGCAGGTTGCTAATAAGTGAACATTAACTTCTTTGTTTTTTAAAGTCTGATAACTCGGCTTCTAAGTTAAGAGTAATCTCAATGAATCACGGTAGTGCGTAACTTGCAGAGTGGTTAAACTACTACGACACCAAAGCACCAGGGAAAACACTGAGTACCGCGAAAGCGTCAGAATAATGAATTTAAAAAAAATAAAATTATAATTAGATAGCCACAACAGGGCCATGAGAAGCCAGCCAGGGGCAGGACGAGGGGGTGGCAGGTGAGGCGGGCGCGGACCAAAGACGGCGGCCGGAACCGGCGATGAGCCCAAGGTCGCGCCCGGGGTAGCCCGGGCCGCCACCGACGCCCAGCCCGGGAGGCGCCGGGCAAGGCGACCCTGCCCGCCCGGTCACCCCCTCCCCCGCCTCCACAAAAAGGCACTTCAGGTGAAATCGCTTCACCGCCAAACGCGTCCGGTGCCTTCACCGGACGGAGGCGCTCCCCCGGCCCGCCCAGGGTCGCCCTGCCCGAGCCCGCTGGGAGCCGCCGCCGGCGGCAGCTCAACCCGGGCGGCCTCAGGACCCCGCTCGGCCTCGGGGCCGCGCCCGCCGTGCCCCTCCCGCCGCGGGACTCACCGGCCCCGCCGCCGCCGAGGCCTCCTCCCCCCGCCCTGCCGCCGTCCATACGTCACCCGGCGGCGCGCTGACGTCACGGAGCAGCAGCGGCCTGCGTGTGACGCACGAGCCGGTCCCCGGGAGCGCCGCCGCCGTCCCGTTTCCTGTTCCGGCCATGGAGCGCCGGGGGCCGGGACACCGCGGCGCTGCCGGGGCTGCGCGCTTGGCCGGACAGCCAAGGGACTATGAAACACCGACTGGTGTTTAACCTTCCCCGCCGCCTCTGTCCGCTGCTCCTCGGCTACATTCAAAATCCCCGTTTCCTGGGTAACCGCGTGCGTACCTCCTGCCCTTCGGTGCGTGTCCTGCTGTCCCGCGTCAGGAGAGCCTCTACCAGCGGGAACGGGGAATGTGGGCCTGTCGCTACGTGACCATCAGATTGACTTCTGCTGCACTGCATAAAGCTAAATTTAACCCTCCGAGAGGCAAAGCACTACACGCTATTTAATTCCATGCTTTATTTAGCAGGAAAGAAGTCTTCCTTGGAAGAAAAAATAGTGGTCTGTAATCGCTGAGAACATGAAATAATTTCAAAAGTTTTTCTGCGTCTAAAATATTTTAAAATTGTTGCAGGTTAAAAGAGTTATCCTTGAGTAGTCTTTAGTAGTTTATTCTTGGATTTCATATCTGCAAATACTGGTTTAAATTGGTTCTCAGTATGACAAGCAGCAGCAACTTTTTTTTCAAAAAACCCAAACCCATATCGTGATACTACTGCAACTAGTTTGTAGATGCCAGTGTTTTTTTACCACTTTCCTCTTTATTACTTCATAATCTATCATGTCTACACTTCGTCAAGCACCTATAAAACCAAGGGTCACTACAAGATTAGTCAACATACTTAGTGTGAATTTTATTTGGTTACTAAGCAGACAAGCTTTAGTATAGCCTGCACCTGTTTATGTAGTTCCCCACTGGACTACATGATAGGAAAGATGTGTGCTAACGTCTTTCCAAACAATTCCATAGGTGAGGGTATGGGTGTTAATGTCTTTGAAATAGTTCTTAATGTCTCTACCAACTTCAAGCCACAGGTGTATTAGAGCCCGGACAGTCTGCCACCTGAAATAGACAAATAAGTCCGCACAAACCTGAGTTTCTGAACTTTCGGGGAAAATGTGGTAGGTAGTTCAGGAAGGCTGTACCTTCCTAGTACCTCAGCCAATGCGGAAGAGAAGAGGGCAACATGCAGCCAGGAATTTATAAAAGGAGGCTGTGCCCTCCAAAACCTCGAGAAATTGAGGGCATGTGCCCCAGGGGCCTCTCTCCCTTTATTTGAATAAAGTTGCAGGACTCCTCTGTCTCCTTTATGGGCACTGGCTTTTCATAGCGTGGCTTTCCCACTCAGATGGGGGCTCATCCAGGGTCCTTCCACCATCTGCAGCCAGCACACTGCAAGAGAGGCTGGAGGCATGCCTCACCCAGTTTTTAGGTGTCAACTCCCTTCAGTGCTGCATGGTATCGGGTGATGGATTGGGTTCCCAAGACTATCCAGAAGACAGATGAGGGGTGGACCAGGAAGGTCTCTGAAATGTCCACAGGAAAGGACCACTGGAAATTTCCCTGGTGAGTACAATGATTCAAAAAAGAATCCTCAGAGCAAAACAGAGATCCTTTCAGTCATCTAGAATTCAATAATGAGCAAAGCAACAAGTCATAGTCCTTTCAAATTTTTTGTAGTTTTCACCAATGCTTTATTGAGAAGGGAACTGCAATGCCATTATGCTGTTTGTTAGCCTTTGGTTACGCTATACATTATTTGATAGCCACATAACTGAAGAAGTTAAGTGCTACTCAAACCAGAGTCAGGCAAGGCAGAGGGTTTTTCTTCCCTTGTTGGAAGAAAAAAAAGATTTCAAAACTTCTCATCATTGACACTGTTTATAATGTGTGAAACTGCATAAAATCAAATAATTTGAGTAACACATGCAAATGCTATGCGTTTTCCTGATGCTTCCAGGTATGTTTCATCGCTTGTTTTGGGAGGACAGATCAAACGTACAGTAGTAGGAAACTGTTGTTTCAGATACTCTTTTTCATTAAATTCCTAAGGCAGAATATACAGAGCATTTAAGTCAAATACAGCCCTAGGCTTTTGCTGAAACAAAAATTATGAGCAAGTTCTTCCTAGTGTTGGAAGAGACAAGAAGGGTCACTGTGAGTTAGCAACTATGAGACTTCTTCTCTTGGCTGTCAATCAGCAGTCGGGAGCTGAGCTGAAAGACTGAATTCTTTCTGCTGGACAGATTTATTTTGTTTTAATAACAAAATTTCTTGTTGCAAGACTGTTTAAGGCTGCTCCTTAAAAGAGCTGGCTGGAATAATGTAAGTAATATTATGACTTTTATAAGCATGCTACTACTCCAGTCAAAGTTAGTCTGATGTTTTATTTTCTAGTATACAAGACAGGACATGAAGTCTTCAGGATCTTTTGACTTCATAAAAAAATATTCTAAAGTTTCTTTTTTCCACCTCGTTGATGCTCATCAGTAGTAACACAGAACTTGTTCTTGTTATTTTAAATCTAATCAGTATGAGATGCAGTGAGTTTCTAGTCACATATATTTTGACAGTGTTTATTGAAATATTAACAGGATGAATGTTCAAGAGGAGAATCCGTCTAAGTGCTCTTCAAGAAAATGATTGAGTATTCCTAAATGGAAACAATTTGCAGTGGCATCACGGGACAAGAAGAAAGGAATCCAAGTGAGGTCTCAGGGAACAGTTTTGGAGGAGACTCTGAACATGACTGACTCCTCTCTATTAAGCAAATTTCACAAACACAGATTTTCTCCAGGAGACTGAAAGTAGGCATCTCTTATACAGTATACTTCACTAGAACTAAGTGAGAGTCACCATGTGGTTAGGATTCAGAATTTCAATCCAGTAGCCATCAGGATCCTGAACAAATGCAAGTCCTTTCATTTTACCTATTAGAAAAAAAAAAAAAGATACGAGTACATGACTAGTTCTTAATGTCAAATATGACAACTTTGAAAAATATTTTTCCTTTTGCATGAGAATTAGTTCAAATTTAGACAGACAATTCTAAAACATCCACATTACTTTTTAATCAGCAGTAGATTTTTGTATGCAAAACTTGATCCTACTCTCAACAAAGCTGAAGTTAAAAGACACTTTGGAATTCCATCTTTTGTTGACTGAAGTTTTTTGCATATGCCCCTGTAAGTGTTCATCTTCAAAATTCAGAAAAATATTTTTGTGCTCCAGAGATGTTTTGACATATTTTCTTGAACTGGATCTACTGGTATGAGATCCTGTGTTCCTCTGCCCTGTTCATCTCCTGTCATTCCTGACTCCACTCTGAAATTTCACCATAACATTTTTACCCCCAATGTGGTTTACAGTATACTTTTGCATCACTTCATAAAGTAGAGAATGCAGGACAGGATTGTTTTAAGTTTTACTGTTGGAAAAAAATATTACTCATTAAAACAGGGACCCTAAAAGTTGTTTTCAACAGTAGATCAGGATAGCACAGCTTAACATATTATCTTCAAAGCGTTAACCACGCACTTGTAGTTATACTTGCTCTATTAAGTTATTTACTGTAACAAAGCCAGCCTAGCTCTTAATATAGTCTAGTCAAAAAAAACAACTGAGAGAATACATGTTTGATCAGTAAGGCAGGAAAATAAACCCCACACTGGACCTCCCAGCCTGCTCTGCAAACAATGTGAAGCTCAAAACTTTCTCCTCCTTGGCATCTGCCGCATCAATTTTGTTTCTGAATTTTAAAGAAGAGCTTTTGCTCTGCCCGTACCCTTTGTCTGCTTTGAGTTCTTTCCTGTGATTCCCTCTATTTAGAGTCTAAGGTTGTTCTTCTATGTACTTTCATTCCTATCACTGCACAGCTCTAAGTCAGCAACTCTCATTTCAAGCCTCTCAGGGTTTAACAAATGGACAAATTAAAAAAGGCTCAGAAACTCTAAAACACTAGAAATACCAAGATCTATTCTTAATTCAAGAAATCAAGTTAAGCTTTCAGCTATATTTATTTTGCTTCAGCTGAGAACACAGTGAATAAGATGAAAATCACTTAAATCTCTTTTCAATTACTATTATTACATGTCTGCTCTTGAATGCCTCAGTCTTAAAAATCTCATGAGGTCTTTTCATGAAAGAGAATCCAGCTGAAAAATGCAAGATGTCTCACCACTCCTGCATTTTGGGATATTTTCACATAGACATTCTTTGCTTATATACTCTCTAGACATTTGTGCTATACATTATGCAAGTCAATTATGATACAGACTAATGAGGCTATTTCTACCAAAGTTGACAAAACAGTTAAAAATATAGTAGTAGTCGGCTGTATAGTAGGTGTTAGGTGGATTTACATAAAAACAGCTAGAAAAGTCAAGAATGACTCAGTTTTAATGGGTGGGAACAATTTTGTTTTCTGACTCATCTTATTTTCATACAACAAGAGCCAAGCAGATGTGAATTTGATCCATGTTACAGTAAATGCTGTAACAACTCAAGGCAGCAGTATACATGACATGTAAACGATGACATCAACAGAGCACGTGAATTTTACTGAACGTCAGGCTGCACAGAGAAGGCACATAGCAGACTGATGTATTATTTTTACTGGGTTGGATCTATTGCCAGCTTTGCCCACTCTATAAGGGAGTGCAGGGATAACTGGTTCTAGAAACCTCTAAGCAGTGGCAACTCCTAGAAACACAATACTCAGCTTTGCAGGAAGATCTACTAGATAGAATATATTAAAGCCAAGGAAAAAAATTTGCTTCCATTTCTGATCAAGACTTACCATCATCTGGTTTCTTCACAAATTTCACTCCTAGTTCTTCAAACCTCTTACAAGCTTTATAGACATCAGGAACAGCAATTCCAATGTGTCCTGTGCAAGAAGATAAAAAGAGTGAAGTGCATTATAAGTATTTCTGGGTGTTCTGTTAAAAAAAGTTTGCTCAGTATTTCATGCTGTAGTTCACATGAGATATGACTACATTTAAGAAAAAATCCAGAAGAGCATTTTGGGTATTAACATTGTTCTTCAATGAGTTGTCTTTTGATAATGCCTTTTAAATAAGAATGTTACGGTTAAAGTATCGGTGTTTACACAAGGACATTATTTAGAGTAGGAAAAAACAAGATTTGCAATCAAACTGTTTTATCTGTATTTTCTTCCTTGAAGCACAGCTCCATAACAGGATTTTGTTTTATTTGCTCTGTTTAACAGCACAGGGAGTTTATTATTAATGCTGTTTTTGCAGAGACTAACACTACTGCTATGCAAGGCCTGAGCTTACAAACCAATTCAGGAGCTTTAAATGTCAAGTGGCTGGACTTAGTGTGAAACTTATTTCACATCAGTGACCTTTGAAGCACTCAGAGTATCAAATCAAGCCACACATATATCCTCAGTGCTACAGACAAACAGAATTGTCCTTCTACCTTAAGGTAATTAGTGGATTATACAGTGTAAATCCAAGCATAAATGAGTTTAAACACCATGACAATCTAATACACAAGCACAACTGGTGTTTTTCATTCAGCAGTTACAATTAGAACGTGTTTGCCTGCCAAAGGATTAGATTCTTGATAAAGAATGTAACTATGGCTCATTACTCTGAAACACACTGGTTCATTTATCTTCATCATCTTTCACAGTATACATGTTGAAAGAAGAGAGATAAAGGATGAGAGGCAAGTTCCTTTTTTTCCAAGAGTTAGTACATTTTATTTCAAAGCTTAAAAACTATAAACACAAGACTAAAGACCTACCAAATCCTCGGGGATCTGAATTGCCATTGTGATAAGACTGACTGTCATCATTTTCAGTGCCCCAGTTGCTGTAAGAAGTAATTATTACATATTGAAGAAAAGCATCAAGATTAACAAATGCTAAATGTTCAGTTTCCTTGGGGAGGGTAAGTTGTTCCTCCTAAGAAACCAGAGAATTCAGCTGCTGGTTGCATTCATTAAACTTCGAAAACCTTCCCTAGTCATGGGCTCCTGGGACAGTCTTGGGGCTACTCCAGTCACGTTCACACTCCTGTACTAGTATTTAGGGTCTACATCTGTATGGGTCAGTAATACTTCTGTCTCATTGAGATTAGAGAGAAGGTTTTGCTGCACAAGTCAGTGTATCTACCCATGACCGGAGAACAGCAAATGAGGGTAGCAGGTCCTGGAGTTAAGTAAGACAGCATTTGGGAGACTGTTTCTGCACAATTGTAATGATTAGTAGCATTAACCAAATTGTCCTGTTTACAGGAAGCATCTGTTTTGACTTAATACCACTTAGATTCCAAAAACAATAGTTATCCATTATTAGGATGCTTTGGGGATCCAAAGGAAGATCTAACCACATTGGGTTTCCCTAAATTACTGACCCAGATGGCATGCATATAAAATATAGCAAGTACTATTTCATATTTATGTTCACCTAGCAGTTTGAAAGAGCTCTGAAAGGAGGAAGATTAAGCTTTCTAAGTAACCAATCTCAGACACATTGCAAGGCTATACGACAGTGAAGATGTATCCACAGTAATGATCAAATTTTTTATTCCCTCTAATGGGATTTATACTTATCCAATACTGTTTAGTCATTGTTAGCTAAGTGTCATCTCTAATTATATAAATACTTACTGTGTCAGTTCAAGTGTAGCTTTTCTAGAGAAGGTCCAAGGTGTTCTCTCAGCTTTATCTTTTGGGATATCGTTTTTATCTTCATACCCCAGGAAATAGAGGGAGAATTTCATAGTAGGAAAGTCAAATTTTTGAAGCAATCTAAATGGCAAAAGTTATTTTGAAATAGTAACTTATAAGGGTAGTCAGGTAGCTAGAAAAATAAACCAAGATGTTTCACCAATGGAAAAATTATTTCCATGAATTTTTCCTCTTCTGTAATCCACATCTTAAAATAGCTATATTTTAAACTATCAAATCAAAACACTCCAGAACACATTACAAACCAGCAAAATTTGTAAGATTACAAACCAGCAAAATTTGTAAGATTACAAACCAGCAAAATTTGTTTTTTGTTTAAAAACCAAACTATCAGTAACTGAATAGAAAAGTCAGTACAAAGGCTTGCATCTTGAGGTTGTCACTCTGTTACTTGACTATATTTTCACAGGAAAACCTTTAATCATGTTAAAATTTCACCAATGAATAAGAAGATCTACTTTGAATCTTACTCATTATGGGGAGCTCATTGGCACTGAAGTTTATGACCACAGCAAACATACCTTTAGATGAAATACTTGTACAGTTTCAGTAGCTATTTATAATGATAAAACTCCATTCAGAGGTGACAATTTAATCAATTAAAAATACATGAGGCATACATTTTTATGTAGGACATTTAACTGGGACAAGTAGGCATGCAAAATTAATTTCATTTTTACAAGGTATTTAATTTTTATTTTCAATACAGTGGAAGTAATTTATTATTCTGGACTCATTTCGAGACGTTTAGAAACACAGCATTTTGTTTTGAAATAACTCAAATGCCAAGAATGTACTAAAAGCCTCGGCATAAACATGTTAGGCTACTGCAGGGCATCTGCCTCCCAAAAGCCTTCTCCAAAAGACTCAGCTTGGACCTTGTTGTCACTGTTTATTGCCTTGTTCTCATGTGACTGGAGGTAGTCATAAACCACCTCTGAGAACTAGGAGAAAACTTTATTTCAAGATTTTTAACAATGACTCCTCATTATAAGCACAGTCATAAAAGTTACCAATTAGCTGCAGGCTCAGTGAGGAGGAAGTAAGCAAATTGCACACTGATAATTAATGACCTATTTAAGAAAAAAACCAAATTCTAGTAAAGGCCAATATTAGTTCATTTGCAGCTTTGGCATCAGCAGCTTACTGCCAGACTGTCCAAATGAGCATCAACTGATGGGCCAGCATTGTTTATGTACTTAGACTAATTAGTATAATTACATCAAAAAAATAGGGTTTTTTTTCAGAAGAACTGGAGAAAACCCCAAACTTATCTTGGCATGCAAATTCTACTCACGTCATTCCAAGTACCCTTGTATAAAAATCCAGTGACTTCTTAGGATCCTTTACTCTTAACATTGTCTGCTGAAACATGAAATCCTGTGGAGAAAAAAGGTTTATTCTTTATACATCAGCCAGAATTGAATTATGGGTATTAACAAAGATGCCAGTTAGTAATGAACCTAATCCCAGCAGGTTCAGAAGTAACAAATAAAACTACATTAAGTATAAATAAAACCTTTTGTCCTAATTCTACACATAAAGATTTGTATTAAATAAGTATGTCTTTGTAATGTAATGTTGAAAACAAACAAACCTACGAGTGGTATCACTCAATATATATTGTCAGAGGCATCAAAGAAGGATATCCTTATGTTTATCATTCTTACATAGGGCTGTAGCATACATGAACAACTTCACACACAAGGACAACAGACACACGAATATTCAGTGTTGAGCCTCCTAGACTCCTCAGATCATTATTTTTATTATTTCATGGCACAGGTATTGAACTTCTGTCAAGCTTGATTATATCTTGGCAGCAAAAGCAGCCTGCAACTCTGTAACGACATTTTCTCGAAGTCCAAGGGTAACTATATACCACAGGCTTGTGAACGCCCAAGTGGATAAAAAGTGAGTGATAGAAAAAGCTAACACAGGTAACGGAACAAAATCCCGACAAATGCAATCACAAGATTCTCCTAATAAAAAGTAAAAACGTTTGGGGTGTTTTGGAGGATATTTTTGTGCCGCCCTGGCAGGGACTGTCCGAAGCGCCCTGGAGCACTCGCTCAGAGCCAGGACGGGCGCGGGCCCGGCCGCGGGCGCCACGGAGGGTTCAGGGGCTCACAGGGACCGGCCCGGCCCCAAACCGCGCCGGGCTGCCCGATGGAGACGCCGTCAGAGCAGCTCGGTGCCCGGCCACCCTTCGCTGCCTCGCCAGGAGCCGGCCCGGCCCCATGCCGGCCCCCAGGCACGGCACGTCCGCCCGGCGAGGCGAGGGGACCGGGGAAGGGCGAGCACCGGCGCTGCCGCGGAGCAGACGCCACAGCCCCGGGGCGCGGCCGTCACCCCCACCCACCACACCTTGGTACTGGCATCCGGCTCCGAGCAGGCGCCGTAGGCTGCCTCGTCCGTCAGCCCGCTGAGCTCCGTGGGGGCCGCCATGTCGGGACAGGAGGGCGGAGAGCAGGAGGAGGAAGGGGAGGAGGAGGAGGCGGGAAGGCAGTCCTGCGCCCTGCCCTCCCCGCCAGCGGCCGCGCCGCTCCTTCGCAAGGATGCTCGTGGAGTGCTGGGAAGGTGGCGGTTCTGACGGGGGTCTGCCAGTTCGTTCCGTAAGTGATAGCGAGCCCCTCAAGATCTGAATCAAACTTTTCAGTTTTTGTTTTGCTGTTAGTCAGTAGCCATATCTGGACAGTTATAATCAAGCAATTGCATTATGAACGTTGTATGCTTGGTTAATCTTCTGTTTTAAGGAAAAGAGAAGACAATCCCAAGATGAATGGGCTGCCTGGACAAGAGCCACGAGGTGCAAAGTCAGTAAAACTGAGCAGTAACTGGGAAAAAGGTAATCCCAGCAATGGGCAATCACGACCACTGACTCATTGACCACCTACTCAAAATAGAC
Source organism: Lanius collurio (assembly GCA_020086605.1). Classification (NCBI taxonomy): domain Eukaryota; kingdom Metazoa; phylum Chordata; class Aves; order Passeriformes; family Laniidae; genus Lanius; species Lanius collurio. The sequence goes on from JACBWW010000002.1 coordinate 30,472,701, forward strand.
CCCAGACTCAAATGGAAGGAAGAACTGCACCTGTGGACTAATTAGCATTTGAAGCGAGTGATATAACTAGAAATATGAGGTTGAGTACTACTTAATTGCAAAGTTATGTAATTTGTAAACAATGAATATTGATGCCTTTGTTTGTCAAAATGTATAAATACTGTAAAATTTTGATTATTGGGGAGCCAGAATTTTGTGGGTTACCACTCATCTCCCTACTTTCCAGAATAAAAAATAGAATACCTCTCCTCAGTGTGTGAATTGACACTGCACAGGTAATGAGCCTGCATTCAGGACAACATAAGGACCAAAGGGAAGGAGCTTCCCTGACTGTGGCATAACTTAGCTGAAGCATGGAATGAAAGTGAGGATGCCCTATGGTGCCCTGATGATGTGTCCCTCCACTTGCCACTGGCAGGCCAAAGGTACTGCACCAGTGCCAGAGCAGACACAGCTGATAACCCAGCTCCACAGGAATGGTGCTGTAAGTCCTGGCAGTATCAGGCTGTTTGGGAATCCTGGCCTTGCCTCGTTAACATACTCATGGCAGCCTTGGTTTAGTGTTGACAGAGGCTGATTTCTGCTTTTGCCTCCAGGCACTGGGAAAAGATTTCAAGTAGCATTTGTCACAGAATCGGGCAAATTTGAAGGGACCACAGTAGATGTGTTCCAATCTCCCTTCTCAAGCAGTGTTATCCCAGAGCACATGGATTGTGTCCACATGGTTCTTGAATATCTCCAGTGAAGGACACCCTACAACCTCTCTGGGCAATTTGTTTCACAGTAAGAACTTCCTCATATTTAGGTGGAACTTCTGTGCATCAGTTTCTGCCTTTTATCCCTTGTCCTATTGCTTGGCACCACAGAGAATAGCCTGGAAACCTCTTCTTGGCACACCCTCTTCCCCCCCCTTTAGATATTTATACACATTGATGAGGCCCTCTCTCAGCTGTCTCTTCACTCATCAGAGTTATCCACTGGCCTTTAGTATAAAAATATCACTTCAGGCCTAAGAGTGAAGTATAATATTGAAAGGAATGAGAAGATGTCTTTACAAACAAACTGTGGGCCTGATGGTAGATAAAGCCAGATACTGAGAGGTGAAAGAAGCAATTGGAGGGAACCATAAATTCCATCGGAATTCCACTAAATTGACACAGACTTACTCACTCAAGAGTGTGCTAATCCCTGGATTTTGAGAAAAAGAACAGAGACACCAGGAAAAGAATAGGGAAGGAGTACATATTAGAAAAGAGTTTGTATTAAGCAATTCGGGAAGTCTGTACCTCTCAAGTACCTCAGCCAATGGGGAGAGAGGTAAACGCGGCCGGGAAATTAGGATAAAAAGGAAGCTGCGTCCTCCTAACAATTTCAGAGACCCCATGGGAAATGTCCATGACCTCTCCCTTTATTCCAGTAAAGTTACAGGACTCCTCTGTCTCCTTTTTTGGACATAAATCTCTGGCGTTTGTGGGTTAATTTTCTTGACAATATTTCTCTCAAAAACGCAGAATGAAAATTGAATAGGAGGATTGAATACTCTGTGGAGCAAAAAACAAAACAGAAAAAAACCAAACCAAACCAAACCAAAAAAAACCCAAAACACAAACCAACCAAAAAACTCCCACACATTTTATAATCGAGAGGAAAGTACGTTCTCAGCGCAGCGCTCATTCTGCGTTACTCAGGTAACTTCCACAGGCACGTTTAACCGCACCAACCGTCGAGGCAAGCGGTTCCCGGGCACACGAGATCTTTCCGGTGGAATGGCGGTGGGGATGCTGGGGATCGAATTCTGGCCGCCCGACGCGCGGGCAGAGCGGGCGCGCTCCGGAGGCGCCGTGCGAGCCCCGCGGCTGCCGGGCGGGCGTTGGAGCCGCCGCCCCGAGCCCGCCCCGCAGCCGTTACCGGCTCCCAGTACCGGCCCCTGCCCCGGGCGACCGCGGCCAACAGGGAGCATTCTGCCCACCGCGGCGCTGCGCTGCGCTGCGCTGCTGGGGGACTGCGCCCCGCTCCCCGCCCTGTGAGGAGACGCCGCTCCGGCCAGGTGGGTGTGGTTCTTCGCCCGTATCTCTCTTCCAAAGCTGAAGTGCAGGCTAAGGCACCCCAGCTATTCTGAAGAGAGCCAAAAGGCTGTACTCCTAATGCTCAGCGCTTGGGAATCCTCTACTTCTCCTTCCCTCTCTCACCTCATCCTCCTTCAACCCTCCTAAGATTATGCGTGCTGGAAGCCAGACCTACTTTCCTTGAATGAACAGGTCCCGTAGAGAAACGTTTGGGGCATCCTGGAGGGAAGGAAAGGAGTTTTTGACATAAAAGCATGCTTGTTGTTCCAGCCGGGAGAGGTGGGCAGCTGGAGTTCATACAGATTTTTGGAAAGCGTGAGAATCTCACCTTAGCCGCCAGGTATCTTGTGTACAGATTTTGGAGAGCCAGGGATGATGCCAGGATACAATGTCGTTTTCGTGGGTTGTTTAAAGAAAGCTGCGAGAGCCCTGCCTCTCTCATCTTGTGCTTTAGGGGAAAGTATCAGCTAAAACCAAACAAGTTAAAAGGCAAGGAAATTAATATCCAACCCTAATCCACCTGAGTGGAATACTCAAGGAGGAAAGTACCACTGCTAACCTTGTAGACAACCAGGCCAGTCATAGAAACATGAAGAAAAAGAAATAAATATAATTAATTTAGATTGCTGGCTTTCCAAAAAGCTTGTTTTTTGTTGTTTGGTGGTATCTTTACTTCAAGAAAGAGATGAACACTTTCTGTAGCAGGTGATTGCATGCCTAAGACCACAGAACAGCAGCTGATTTGTCCCCTATTACAAAACGAGGCAAAAACGAGGAGCTGGTAATATACTACCAGGTGTTGCTTTTTAGGTGTTGTTTTCATGTCAGCTTCACCTTAGACTTTTTATTTCCCAAATTAGGTAATAGTGTCTAAGAGAGTATAGAACACTGTTACAACAGTGGTAGGCTGCCCGTAGGCCTCAAATGAACTACTAAGGAATTCCTGATAATTATCTTGATCCTTATTGTAATAGTACAATGAGTAGAATAGCAATTTCTATGTGTGTAAATCTTTTTGTAAGCTCAGTTGCTGAGTTTGTGTATATATTATAGAAACTGAAATTTAAAGAAGTTGGTTGTATTTGAAACTTTTTCTACTTTTCAGTAATCAGTTATGCATATGAAATTATTTATATTTTAAAACATATTTGTTATATGGAAAGGCATTCATGCCACAAAACACACGTGTATGAAAAATTGTTTTTAAAAAATGTCTCAATCCTCATCTTGACATTTGTAAGCTATCATAAAATTGTATATAAATGTCTGACATTTTAAGAACAGGAAGACAACTTGATGAGACTGTTAAATTTATATTTAATTCACTGGAAAGTCAGTTTTGCAATGCTCCTGTCTTCTGGAAAAGGTAGACTTGAAATTTCTGGATTGTTATAAACCTAATCTTCTTTTTTCAAATTTCAGATTTTAGAATGGCAGGGGTACCAAAAAATACTAAAAAAAGTTCAGCCACTGCAGAAGATATAGCCAGATCTTCTCGCTCTGCTCAACGAACAGCAAGCCTTTCCTCTTCTCAAGGGTCTCCTTCTTATGGAAGTCAAAGTTTGCCTAGGTTTCACCGCGCTAGTATAGCTCCGAGCGTGCAAAGTTTCAGAGGAAGAAAGGTTATAAGCTTCTGGTTCTTTCCTCAGATTATTAAATTCAGTTTGTATTAATGATTAGTTCAAATTATTTATTTTTTTATTTATTTATTTTTGTTTAGTTATTTTACTAAATTATTTCTGGGAGAAAGTGACTCTTTTTTTTCCCATGTTTGTAATATTACAAAATTTTAAAGTACTAGAGGTAGGAAGCAGGAGATATTAACTGAATAATTTACATTGAAGCAAAGCTGTACTCAGCTTAGTTCCTGCAAATATTTACCTGCCCTAGACAATTTATTTTAAAGGGATGTTTTAACCTTTCTGTATTCATTTAATAAATTGAAATTTTGACCATGAACAATGAAACCCGTTACTGTCACATAAAATATTTAGAATCTAGCTATACTATCCTTAATGTTTGTTTTTTCTTGACATATCCTAAGATTTGACTTCACATCTTATATAATACTTTATAATTTGTTCTTCTGTTAGCCTCTTAAAATTTAGGTATTTTTAAGGATTAGGGCATTTATGTAGTCATAAATACAAGACAATAGGTTTCGGCATTAGTTGCAAGTTAAGTAGCAGGTCATTGTTGTGATTACTTTGTGTATTTTTATCTTGAAAGTCTTGTTTAATGTTTTAGGCTCAATATGAAGCAGCAAGAGAAAATCGAAGAGCAAAAGTCAATGCTTCATATAAATACATATTTGAAGTTCTCAGTGCTGGGGTAGGCTTAGACTTACCAACTGTGGAAGAACTCATCCTGGACGTCCCTTCGGTGAGTCTGTTCTGTATGCTTGTTGATTAAATTATTAGTTAAAATATGTAGAAAATTACTCCTTTGATACAAAGTCTTATCCATCATTTTGATTTTCTGCCATGAAATGTGATTACTAAAGCACACAGTTGATCTAAAAGGATACCTGACTAAACCTTTCAGCTAAGTTTCCTGGCAGATTTGCAAATATCCCCAAGGGTTGTGATTGTGGTGTTTTCATCTTTCTTACCACAAGGGAAATATAAATACTGCTGTTATTTTGACCAAAGGGTTTCTTTTCACCTCTACCAGTTCCAACAAGTTTCATCCAGCTCAGACTGACATTATTACGTTCTAATTATGATCATTTTTGTTTGTTAAGCAAGTTCTCACTGAAATTCCAAAGATTCTGCAAAAATGTGTAACTTCATGGAAACATTTTGAAAATTAAGAGTGTTGCTAGTAGTAAGAAGGAAGATTAATCCTGCGCCATTTAAATACTATAATTATGTTTGAAAGACCCACTAAACCACTTCAGTTTCAGTTTTATGTTTGGATGTTTAAAAGATTGGGTTAAGTGGGCTTGTACAGTGTACAGATCTCAAACCTGTGGAATTTTAGAAAGCTTTCATTATTTTTGTGTTTTTAGCTTTGTCTTTCATGATGTTTCAAAGGGATTAAACAATCAGGAACAGACAGTTAAATTGTACTTTTAGTAGATTATCGTAAATCCATACAGCTGCTGTGAAAATATATGACTCAACTTCTCTGATTACGTTGTTGTTATTTGACTGTTGCTGCATATGATTGATGTTATTTTTGTCTGTTAGAGAGATTTGACTGAGCATTTGAAACTCAGCCAGATAATACCTTCTTTGATGAAACAAATAAATTCTTAGAACTTCAGTTGTGCAGTTACAAGCTAAATTTAGTCTTAATCTGAATTTGTTTGGGTTTTGTTTGTTTATTGATATTTTTATATCATAAAATGAACTTAGCCGCGTTTTTTTTTTTTTCTGCTTACACAACATAGAGGTGTGTTAAGAATTGTCGCTTTTTCCTGTTTTCTAAATGATATATAGTTTTAAATAATTCTGATTCCATATGAAGCTGCTGTTCTACACCAAGTTTGACTAATCTAGACACTGGAGAAATTGAGAAATTTTGAATTCTTGAGGGTTTGGGTTTTTTTTTTTTTTGTATTTGGTTTTGGTTTGGGTTTCTTTGTTTGTTTTTGTTTGAGTTTGGTTGGGTTGAGGTTTTTTTGGCTGTCACTAGAACCATCTGTAAAGTTTTTGTGGCTGGACATTTTCCTGCTCCCAGTTTTAGGTTATTTATGAACAGTTTAAGCTGTTGAGGCTGTGCCAACATTGTCCCTCAACAAATTGTCATTTAATAAATTCCCATATACATATGTCTCTGACATCCATGAGTTAGGTTTTGCCCTTCAAAGTGTTAACCTGCATATGTGTTCACTTAGTGGGTGCATGAGTACTGCACGGACTTGAAACAGAAGCTCTTTGCAGAATCAGTAGCTGTGAGGACAGCTCATGTCTTACCTTCTGTGTAGAATCATACAAGCCCAAAAGTTACTGTTTGTCCTCTTTCTCACAAGCTGGAGTGCATTTTGTAGAAGTGAATTTTTTCCTGGTTTTTGTCACTGCACTTTCAGAGCTTCAACAATTTTTTCTTTCATTATTTTGGGGGTGGATTTTTTAAATGTATTTTTCTCCATTTTAACCTTGTTATTCACTAGTGCCTGTTAACCAAAGTGAAATGCACTTCTACACCTGGCTTGCTTTTTTTAAATTTTATTTTCATGCAATATTGTCCTCTCACAAGAGTGGCTTTAAATTCTGTCCACCTGGGTGTCACTCATTTTCCTGCCGCTGTTCTGATTCAGCTTTAATATTTGTTTATTTTGGCAAAAAACCCCATGCTCATAAGAAATATGCCACCTCCAGAAGTGTACCCTTTGTCCCTGAACAGGTGAGGCATCTCCACACATACTTGCTTGCTAAACTTCTGACTTTTCTATTTGATGGGGAGGAAACAGGAGGACTCGATACAGTGATTTAGCCCTTCAGTTGGACACTTTGAATGCCCAGTCATATCTTATTGAGTTAGTTGTCCATGCAGTCACAGAGACTGTGAAAGAAGCTGGATTTTGACCAGATCATTCAGTATCTTCTGATCTTTTTTTAGTGCTTTTCAGAGCTTTGCTGACTTCCGGTTAGATCACACAGCCTGGTTTTACCAGGACACACAAATTTTTTAGGGCAGTTTGAAAATTCAGACTTTGGAAACCCTAGCTGTAATTTCAGTCAAGTTCTTCAGAATGACAATCCATATCCAAGCAGTATTTGTTTCAAAGCTTTGCATTCTCACTATCCACAGCACCTTGTATAACAAGACTAAATCAAAATGGACATCTAGAAACCTGTAGTGATTTAGGGTGGCCAGTTTATTGACAGGTACAGCCAGCTACTTGAGTGGCTGCATGGTCTCCCTCAGAGGTGATTTCACTGTCCTTCCAGAGGTCAGCAAAACCTTTGTCATCCTGAAGAAGTTTCAGAGCCGATGTGGCCCTCTCCTGTATTCAGAATAAAATGCTCACACATCATGTTATTCTTCTTACATGAATTAATATTTTATATTAAGGGGTGCAGTAGCAATAGCAGGGTATGTCAAGTCATGCAAAAGTGTTGTGTGTGTTTCCAAGTCTCTTAGGACCAGATCTCTGTGAGTGACAGACTATCCTGCCATGACTCAGTCTTACTGGACAAGACCCATAAATGTTTAATGCAGTTGCCAGGAGCTGGGTCACCAGTGTGTGCAGGCTCAGTGATTAAGGCAATATTTGAAGTATCTGTTATGTTGGGTTTTATCTTCTCACAATATTTGAGGATAAACATTGGATGCTAACAAAACTTTAAACAGGAACATGGTCAAATTAGTTTTGCACGTCTTGAGGGCACATAAAAAGTATTCACTTTTCTATTGAACAGTTGGATGCCTTTGATTCCTTTCTTACCAAGGGAGGGAGAAAATCATTGACAATTTTCTATCAAGAAGGAGATGCACGTGGAATAGGTAAATGTTTAGCAATGTTTATACAGTCAGATGTAATAGTGCATTCTATTGTTCATTTTGTTTGAGGTTTCTCAGAACAAAATCTGCTTTTGCTTGTTCAGAATTTTGCAACCTTTTGCTCTGAGGACCAAAAATTCATATTTTAAATGCTTCCTTCAAGTCAAATTGTTTAGGGAAAAAAAAAATCTATTTTAGCCATTCCTAGAAGAAAGGCTATGAGAAGTTTTCCTGAAATACTGAATTGGTTTTAACTTTTTCATATGGGAGTTTTGCCCCCAGTTCATTAAAAAGCACTTTCATAAAACCTGTTTCTGAATTTGCATTTATTATAAATATTTGAAATTTTTCAGTTTTCACACACATGGTAGAGGATTAGAATTTAATGTCTGAAATCCCTAAAGATTCTCTAATCACTGCACATATTGTTCCGTTACTTATTTATGCTGAGCTATCAAATTCCAAAGGAATATATTTGGTGAGAGCCCAAGGCCATCTCATAGCCTTTATTTTCTCACTTAGACCTGACATCTTTTCTGGTAGAATAAATGAAAAAAAATGTACATTAGTCACTAGCAAATTGTTCCAGAATGATGGGCCTGAGCAAATTTCCTTTTCAGTGTTTTACAGTGTAGCAAAATAGGTTTGTAAGATACATGATATACATCTGGTGTAGATTTCTAATAGCGTGATTGATTAGTTACAAATTATGCTGGTGTTTGTTCTCTTACAGAAGAGGAAAATAAATGATTTATAGGTTAAATTTTATTTCCTTATATTGATTTTAAGCATTTTAACTTTTAAAAGCATTATGACTTTTAAAAATAGTCATATCTATGCAATTCCTTTTCAGAATGTGGTCGAGTAATTCCACGTGTTGTAAAAGGAAGTAGAATTTCACAATTTTATCTGGAGGAGACACCAGACAAAATCACAGGACTATGCTTATATTTTGTTCGTTATAAGAATGACACCTTCATAAATGAAAAAACTATACATGAGGTACTCTTTCATATATTTTAAAAACTGAAAGCTTTAAAAGCAGCTATTTATTTTTTTTTTTCCAGTGTTGTCACATAACTAAACTTACTGGTAACTGCTTAGCTCTCCATTTTGGGTAAAGAATGAATAGCTGTATTGCTTCTGCAAATACTTGTGAATTTAGCGTCTTACAGGATTATTATCAAAGAAATCAGCATTTAGATTAATTTCTCATTCTCCTTGATGTTTTTGAAGAGGTTAAAACCGCTAAGTATGTTTTAGTTCTGATCAAAATCCCTAAACTACAAGGAACACCAAGAAGACTTTATTGCAAATACCAAGAGTTTACCTGTACCTTTCTGGTTTATGTATCTTTGATAAATAAAATACAAAATGCACATTTATGCTGTGTAAATTATGTGGCATAAGATATTCTGCTTTACAAGACAAATTCTTATCTAAGCGCGAGCTTCATTGTTGTTCACAGCTACATCTTAGTATTTGGGCAGCGCTTAAGGGATTGCAAATTGATAACAACTAGTTGTACATATGTATCTTAAAATTAATATTATTTTAAATTCTTCAGACAGAAAATCTATTATTAGTTTACATGCTTTATATTTCATATTAAAATATTCCATTCCTTTTGAGAGTTAAGAAGGTGAAAAAGATAAAACACTATTAGAAGTAGGATACAAGATCTGTCTTGTACATTATTTTTGCGTCAGATTCCTCCCAAATTAATTCCAAATGCTGAAGGGATAAAGAAAGGAAATTTATATTCTAGGAAGCTTGTCACATGATATTTGTTAATACTTGCTTATTTGAAAGACATTTAAAAGATTGGAATATTTGAAATAGACCTTGTAAAGTTTTGCTTTGGAGAGTAGGAAAAAGTTTAACCTATTTCAAAGTAATATATGTTCAGTCAAATTATTGCTTCTAGCATAATTTCAGATATGGATGTTCAGTGATTCTTTTGTTACTTGCATTTCATTAATTACCTAATTACCTAATTGTGGATGAGGACATTTTTCTACTGTTTAAAAATCTCCAAACTGCTTGTGATAGGGAAATACCTGAAGTAACAAAAGCATAACCTGACAGCTTTTAAAAACTCTATTAAATAATTATTGAGTTTCCTTTTTTATTGAAAGCACTATCTTATAGGGACACTGTAGGTGTCTTCTGCAATGATTTTCTCTCCTTAAATTAAAGTTTTATTTGGCATATTGGAGTGGTTTTATAAAAATACACTCAACTTATAATACTGTTTCTAGTGTAAGTTACTGCTTTGATAACCATCATTTTTTTTATATTACAGGAAATTTCCGTTGGTATTTTGGATGCTACTGATGGACTCCTACCTGGTGTTAAGAATGTAATAGAAAAGGTTTTTCTCCCTGCTATCCTAGCAACAAGTAATTGGGGTACTTTAGGTCAGTCCAAAGAGGATACAAAAGACAAACAGAATTTTGTGGCAACAATTAACAGATGCATTTCATTTTTAAGAGGTAAGCATTGCATTTAGAAAACAAACTTGTGGAATTATACTTAAGGCTATTCATTTAAAGGCAGTAGTGCATAGGTAAGGAGCTTTTCACATTCTTCAAGGAAAAATAAAATTATCAATTACTTGCATAGAATATACATGGTTAGATTCTTTTCTTAAGAAATAGTGATACGTTACTTTTAAGGAGTATCACTGGATTTAAATAAAAATTTTCTGCTTCATGTGAATGCAGTAAAGTGCTATAATATTGAAACAACACTGACTGCAAATGTATATTTTCAGATTTAAGCTTCTTTGGTGGAAATTTATTTAAAAGTCTTCATTGGTTTTATATTGTAATTGTGCTTTTCTCAGGTGCTACAGCAAGAGTTGAAGGAATGGTTGAGTTGAAAAAAATAGATGACATTAATTTTTCTGAACTCCAGACTTTTGATAAAATAGCTGCAGCTGCTGACAATTATGACACAGTTCACCGCCTAGAGGAAGTACTTATGATATGGTATAGACAAATTGAACACGTAAGTTGCTGTTTTAACACATCAGCTCAGCATGAATATGGATAAATATTTTTAAGTTATATGTGAGACTTGCCTGAAGTTAGCCAAAGGCTTCAGCTGCATCTCCACCCAAACTAAGACAAGTGCTCTCCTTCTATGCACAAGTGAAGTAGATTGTCCTTTTGCCTAGGAATTTACAGTCTAGCAAGAATAAGCGTTTTGAACAATTGATACACAAATAGTAAGAAGAGAAGAGGGGGTTGCAGGACTAATAACACTGGTGAGGACCACATATGTGTAGAGAGCATACCTAATTGTACATGACCTATTAGTTTCTGCTGCCACTTGTTGTGGGAAATACTGCTCTTAGAAATATTTTTGATCAGGCCCAGCAGGGCATTTTTTTATCCTGTGTAAGTCTTGCATGGTAAGGTCTCAGTTATCCAAGAAATTAAGAGACTTACATGAAAAAGAGAGAATCCTTTGTCAAAATACAGAATCTGTGTAGGCAGGGATACTCTTCTTACAAGGCATACTATATTTAACGTGTTTAGCTCACAAGAATAAAAGAGCTGACTGCATATTTGTCAACATACAGATGGATACATTTATGACTGATATCTAATATTTTTATTAAACTAGTTCTTGAAGTTCTGGATGAATGAAGTTACATTTGGTTCATTTCAATCCATAGATCCTGATTAAAGAAAGACGTATCTCTATATAGAGATATTCACCCAGGGTATGACAGCAATTGAACATATGTTTTAATTGCCTAATTTCAGTTAAGAATATGACTAAGTGCAATTCAGACTTAGAATACTTTTCCAAATGGGAGACATTTTCATGTGTCAGTAACTGCAAGCTTGTTCCTTTCTAAGTGAGTTTCCTCAGGAGTGTTTCTTCTCTATAATGACTTGTCTATTCGCTGTAGTAGACATTGGATTAATTAATATTTTTTTCCAATGGGTTGCAGGTTCTGACTGAGAGCAAGCAGCTAAAGAGAGAAGCTAAGGATTCAGGTCCACTGACTGAACTGGAGAACTGGAAATATACATCCGCTAAATTGAACTTCATTATCGAACAGATCAAAGGACAAGACTGTAAAGCTGTTATTAGTGTTCTGAAAGTTGCACACTCTAAAATACTAAAGGTAATTTTTTGTGCTGTTTTTTGTTATAAGTGGTATGTTTTTTGGTTATTTTTTCCTATTTCATCTAAGAGAGATTTGCCAAGGAGAATAAAAAGAGGAAAATTTAGGTATGGTGCTTTTATGCTAAATTTATTCAGACAAAGAACTACACATTTCAGGGATATAGCAAAAATTGGACAAAAAATATACTATATGTGTAATAAATACAATCAATTAACTTTTATTGCCTGCTTTTACAATGCCTCTTAAAAATTCATTAACCAAAGTTTACTTCTGACAAATGAGTGCAAGTTAAAGAAATAGTTCATTATGTAGGAAGGTTTTCACAGTACTCTTTTCCCACTAGTCATGGCAAGAATTAGATGGCAAAATCACAGATGCAGCAAATGAATCAAAGGATAATGTGAAATACCTAGGCACACTTGAAAATGTTTGTCAGCCGCTTTATACGACTGATGTTGTAAGTATACCTTTCATCATTCTTTATGCATAGTTTAGTTAATTACAAAGAAATCCCAGAGCAAAATAAATCTTCTCTTCCTTATATTTACTTAAAAGTAATTTTTTCTAATTTACGTTTCTATTTTTTCTGATTTTTTTCTAAAAGCTCGTCAAGCTAAATGTTGAAGCATTAATTTATTATATATTTAATAAAATAAAATATTTTGAAATATGTATTTAGTAAATAAGCATAAATACATATGGTTGGCTAATAAGTCAGTCCTGCTGCTGGTATTAGCTTTAAAAGCAATTAAAGCAGGTACATATTTTGTCATTAAAAAAAATCTCCAAATAGGTCTTCCCCTGAAAATTCCATATGTGTCAATGATAACATAACTGTAACCAAAATACCAAAATTTCAGTTATATAGAAAGTAATGAAACCTAATAAGGTCCTGAATGGGTAAGACAATGTTTTAATACAGAAAACAGTATTATCTGCTTCTAATCAGCTAGTCAGTAGATGACTGATTGCCCAGGTACACTACTCAGTTCTAGTTTAAGGTGCTAGTTATTTGGTATAATAACTATGAATGATTATAACAGGTGTATTTTCCTAATGATTGTTGCAAAATAGGATGGAAGGAGTGAATACCCTAGAAAGGAAATGATCATGGTCCTTTGTTTTCGAGTCCTTCATGTTTTGGTCCTAAATGCCTCCTGCCCTCTGTCAGGAAGTGCTGCATTTCTTTTGAATCTCTGGCAGCTTAGGATCCTACTACAAAATTTTAACTGAAGGGAAGCAAAAGGACTCAGATAATATATGACATAGAGCTAATATTGCATGGAGTAGTGTAAGAGACAAGTTTGATAAGCAGCATCACTAAGCTGTTTGGTTTCAGCTCTTCAAGATATCACTAGAGGGTGCCAGGTACCAGGCCATAATGATGAGCTACTTCATAGGTGTTATGAAGATAAAATTCTTTGTATCATAAACAAAGACAGACATTAGTGTGTGCAAACACATAGAAGAGTTCATAATTTTACTAATACAGGATAGTTAATTAGAGTTCTTTGTTTAGTCTGGAACAATTTGGATATATATGACTTTCTTTTTAATAATATTCCTGAGAGCAAATTAAGTTTAGATAGGGTATTCTATGATATTCAGCTTAAGAACAGTGATTTCCAAGCTAAATATATCCTAATTTAAACAGACCTTCATTCTGTGTAGAGTTGAATTTAGTATCTTGTTAGAGTATCTGGTAGGGACAACTGTTTTATGTATTAGTGAATAAGGAATGGAGTACATGTGGATTTATGATGATATTTGGTGTGTGCTTAAAATACAGCATTTGGTGTATGCAGTATCACACAGTGATTTGTAGCTGAAGTAGGTTAATACATGAAAATACAGACTGAACATTTAACTCCAGGCTTTGAATCAGAGAAATTTCTACACAGTCCAGTATTAGGATTTTATTTTTTGTCAAGGATTGAAGAACAAAACCTGTAGATTTAGAGTCTTCTGATTCCAGTTCAGGAGTGGTGTTGGTGATGAACGACATGGACACACAGATGGTTGTTTTTATATCATACAGCATTTCTTTCACACTCTTGCTAAATGCAAATGCCTGCTATGTTTATTCACAGTTTGAGTTTGCAACTCAAATTAATTACAGGAGCTTGGCTCCATTGAGGGGTGACAGCCAAAATTACTTTCTTTATGTTCTGAATTGCAACTTTGACACGTCCCTAATAATGTCAATGAATTATAATATTTTACCTCCACCCCCAATACTTTAGAAGTGTTTGAGCTACTGAATTATTGTGATGCCACAGTATGATTTAAACATGGACACCAATTTCACAAAATGTGAAAGATTTAGATGTTTCATATAATAGTTGAAGGAATTAAGCATTTGTTAATGAAACTAACATTGTGACAATTATTTCACGAGTTTTGTGAAGTGTGTGAATGAAACATTTTATGTAAAGATTGTTATAACAGTGAAAGTACATTTAGCAGCCTTACCTGGAGGAAAACAACATCACAGACAATTGCTGTTGGAAAAATACTTCCTATTGCACCAAAAAATGCAATCTCTACATTTTGAGTCAGTGTTCAATTTTGGTCATCAAAATAGCATTTTACAATTATTCTTGTCTTGTAACATTTTTAATTTGATTTCTTAGCCAATGATCAAACATTTTAATTGTTCTTGTTAGTTGAGGTTTGAAATATTATTGAGCATGGTTAGTCTTTTTTCATAAGAAAACTTTAGGTAAGACGACATGGCACTTTAAAGATTGACTCGTGACTTAGGGAAAGATATAATTTAGAAGTTGTCAATAGAATAGAAATATAGTTGCTAAAAATAGGAAGTAAACTTTTTCTTGAAACTCTGCTTTGAGGTATCAATGACACAGGGAATACCAAACTTTATAAAGGCTGTACAAATGATTCACCGTGTTTCAAAATATTACAATACTTCTGAGGGAATTACATCATTGCTTATAAAGGTAAGTATATTGAGCAAAATAATAATTTTGAAATTGTGTGATTTTTCAGAAGAAAAATTATTTTTGTTTAAATTAGTAGAACATTTGTTTAAAAATGTTAATAAACGGGAGTTCTGAATGGGAAAGGAAGAGAGCTCTACTGATCACAAGAGGACTAAACTTGGATTACAGATTTCTAATCTGAAAGGAACCTTGTTTATTTTTGGTTTATCGGTGTTAATTTTTTATATTCTTGAATGATCTTTTGGTCTAAATTAATCTGATCAGTTGTTTCCTAAATCACAGAATCCACAAAAGCTCTTTTATTCTCAGCCTCAAAGACCTAATTGCAGATGGCCATCAATCTGACGAGGCTGCTCCTCCAAAAAGTGTGAAAGACGAAAGGTTCCTGTTTTCCGAAGCAAGTCATGCTTGGAAAGTTAATTGAATTTCAGATCATACACTTTACCTCCTTAAAGAGGAAATTAAGACTGACTGGGTGTTTATTCCAATGTCTTTTGCAGAATTCAGGTATCCACTGCATGCAAAAATGATTTGTATAATGATTTTATAACAAAGAAATCCTTCATAAGTAAACCACACACCTGCAGTAAGCATAGAGGGGAAATCCACAGTACACCCTTATTACACAGACAGGCACTTTTTGTTTCCTTACACCTCAGGGTTCAGCATAAAGTTTTGTTATATTTCAATTTGAACTGGGATATTAGGAAGTATGTGCTTTTTTGAATCTATATCTATTCATGTCTGTGGCTGTTTTTCATATAACATATTAGGTATACATTGCCTGTCAAATAATGGGCATGTTTGTATATTGACTCTTGCTACTGTCTATTATTTACTGGTCTGAGGGAGTGAATCTTTCACTACAGAGGCTAATAAAAAACTGGTTACATGAAACTATGCTAAGAAATAGCAAGGAAAAATCTGTATCTTAATCCAGTCATTTAAGGGCTACATTTACTCTTTGTTTCCACTTAATGATCATCAGAGGTGACACTGGAGGTCCTGTCTCCAACTTCATGGGTCATTGTCTTAAAGTTTGAGGCTGCCTTTGGTGTGGCAGTTTTTGGTCTTTTTTCAGTTAGGGATACTTAAGATCTGCTTTACAGTATTCTCATGTCAGGAGAACTATTTTGAATTGTTCATATTTTTTAATAGGCAAAAAATTTATCTACCTGTACCTGACCTCCATGATATGGCTTCTATATCTGCACATACTTCTCTCTCTCTTTATGACATTACTAAGTTTGGATTTTTGTAGTTAAGAAGTAGAAGAATGTTTTCTCCTTTTTATAGCCACAGAAAACCAAGGTAAAGACATACTGCTAAGATACAAAATTCCTTAAGGGCAGTCTTTAAATAAGACTGCAAAGTGTCAAGATAACAATGTAAGTGAAGAGTAGTTGAAATTCAATAAGTTCTTTTTGTTCTTGAAGTTTGGTTGACGACATTCTGTGTTTTTGTATATGTATTGCTGAACTTTTAGAACTTACAAATACATCCTGGGACTTAAATATACTTCGGGGAGTGTTCTCAGGGTTTTTATAGGGTGTTTGTCATACATATTGCATATATTATTTAGCTACTACTATTATTTCCACAGGTGAAATTTATTCCAATCTGATAGTATTAATACATGCATGTGAGAATTTTGTTAGATTTTGTGAAACAGGCAAATTTCCTGTTAAGTCTGAGCCTGCTTTTTTTCATTTGTCTGCCCTAGGTTACAAATCAAATGGTCACAGCATGTAAAGCATATATTACAGATGATGGCTTGAATAGAGTCTGGGATCAGGAGACACCAACAGTCATTGGAAAGATCAATGTTTGTATTTTGGTGTTTTATTTATTACATGTCAAACCTACTGATTTCCTATTGATGTCATAAAGAAGCCCATATCAATATATATCAAGTGCTTCACACCTCTTGGCTCTTTTTGTTTCATGATGCTTTGTATGTTTTCTCAATTCTTAGCCCATGGGCATTGTTGAAATACAACCACCTCATCTTTTTCGGTGTGATCAAGGTCACTGGCTGTGGAATTGGCATCTTTACCATATGTGCAACCAAAGAATTAATACTCCACATTTTTCCACCTTGAGGAAAAGGGAATATGGAAGAGGGGATACCTCTGATATGGTACCATCTTCCTCTACTATGGGGAATCTGGTATTTGAATAGACCCTGACTTTGTTACAATAGCTTCCCATACAAGATTTCCTTGGCATACCTTGAAAGTTCAGTGCTAAGATAATCTTCCTCTTCTTTATTTGATGGTGACCTATTAAGAACAAATTAAGGGTATACAATATGCTACGGCAAAATATGTGGGGATACTGGTTGCCAATGTTAACTTGATTTCCACCTTCTCCTTTTCCAGGCCTCAGTTACTGAGTTCCTATCTTCCCCAAAAGGTATAGAATACAGGGGAAGAATCACTGCCCTGGTCCTGCTGGCTGCACTAATGCTGATATAGGCCAGGGTGCCATCAGCCTTCCTGGCCATGTGGGCACACTGCTGGCTCATGTTCAGTCTGCCATCAATCAGTACTCCCAAGTCTCTTTCTGCCTGGCTGCTGTCCAGCCACTCTGTCCCCAGCCTGTAGTGCTGCAGGGGGTGGTTGTGGCCAAAGTGCAGGACACAGCACTTGGTCTTGTTAAGCACCAAATTGTTGGATTCAGTCCATTGATCCAGCCTATCCAGGTCCCTCTGCAGAGCCCTGCTACCATCCAGCAGATTAACCCTGGCACCCACATCTCCAAATTTACTGATAGTGGACTCAATCCATCCAGACCATCAATGAAGATCATCAGTGAAGATATTAAACAGGGCCCAACACTGATCCCTGGGGACACCACTAGTGTCCGGCTGCCAGTTGGATGCATTCACCACCACTCTCTGGTTGACTTTACTGTATTATTGCATGTTCGTTCATATGTTGCAAACATTTTCTACAGATACTGAAAGAAAACCATGGTATTTGTTATTGCCTGTTGACTAAAACCAGATAATGTGATAAGTAACGACTTTGGATTGTCAATAGGTTTGAGCACTCTAGGCCCTCACTCGTAAGCGTAGCATAATGAGTACGGTATTTGCTCCTTCACTTTTTAGGAATGCATATGTCTGTTGAAAGAATATCAGAAATGCTTTAATGAAGCTAAGCAAGAGATTTTGGAAAATCTAGGAGAAAAGGCATTTGAAGTATCAGAAACGTACATTTTTGGAAAATCTGAAGCTTTTTGTAGGAGATTAGAAAAAGTGAGTATATTGTGTGCTGTTATTATTGGTAAAGAAGCGTCTCCCCAAAGAGCAGTGTACAAACTGGATGCTTGCCAACATATATGATCTTAATCATCCTGTAAAGGAGTTTGTAACTCTCTGTTGAGAGAAATTAGGCACTTCCACAGAGTAAGTCATCCCAATGCTTTACGCTATTACCACACAATTGCCTTCTCAATTTGTCAATTTATCTCTCTTAGCATGGAGAGAAATAACCTGATTGATCTCGACTTATATCGTTACTTTAGGAGGTTTAAAATTATGTGAAAAATACCACACTTTTTCTTTTTTTGAATGAGATTGAAAACTCATGTTTACTGCCAAACACAATTCTTCAGATGATTCTGCTGCTTGCTGTAGTCTTAATGTTAAGCTTGGTAATGCCGTGAGGGGATTTTAAAGTAACATTCTTAGGGTTTGCGTGGAAAAGACAATAAGTGCTTCTTGGTACAGAATAAGGTCAGACAAGGGATAAGATGATAATGATCACAAGGTAGGAATTCTGTGAGTCTTTGATGTATTTCTTCATCACTCAGTACACATACTAATCTGTAGTGTTGTTTTTTTTATTCTTTGAGATATCTTTTTGTCATCAGTTTATGTGCGTGCCATGTTTTAACGCCTTTTCCATTATATTTTATTGGCTCTAGCAGTAAAATACAAAAACCCCCTCTTTATCATTAAGGAAAACAAAGCTTACTTTACTTTGTGTTGGGTTGTGGTGAGAACTGATGTTGAAAACTGAATTAACCATGTTTTATTGAAGATACTTGACTCAGAAACAACACATTTGTGAGTGCAGTAGCTAGAGGAGTGGCTGCTGTTTATTTTTTTTTAACTCAAGTTTTAGCTTATAGAGGAAATAACAAATAATTAATTTTGAGCATGAATATAATATCTTTATTTCAGATAATGGAGATGATAGCCATAGAACAGAATTTTAATGCACTGACTCTGTGTGCAATTGAAGGTATAGATCTTATGGCAGTAAAATTCAAAAATGTCTACCACATTTTTCAAAAGAAACCATATGACACCCTTGATCCACAAGTAAAAGAATTTGATGCAGATTTTGTGAAATTCTTATCAGAAGTTGAACGTTTAGAGGTAAGTAATACTATAACTTATTATAACTTACTTGGGGACAAATCTATCAAACTGAATGTTGGGGAGACTTTGGATTGTGAATAGGCTCCATTGTTCTTCCGAAGAGCATGGAGTTTGTGTTTGTCTGGAGGAAGGCTTTTTCCATTCCTTCTTCTTTCAAAGGAAGGTGTAAAGTGTATCAAACAGTCCTCACAGATGATTGTCACTCTGCAGCCAAAATGACAACAATTATGAGACCTGAGAGAATGTTCTGTGTGGAAGTAATTTATTAGCCTGAAGAAATGTGGTTAGATTTTGGACAGAACAAAGCTGCAACTAATTTGTTCATTTCATAGAATTGTATGACAGTTTAGAAATTATTTGACTGAAACTAGCTATTTATTAATTATATTAAGCCTGGTAAAGGCTGCTCTTTTTATTTTTCTAAGTAATAACAATTTCAAATGCTACTATGTTAAGAAAATATCATCAAAATACTATGCTCTGACCAGAAAAACCCATACTGCATTATTTATTCTTTAGACACAGCTACAGACTTTTATGCGTAACTGTTTTCGGAAAATTGTGTCTTCACAGAATTCACTTCAGTTACTTCAAAGGTATTGGCAATTATGTTTTTAAGTATTTTAAAATAACTTGAAATTACTGATTAGCAGAATTTAAGCAACATAGCAAGTTTTAGAACAAAAGACCTAATGGAGAATTTTTCATTACTGATATTCTGAACCACATAATCGTGATAAAGTATATATTTTAGCTTTCTTAGGGGAATCAATATATTTTGTTTCTTAATTTCATTAGATTGTTTTTATACACAAGAGAATACTAAAGGAAAAGCCTAAAGAATACTAAGCAACAGCAACTTAAATACCTACCAGGGTAGAAATTTTCAACTTGCTTAAACTCCTTCAAAGCAAAAAGGTTTTCCACATTTAAAAGCATTTCCTAGACTTTTGCTTATTTCACTTTATGTAATGTTCATATACCCCAAAATAAATTTCAAAAATTATTATTTTAGAAATCTCATTTTGGGTACAATTTTTTAATGCAGGTTTCAAAATCTGAATATGCCATGCCTTAAAGAAGAAACAGCCCATACAGTTAGTTGTATTCTTCAACATTATGTAGCAGATCTTGAAGATACTAAAAAGGTATTTCATTTCCTTTCAGTAAGTTGTAAACATCATGTTAAAATAGGAACAAGCATTTTAAAATGGATAATTTTTATTTATTCTGCCTATTTCACTAATCTACTCCCAATGCTCGGTTTATCACACTTCTATTTTGCTGTCACAGAAAACAGGCCTTAATGTGTGGGCAATACAGTATGCACAATTATTCTTGAAGGCAAATTCGTTATCACAATTTTAGTTTTTAAACCAAAATCTTTTCTGGTATCTATTCTTCATCAATTAAATTTAAAGAAGCATGTTCTTTACTGGCTGTGTACATCGGTTGCATGTACCTTCTGGATTTTGGTATTATATGAGGTTTCTACAGTTAATTTGAATTTATAAGTAGCTATTATCAAATATATTTTATACTGCTGTGGCAGTATAAAATACATAATATAGGTAAATATAGGTAAATTGCATTTATGTTCATAATAGAGCAATTTCTTGTGATTTTTGTAGTGCACCATGACTGAAGTATAAAATGACAACTTCTGGGGACTGCTCACATCACTTGACTGTCCACTTTTACTTTGTCCATAAAATAAACATCTGCATCAGAACTAGATGTCCAAACTCCCTTTCTACTCAAGAAAGAAAGAATTACTCTAGACGGAGTTAATGTGATCAATTTTATATTGTGTCCTGAAGACTTAAATAATTCCCTCCAAATGACCATTTTTTCTTCAATGGGTATTAAGGGAATCTGTAAAACCAGACTGATGAAAAAGGTTTTTGAGTTGTTTACATTTTGTAAGATCAATGATACAAGTTTACACAATGAGTTGATATCTATAAACTCTGCACTTATTACAAATTTATTCCTCCAAACAGTGACTTACAACTGTAGCCTAGCAAAGCTGTTCTTGAACCACTCTTCACAGGGTCCTTTCCCTACCTACACATTGTATATAACAATCTCTGAACCCCTGATTACTGATTTAATTAGACAAAGATATTTTCAGCAGCAGGGCTTGCATAAAAACTCATGTTGCCAAACTTAGCTGTATTTTCCGAGGCAAAAGACAAATAGGTAAATTTACTGAGAGGGTTTCATCCAAGTCAGTTCCTCTCAAGGTCACCATGAAGCTACTTGGATTTCTTTGGTTGGGGCTGTGCAGGAGACAGTGTAGGGTTAAGAAGACATGCTAGTTAGTGAAGAGTTTTGTCATCACAGTCTGTGTTGTCACAGCCTGCATCTGCATGCCTATGGTTGGGTGGATACAAATATTTATTTCTTCTGTCAAAGAATATGCCTTGATTCTACTGACTAGTTCTAACTAATTATTAGGTAGTACTGGATTGCCTTTTATCTTTGCCAAGCAAGTTATTTCTAATAAAATGTTGTTCCTACTGCAATGCTGGTTCTAAAGTGTTTGAATAGTTTGTCAATGCAAATTTTGTACATTATCATTTTAGGGGTGGTTGTTTGTTTTTGTTGTGTGGGTGCGTTTTTTTTACTGTAAGGTAGCCATTCACTGAGAAGGGGATGTTTTTTATCATCTTGGGCACAGATAAAAGCATGGGCTGTGTATCCAGGTGTACCTACATGCATTTTGCTTAGAAGTTAGTAGAAAAGTGCGTATCAGAGAATCCTAAATTATCCTGTTTTGGAAGTGACCCACAAGAATCATGAAGTCCAATTCCTGAATAGCTAATAATTAGATATGTGTGTCTGAAGAACAGTGTTGACGTTTCTAGTCAGGAAAAAGCTCTCAGATAACAATATAGCTTGGGCCTCTCCTGAGGCCTGCTCCCAAGTGAAGGAGGAAAACCTCACAAGGGTTCTCCCAACGCCACTTCCTTAAACAGCTTGTTTTCGCAGCAGATGGCTTCAAAGTCAGGTGTCAGACTTGGTCCTAAATACTGGCAGCTCAGCCCCTGGGTTCACAATGCCTTTTGGTATACTCAGGACTCTGTCATAAGTAAGCAGAACAGAGAAACAGCATGAGATAATGAAGACAGGAGAGGTACCAGCAGTGACATGTGTGCACCTTTGAAGTGTACCAAGTCAGGGAAGAAATACATTTTTCTCTCTGTGAACTGCTGTGTGACTTCACATGAATTTTTTCTGTTTGGGAGGAGGAAGAGACTGTGGTACCAGACAAAAAAAGTTTAGCATTTCAATAGATTTTTATTAATCCATGTGTTTATTGATATTGTTCTTACTGTAGCTTTACCAAGCTCAGAAAGATGACCCTCCTCTTGCTCGAAACATGCCACCTATTGCAGGAAAGATATTGTGGGTCAGACAGCTATTCAGAAGGGTAAATGAACCAATCAGCTATTTCCATGTAAGTTCATGTGCCAAAAAATAAGGTGTAACGGTGAACTGTCTCAGTAGAGTTATAATAATAATCACTTGTTATACGCTAGGCAACGTTTTTCTTTGTATGTGCATACTGCTCTGTAGTAATCCTTGTTGTATATCCAAGATGTAGTGTTGGAATTGAACAGACTAGACTATTTCAGATGAAAAGAATCTCGAAGAATTCTTGAAATGTTTGAGTGATTCACCTGCAAAGCATCTGGGGTCTCCTGCCGAGTTATCCTCTATGTGAGAGAGGTTTTCACTTTACTCTTTCCCTCGGGAGTGAATAATGATCATCTAAATCTGTTCCAAGGAAAACAGGCATAAACATTATTACTGATTAAAAAAGGAAATTTTTAAAATAAGTTTTCAGCTATTCAATTTTGAGTAGAACTGAGTATCCACTTCACTGTGAATTGCAGGTACTTATGACAGTATATTAAAGTAATTGCTCTTAGAGGCGTTAAATATTTAGTATTTATTCCTTACAAGTTCTTGCTGACTTTATTGCCCTGTAAATCTGAATCATAAATAATTGATACAGTTTTTAAGAACTCTTTTCAGTATAATTCATGGTATTAACTTAGACTATGTATAGACAATAGTTAAATTGAGAAAAACCCAAGTGGTATGGGTGGTTTTGGATATAGTTCTAATTTGAATGTACTGTGCTTTAATAGAAACATTCGGATATCTTGGCAAGTCCTGAAGGTAAAGCAGTTGTTCACTCATACAACAAACTTGCATATGTGTTGGTGGAGTTCGAGGTAGTCTATCATAATGCGTGGATGAAGGAAATGTCACAATTACAATATCGTAAGTAATTAAATATGTACTTACTTCTTTAAAATGTTGTTGAATGGTAAGTCAACACAAATAAAATCAGATACTTTTTTAAAGCCTCATTTACCCTTAAAATGTGCAAGTTAATCATGATCCAATTAGCAGGCTCAGTAATACAATCTCAGTGCTTCACTGACCTGGAATATTGGTTTTGATGGGGAAGATTGCAGATTTGGTGCACTGTTCGACAGATGACTGTAAACAGTAGTGACACAGATTTTACAGTAGTGACACAGATAGCTTTGGTATTTAAATTCTCTGTGTGTACTATTTAATAACTCTTTCTGTTTTTTTCCCAGTATAGTAATTCATAAAGTTTATTGCCCCAGTCCCTCTAAGGACAGCTACTATTAATGCCTAGAAATGTTTTATATTCAGGCGTTGTGTTTCCAGGTACTTAGAAAATTAATTTCATAATTTTTTAACTTGGGCTGAGAAAAATTACAACACAGATAAGACTGAATCTGAGGCTTGTTTAGTTTATGAATACAAGGCCAAAAGTTAATGTAATGGAAGTTGATTGTATGTTTTCTTTGACTGAAAACAACATGAAGCTATTTAACAAGTAACCAGACATACTTAATCACTATATAGTAATATTAGAAATCTGGTTTTCATAATAATTTATAGAACATAAACAATTGTTTGTCTCAGAAATTGATACTAGAATATCTTTACAGCCTTACAATCCACGATATTTGTTCGTCATCCTAAAACCGAGCAGCTCCTGGTTAATTTTGATCCCCACATTCTAGAGATTGTGAGAGAGACCAAATGTATGATAAAGTTGGGTCTGGAAGTACCAGAGCAAGCAGTCAAGATAGCAATAATAGAAAATAAACTGAAGTCAAACAAGCTGCAGTTAGAGGTAAACTTGAAACTTACCATGACTTCTGTTTAAAAAAATTAAAAAGAAAATATGTTTAATCATAGAAATTTTTTTCTATAGTTAAAGATGAAAGCTGGATAAGAGGTAGTTTAAGATAAATCTGTGGAACGCACAGGTGGGCGTAGAAGATCTCATTTGAAAACCCTCTGCTAACTGCTGTGTGGGTTGGTAGATACTTAAATATAAGAATATATACTTCATATATCCAATGGCACACTAAGTATACTTTGGTCATGAAATAATTAAAGCTATACAAAAAGTTTTCACTGTCTGAAAATCAGTAAAATGCCATTTTATAGAGTTTTTGAGAGGAAAGATTGTATTTAATCTGGTTTGGAAATATGGTGAGCCACAAAAGCGTGAAAAGTTTTGCAGGTTACCTGCAAGAGAAGTTACATTTGTTACACCTATTGTAGTATCTGCTTTTCTGTTATTTCAAGGAGCCTATATCTTGGGGATGAAGTGTATAATACAAGATTTCTCTCTGTGTGTGTGTGTATGTCATAAGGATATTTTAAAGCTGAGTTCATGCCTGACTTAAGCATCTGGGGCATATGATACTCAAATTTTAGAAAGTATTGAGGGTTACGGTCACTAAAGTTTAAGCTATCTTTAGTTCTAGAGAAAGATTGTACTTTTTCTGGCTTTGTGACTTAAGAATGTCTTGTACAAAAGTGGCTTTTATTCTTCCTTCTATAGCATGACACAAATTCATTACATTCCAGAAATTATATAGGTATGTAATGTCTGTGTAAAATTCTACAATTGTCTTAAAATATAGCATTATGCTGCTCTCAAATATAGCATTATGCTGCTCTCAATGTCTTTTTCTGATGATTGATTGCATGACAAATTGTTTGCTTCAGTAAAGAAACGCTTGAGATATCCTGCTTGATAATATCCTTTTTAATAATCAACAGGCTCTTGTCCAGTCTTACGAAGATTTGTGTAAAAAAACACCAAACATTTTTGTAAATCTACTAGAACCAAAAAGGAGTAAGGTTGGTATTGCTACATGCATTTCAGTATACCTCATAAGAAGTTAAAATAACTTAGTAACAATTTATAATTCTAAAATATTTAGATGGATCTGCATGTTGTGAACTTAGTGAGTTTTACTGAGACCCTTAAGACTAAAAATTTGCACTTTGCATCCCTCATACAGTTCTCAAATAATGTGTATTACAATCAAATAATCTTAGTGCTTATGAGACCAGCAAAACAAAAAAGATGGGCTTTGCAGTCTATTTACCTCCACAAATCTCTGGCTTTAGCATGGAAGTTTGCTTGGAGAGAATTATTAACCTTGTGAATTGAGTCTCTTCAATGGTGTAGAATGCTACACTATGATGTTATATGCTACACTAAAGCTACTGCTTTACTGGAGATGCAGAATGTCTATCTCACAAGCCATTTTATTTTGCCAGACATTTACAAGTGTATGTATGTGACTGTTCTAAGTAACTCTCTCCTTTTTGGTTGTACATAGCCACACCAAAAGGTTGCAGAGTTTGTGTAAGTTTGTATAACTACAAAGTTGGACAGTAGTGTGAGAAACAAAAAAGCCACGAGGCTGTAGTATGCACTACCCTCCACTTCCTTCCTATTGCATAAATTTCTTTGAGCTTTTTTGTTGGAAACTTGTAATGCCCCTTGCACACCACTCTATTTCATAAGCAATGTTAGTGATTCTAATAATAATGGCAGTTGTTTTAATTGTTTTCTGTTGTGGTTTTTTAAAATCTATATTTTCATGCTTAGATGGAAAGTGTGTTGAGACAAGGACTTACCATGTTGACTTGGTCATCTGTGACGCTGGAAACTTTCTTTCAAGAAGCTGATGAAGTTCTCCATGTATTTAGACAACTTTTGAGAAAGGTGCACTCTAACTACATAAGTAAAGCTAAAAGCTTACAGAAATTATTTATAGGACACTACTTTTCATATCAGAACATAATCTGTACTTATTTCTGTATCATACATAGAGATTTTGTTGCTTTTTAAAATAGGTTCCTTTTTTCGAATAGGGATATACTCAATGATTCTCTTCCATTATTGCCATCATATGTTTGATTTTTGTTTCTGTCCTGAAAGTAGAATCTATTTCCACTCCTTGTCTTCAGATTCTGGGCCTTTCACTGTGATTTTCAGAGTCAATGCCTGCCTTTGAGTGCTTGTCCATGAGTGCAGCTGCATAAAAGATACTTCCATGTAAAAACTGTTGAGTGGAGAACTTTGGAACTAACTCTATTCATAGCAGACGTGTTGTGGAACTGTGTCATCTTTGTGCAGCCCATAAAATAATGAAGGAGAATATGCCTTTTCCTCACAGTTCTCTGCATGCTGCTCTGTGCTCTTTCACTGTCTTGTTATTTGTCATGTAATTTCTAAATTAATTTGATTCCATATTTAATATCTGCATAAGTAAGCTGGATTATGGGGTCAAGCGTACCCTGACAAAGTTTGCCAACGACACCAAGCAAAGTGGGAAAAGGGAGAGCAACCCTGCAGGAAGGTCTGAATAGGTGTGAAAAGTGGACTAACAAGAACCTTATAAAGTTCAACAAGGACAAATGTAAGGTCTTGCACCTGGGCAAACATAATCTAGGAGTGCAACACAGGCCGACCTGACTGGGAAACAGCTCTGTGGAAAAGGACCTGGGCATCCTGGTGGGTAACAAGTTCAATGTGAGCAAACAGTGTGCTGCTGCAGCAAAGAAAGTCAACAGGATGCTGGGCTGCATCAACCAGCACGGATAAAAACTCACCATTCCCCTCTACTCAGTCCTGGTCAGGTCAAATCTGTAACTGTGTTCAATTTTGGTCCCTGCTATACAGAAGAGATTTGGAGAGGGCTCAGGGATGAGCCACAAAGATGATCAAAGGACAGAGAATGAGGAAAAGCTGAGAGAAATTGGTTTGTTCAGCCTTGAGTAAAGAAGGCGTAGGGGAGACCTTACCATCGTGTGTAATATTTGAAGACTGGCTGCAAAGAAGATTGAGAACCCCTTTTTACAAGGATTTACATGGAAAAGATCAGGAATAATGGGCACAAGTTACTTATGGACAGATTCCTACTCGACTCAGGAGGAAAATTTTGTGCAATGAGAACAGTCACTCACTGAAATAACCTCCCAGTGGAAGTGCTGAATTCCCCAGCATTGGACGATTTTAAGATTCAGCTGAAGAGGATACCAGGCCATCTTCTCTAGGCCACGCTTTTGCCAGGAGAGGTTGGACCAGATGATTCTTGGAAGTCCTCTTCCAACCTGACATTCTATGATTCTTTGATTTAACATGCTTGAGGACCTGTATTGGTTTGTTTTTTTCTCAAGAATTTACCTTGGCAGTCAGATCGCCCTTCCGGCTTGATAGTTGAACTATATGACTATCATCTCTTCCATGAATATCTTAAATTGTGTCTCCTGAGGTAGGAGATTGTTAGTCACTGCTCGGTATATCTAATTCTTTTTACGTACGGCAGAAAATCATAATTATGATCAAGTGCATTGTTTGCCACTGAAAACCAAAGATGGGAAAAGGTTGTGTCAGAAATTAACAGTTTTGTAATCCTGAGTATATCTGAAATCACCATGTTTTTGTGTAGAAACACTCTATTTTCCTTAAGTATTTAAGTTGTATGCCTTTTTTTTTTTTTACTTTTCCCTCTCATACCAATTAAAAGAAAGTTAACCGAGTTTAGACTCTTGATTGCTGTGAATGGGGTATTATTGACAAAGAGGAAAAAAGTGCTGTGAAACACAAGCATGAGGTGCATTGTGAAAAACAAGATCACAGATGCAGACTATTTCAGATAAAAGATTAAAACCTGGACAGAAGTCAGTTTCACTTGGATTCTGCCATGGCAAAAATAATTCACTGGTGTTGACTGTATACTAATAATGCTGCAATTTAGAATCAAAATCCCAGCAAAAAACTATGTTGACTAGAAGAAGGAGAAAGACTGAAGATTCACCCATCAAGCAATTCATGGTAGACCCCCCCTTGCTTTGCTGCTAGATTTGTGGTCAGTAAGATCATGAACAAAAAACTAATTATATTGATTCTGTTTCTCTGTTTTATTTGGTTTAGCAGCAGTGCATCTTGCATGACAGGAATGATTTAGGGTCTGACTTTCTATTACTGCCTTGTCTGCCTGAAACTGCAGTTAAAGCAGTCAGGATTCTTTGGGAGTGTAGCCATTGTAAATAACCCTTAAGTTACCATAAATCTTGTTATTATTCACTTTCTTAGAGGATTTTCTACTCTGTGACATTCTTGTATTCACTTTGCTGCAAAATAGTTTTTACCTGTTGGAGCACTCTAAAGTAGAATATGTTATGCTTTAAAGATACCTGTGTGGTAATAATCTGATTTTCTCTTTTTAGGTTAATATTTTAAGTGAAGTGCAGATTGGTTTACTATTAAAAGAAATATCAAATACTTCTTTAGTTAGTTTACCAGTAGATGGTACCATTGAAATAGAGGATCTGTTGGCTGACAATGAGGTGTGTGCCACTTTATATCTTTCAACTTGAATTCTACGGCATGTTAGAAAAATGCCTTAGTAAATGAAAACAAAACTAAAAAATAATTTTATAAGTGAAAATACAGAACTTTATTTGTAATTAAATTATTTTGGTTAAAGCATTTTATATGAAGATACATTAGTTCTTTGGTATTTGAGATTCTTAAACTGTAGTATTTAATAGATAATCTTATTTAAGTGCTTTGTAATTAGATGAGATTTTTTGTGTATGAAGTACCTCAGATCTATGTAGCCTTTCTTTCCCTCTATTTTTTCCAAATTTTTTTTAAAGGAGAAGCCAAAAAATACTTTCCAACAAGTATATTTGAAAATCTGAAAGATTTCTTATTCCAAAATAGGCTAAAAATGTGTTATCAAATCAGTGCAAGTAAATAAAACCATTAAGGACAGTTGAAACAATGTTTGGATAATTTCAGATTCAGACTGTGACCTCCCTTCAATATTCAGGTTTTTTTCAAGCACCTAAAAGTACCATTACATTTGATAAATGGATTTTTTTGGGCATTAAAAGGTAATGATAATATAACAGAAATTTTTATAAATATGCAAATATATTTTAATAAATATATGTATTTCATTGAAATAGCTTAGTCTGATGAACACAATATCCAGGGAAATATTTTGAACCTCCATGAAGAGGAACAGTAATAAAATAAGCAGTGTTACTAAGGCAATTAATTTATGTTTTTATTTAACAGGATTACACTAAAGAATGTGTTGAATCATTGAATATCAAGAGCATGCACATTGAAGATGCTGTTCAAGAACTAATAGTTCTATTTGAAAAGAATTATGAATTTCCATCTTCTAAGCCCTCAGAATCACAAGGTACTTAGTGTTGCTTATTTAAATAAAATGTTCTGTAGACTTAGCTAGTTTTTTATCAGAAGTGATCTGTTTTAGCTGATTTTCTACAGACTTCTCCCTCCCGCTACATTTTCATTGGTGTCTCAGTTCTGCCTTATTTAACCACTCTTAAACTAAACCACTAGCTCATGAAATACGGAGATAATTCAGTTGTAGTGGGGTTTCTAGAGTAAAAATCTGTCCTTCTCTTTGAATTGGCAAAGTATTTGCTCTAGAGGAAGAACATTAAAATTCCATTTCTCTCAGTCACTCATCATAACTCTCTCCCTTCACATCTCCCCAGCCATAAGTGGAATACAGTGTTCCTCTCTCTTCAGCTATATCAGATATTTGGTACTATCCCTCTGTTTTTAACTTTCCTGCCACAGTAGAATTATGTCTCAAACACGAATGCTTTGCTGGCTGGTCAGTTTAAATTAATGTAGTCAAGTGCTGGCACATGCATGGCTGGTTGCCACTTCTTTGGGGTGTCTTACAAAGATTTTAGAACTTTCTGTACTGTTACAAGACAAATAGTTGGAGAAAAATATTATATTTTAAAGAAAAATTTATTTTGAGGCTAAATCAGTAATGGAGCCCTTTTCTTTCATAGGATGTTTTTCTTCTGGGTTCAGATTTCTCCAGCTATAGAGGCATAGTCAGGGTTAATACCCCAGGTGGTTTGGGTTTGGTAGGATGCAAACAGAAAAAGATGATGCAAAAATACTTCTCTGTCCTTTGTTAAATTGTTTATACTGATTTTGATTTTTTTGGCCATTTTCACTGATATATTAATGTCTGCCTATCTGTCTTTAAATACAGATTGGTAGTGCACAGTGTTTGTCCAGCTAAGGCTGGACTCTTAACCACAATCCTGTTGTGAAAAAGTGGTATGAAATAAAACCAATTTTTGGTGATCCACATATTACTAAAATAAAGGTCAATATTGTTTTGCCTCTAATGAGGGGACAGCATTCTTTAAAGCAGAATACATATGCAATTACAATTATTTCTTTTTAAACTTACAGTAAAAGAAAAACATATAGCATTTGAAAGTAAAGAAGAGGAGAAAGAAAAAACTCCTGCTGAAGGACCTCAAAGTGATGATAGCAGGGACAATGATAAAGAAGAAGAGTTTAAAAAGGTATTTTGTGAAAATAGGGAAATTATTTCTTAGACCGATTGGATTAGTAAACAGGGTCTGGAGTTTTGGTAGCTGCATATATATGTTACAGAAAGACATCACATGGACAGTATCAAATGTAATGTCCAAATGATGAAATAGCTTACCTACAAAATGAATTTAAGATGGATTTTAGCTTTCAGGTATACTGCATGTCATTCCAATTATCACCTTTATTAAACAAATTCTTGACATGAGTGGTAAGTGTAAAAACTGGAGAGAATAATGTGTGCAAGGCAGAACACAGGCTTTCCTTCTTGAGTAGACAGGAACTTTCATCCTTTCTATTGTTCTCTTCCAACTTCACCAAGAAAGATTATCTTTGTACTTTTTCTGTGAAGAATGCAATCTCTTCATACTCAGCAGAGAAGGAAAGACCAAAGACTCTCAAACTTGCAAGCACAAATGCAATAATGCTATAAGGCTGCATTGTTTTTTCTAATAGTGATCATTTCATGTTGCTGTATTTTCATATTCTTAATCCAGTTGGATTCTACTCTATTTGTTTCATTCAAAATGGGTACAAATGCACTAATATTCTTGAATAATTCATGTTTTGGTTTTTGGTTTGTTTTCATGTTGGTTTTTTAATATGGAGAGCTTTTCTGGAGGAGCATGAGATTTCAATCATTTCAGTATCCTGTATCTGATTAAGACAAGTTGTTTCCATGTAGCTTTTCCGTCTTTTCCATGTAGCTTTTGCATATTTACTTACTTACAACCCCCCAACTTCTTGCTTTGTATTTCATATATAGCTTAGAGCATAAATTTCTTCAGACAAAATCTATTAGGTTTGACTTAAAACCTTTTTGCAGTAATTTTCAGGTTCCAATGTGAGTATGATGCTAAACAATGTCTGGTTTATTTATTACAGAATTGTAAAGACTTACACGCCTATTTCAGTCGCCGGCTGCTAATCAGCCTCCAGAAAGCAACTCGACTGTCTTTGGATCGTATTAAAAGAAGAATGAGTGTTTCAATGTAAGTTGCAAATGAAAGATTCCTTCAATAATATGCACTCTTTATGATTCTTTATGATAATGGCAAGAACCGTACAAAATCAGCCTCCTATATTCAGTAAGATTTCTATAGATTCTTCTATGCTCAAACAGGCATACACTTCAGAGGCAGAATTGTTTCAATATAATAGATTGTATATTGAAAACCCTACTTAGAATTGTATTAAGAGAATTTATTTTAAGAAATTGAAATTTGTGATATTTTGTCATTATTGTGTGTTAGTCTCAATTTTTTCTAAGGACATCTTTCATTAAAAATGTACTGAAATCCTTATCAAAGTCAATAGGAATATTTTTAGTTGTTTCTTTCATATTTGTCTACTGATTTATATTGTGAATCCTTCCTTATTTGGTCACTATGTCTTACCACAGCATTTATTTTACCACAGCATTTATTTTACCGCAGCAAAATTTTACTTTGCTCCTTGGTTTTAGGTTTTAATTTTAGTTTTGAGTAGGTTAATATAATGTATTTATCATTTCGCACTAGCCTTGTCATCTTTGAAATTTTCTTTCCATTCTGTAGAATACTTATCTAAAATGTAATGGGGCAGCTTTTGCTCTTGGTAGGTTGTTGCATTAAATGATCAGTGAGACCTTCTTATGCCCTATTGAAAGTACTGGCAGAGTTGCATCATTCTGAACCTGAGAGATTAAAATCCAGAATCAGAAAATACTCTGGATAAAAAATTCTAAAAGCAGTGGCTGGATCCAAGCTAAGCTTTGTCAGAATGGAGCTCTAGCTATTTTCTTTATCCTTTAAATAAAGAAACTTCTGTTAGTTTTGGAAATAGTACCTAATTTAATGTGAAAATTCTCCATGTGAGTTTGGTCAGAAAATGTAGCTCAAAATGATATTTCTTAGATAATCTGAGGAGGTTTTGTGGTGAAGTGTTTATGATATGTGTCAAAATTATTTTTCAGCAAATCTGAGGATATCACTCCTTTTCTAAAAGCAGAAATACACCTTGATATTCCCAATCTGGTAAGTTTTATGTCATATAGTTAAGGTAAATTACACTGTCTTGTGGTAATCTCTGTATTTCCCCAAGTGTGGAGTGTGGGGACGCTTCCACTGAGCCAGCATCTGTTCCAAAGAAGAGCAGTTGCTCTTCTTTCAGTGAGCTGAGAGCACTGATGAAATGTGCTCGCAGTCTCAGGGTTCTGGCCTCTGTATCAGTGGTTCTTGCAGAACCTGGCCTTTTAACCTTATGTGATTTAGCAGTTACATTGTGATCTGTTCATCTGTGCTCTTTGCAGAATGATTACAGTTCTCACATGCAGCAGTTGCATTACTGGAAAAGGTTCTTCATGTTACTTTATTTTCATTATTATTGTTACTAGTTTTAACTCTTACTTCTGTAATCTAAATCCTTTTGTTGAATTTCAATAATGATCATTATCTTTGCTCAGTTTGGCTTCAGTCACCTAAATGGGAAGTTAGATGACCAGAATGAGGAACGTTGAACAAAACCAGAAGATTCAAAACCAGAAAAAGGAACTGTGGATTTCTATGTGCAGGGGAAAAAGGCAGCTTGATTGCAAAGAACTAAAGCATTAATTTGTTTTCCTTTTGTAGAGTAAGATAACTATGTGTCAGGAATATATACTTTTTATTTTATGAGAGAAGGTAACATAATATTTCTCAAATGTCTTATAAAGATTAACGGTTTTTTATTGAAATTACAATGAAAGAACGGTTCTGTTCTAAGATGATATTCCTTTGACATTCAACTGGTGTTCATATTGGCATTCTGTTATGCATTCACACTGTGTGTGTGTGTACACATGATATGTAAGTTCTGTCAAAAGTGTAGAATGTTTTCCTTGCTGATATTTGTAGAAGCATAAAGCTCCAGATTCTGCCCACTGCAAAGGAAGTACATCTTTCTTTCCAGTCCTCAAATGCTTGGCTGATCCACAGCAGTAATCAAGTAGTTATGGGTAAAATACCACTTTGCTAATGCTAATAAGATTTTGCAAGAGCCTTGCTTTTTTGTATGCAGCTGCTCAATCTGTGAAAGTGATTTGTAGGTCATCAGAATCACTTTTAAGCAATTTACATCCCAGTCCTGAGCACTCTAATAGATGATTCTATAATTTTAAAATGATGACTTGAGCATTAAAGCAGTAAGATTTTGTTCTAAGACAATATGTGAGGGTTGAGCATATCACAAGATATTCATCTGAATTTTAACAAGAAATTATGTTTTTCTTTTCTTTCCTAAATTACTCTCACATAACTTCTTTCTCCTGCTCAGTATTTTGGAGAAACTCATGTGTGCCTTTACTCCATCTTATCCTGCATAGAACTGTTTACAACCAGAACAGGACAAAGTCACCATTAGCATTATTGTTGACAAAGCAGTTCAAAAAGTTCTGGGTTCAGGACATTATGGCTGTTTGTGTTCTCCTAAATAAAACTGGCTAGAGTCTGTTCTTCAACCCCGAAGTGAGCTAACATGACATGGTGTGTACCTGCAATAGTAAATGCTTTTCTCCCTGAAACCAGAACTTTGCATTCTAACTGTGAGTTAGGAGCAGCCCCTGTCATGTTTTATTCATCAAACTGTGTCTGATGTACTCCTTGGAATGTTCTTCTTTGCATCATCCCAAACTATGCAATGGGACTGTCCTAGCATTTATACAGTATGGCTACCAGAGCCTGTGTTTTGTCCCTATTCGGTTTGCTAGCTGTTCTCAGTTCAGATCAGGAATAATTCTTGTCTTTCCTGTTCTCTTTATCATGTATTCTGGTAACTGAATAGAAGTTCTCTTCCTCTTCTGACTTGAGTATTAATTGCTCTCAGAATTATGTCACAAAATCCTTGCTGAACATACAAATGGAAAACTTCAGGCCTACTGCCTGGAGTTCTATTAATTTACTAAACACTGTGCTCTAGCAAAAGTTTTCTAGGTAATACTACTTCTGTGAGACAAGAAACACAGCATTTATTCAACCTGGACCTTGATCCAGCTGATTTTTCTTTGCATGAAATTACAGTGCATACAGATATATTTGTATGTTGCGAATGAGTGTTTTAGGTCACTCAGAGAATCACCAGCAAAGGTATCAGCAAAAGCAGTTTTAATTTAAAAGCGAAGGTGTGACAGAGTTCGTTGGCAAGGTTCACTCTACTACTTACTAGATGGCTAAAGCATACAGAGAAAAATTAGGATAAAATCTAAAACAAATCAATCTAAATTTTAAATGAACCTAAAATGACCTACTTGGAGGATGGGCACAGGAAAAAGGTAAGGATAGGGAAGGGTAAGGTTTGAAAAGGAGTAAGGGAGACCCTCCCAAGGTTCAGAGTGGACCACCTTACCAAACTTAACTCCAGACTTGGCCAACAGTCCAGGCCTAAGTGTTTAACAGCACTTAAACTCAACAGTACTGATTTAAACAATAGCCTGACTTAAACAATTGAATAAAAGGTTCAGTAGACTTTACTGTAAGCACAACAGTAACTCACTTATAGGTCTACTTTACATATTAATCTAATGTACCTAAGCATCTAAGAGAGCAACACAGTACATTTGCTATAACATGTTCATGCACATGCACACAGACCTAAATGGGTGTGTACCAGGTAAACACCTGCAAAAAATTCCCTGAAGTTCAGTGAAGTGCTCATGTCAATGCCTTTGCATCTTCTCCATGGGCAAAGAGTAGAGGAGCAGGAGTACCACCAGTCCAGGATCTGTCGATGTTTGGCAGTGATCCTCCAAGTACAGCAAACTTGAGAGTTCTCTGGCTCTGAGAGCCCCACTCAGAGAGGCATTGCAGGTCATAGCCCGCTGTGGTCCAGGAGAGCTCAAAGGGTCTCATGTAGGGCTGCTGTTTACAGGGCTGCAAGGGAGTTGGCTTTAGTCATAGCAATTTTCTATCTTTGCTACAATTCAGGTTGGTAACTTTCTTTGAAAGTTCAAATAACAAAAATGTTGTTCCACTCGAGTTGTTATTCAGGCAAGAAAAATAAGTTTCCAAGGCTGTTTTTATAAAAGACAGGAGCATCTGGGGAGCAGATGGTTGTTCTGATAAGCTCAAGAAGAGCTGAGCCCAGGTACTGTTTATCAAGGCCCAGGTCTAATGAATGTTTCTGAGATCATAGGGAGGCCCAAGAAGGCTGGGAGGTGGTGGTTGTACCATAGCATGCAATTTCTAATGCTTTGTTATTCTGGACTGTAAAAAACAAGGCTTGTAATATACTCCCACACATTATATAAAAGCCATTATAAAAATGGTGCTTAAAATGTTGTATGAGTTTTTAAAATAGTTGTAAAAAAGCCAATAAATCTATCTGCTTATGTACTTGATTGCCATTTCACCCACAGTATGGCTGCATAATTAGATCGTAGGTCACTACAGTATGTTTCAGCTCTTTAGAAGCAATTCTGAGCCAGACAACCTGCTAAAGTTGTATTTTCCAGCTTCTCTTCTGAGGTGAGCTCTACAATTCACTATGAGTGGAGTAAGACTGAGGTCTCAAAAATGACAATCCGTTGCATTTATTTCAACAACATTTCAACTGTTTTAAATAGGTGATCGTTCCCAGTTTAGATGAGATACAGCATGCCATCAATCGCATGATTCATTTAACACTGGAAGTGAATCGTGGAGTTGCTCAGTGGGGACAGAGGCATTTGCAAAAATCTATTTTAAAAACAGAACCTGGCACGCAGCAAGCAGCTGTAGGCTTTGGTTTACAAGGAAAAAAAGCCAAAAAAGGGGAAAGTAAGTGCTTTGTTTCTTTTTTTTTTTTTTTTTTTACTCTTTGCTTTTTGATTTAATAACTATGCCAAATATAAATACTTGTGAATAAGCTTGCTTTTCATCAGAGAGGCCTACTGTGGATTGTTGTACATTAGTTTTTTGGGTTTATTTTGATTTAATTAGCTGTATGTTTCAGAAATAGCTTTTCAGGCTTATATAAGTGTTACAACTCTGAAAAACAATAAGGAAAAAAGCTTTGAGAAATTGCTAGATTCTGAATTGTTTACTTAATTTAAGGCAAAGTAAGCTTGCCAAACATTCTTTTTATCTACTTATTGTGGAATGTAGCCATAATGATATAGTTGAAATCATAAACCATGGTTTCATACTAAAAATCATTGAAATATTGAGATACAACTAGAGCCAGATTTCAGGAAAGATTTTTTTAATTGCTGGATGTATTCCTAGATTGGATTATAAAACACCTCAAATGTTTTTTCATGTGACTAGTCAGACTGGAGACAGGTCTACATCCATTTTAATCAAATACTTTATTCCTTAATATTGTTTCCAAGCATCTCTCCATACAATTTGCAAGCAACCATAAAAGCCTAAATATGTTTTTGCCATCAAATTTTCATAGCTGTTTGGCTGACCCAGGGATATGTAATCCAGTTATATCTTTGTTATCTTTCCTTTGGAAAGTCTGTAACATCTTGGAAAGTTTTTTGTTCTGACAGTCCACAGCTGATACTTTATTCTTCTATTGGCGTGTCTTTTATGATTGTAACCTCTTTTAGTGGGCTTCAAGTAGGGTGGCAGGAGCCAATCCTCATCAGATAGTCATTGTCTTTTCCTCTGCTGAGTCAAAATACAGCAAAATACAGCATCAGCAAGTGGCCATTTTCATCACCTTTAGCTAGACATCAGCAGCACCTGGAGGAATGTGTTAATGTTTGGGCAATGAGATTATGGAGTACACTGGTACGGATGAATCAATCTGAGACTGTTTCCAGTGAGCAGACCCCAGAAAGTGTCTTCAGAGTGAAAGAGAATTTGGAGTTCCCTTAAATCCCTCTCATTAAATAATGTATGTAGTGGGAAGGGTGGATTTTTCTTCTTCGTTCACTGAAATCTGCTTCAAAATGCTCAGGTGCTGTTATCATAGAATGTCTTGGCCAAACTGGTACACAAAAGTAGCTCATCAGATCTCAAGAACATCAGTTTCTATATAGACCCTGATTGTGTCAGCAATTAATCAAAGAGTTTAAGAAGCTTACACTGCTTTAAGCAGTATACACAATTAAAAAACTTTAATAATAAGAATTAAAAAAAACTATGATCTAATGTGGCATTTTTATGAGGCCTTTGATGTTCTGCCTACAATTAAATTAAAATGGAGAAAATGAAAATTGTGAAGGAAGAAGACTATTTTCTTTCTATTTGAAAACTTTCATTTTAAACTGAATTTGCTCTAGCTGTGTATTGCCTGGCATGAGCTGGCAGCTGGTACTTCACATTAAGCAATCAAACAGATATTTGAAGAAGGACGTTCAGCCTTTCTGAAGAGCATTACTGCTCAACTTGATATGCATAGACTTAGAAGAGAATTCTAATCAGACTGTCAACAGTTCATTGATTTATATATAATTTTATTTTACAGAAGTAACGGATGATACGGTTGTCAGAAAGCTAAAGAATTTTTACACAGGTGTTGCAGAAAATGAGGCTATTGCTAAAATAATTGTACTTCTGTCTTCTGCTGGAAATTCTCTAAAAGAAAGAGCTGGTGAAGTTCTGCAAGAGTTTGATAAATATAAGGAGCTGTGGACAGAAGATAAAGATACCAAGTTTCAGGCAAGTGTAACGATGGTCACCTGCAGGGTTGTTCATCACGAATCCTATCTTTTGAAATCAGAAAACATTGGGAAAAATCAAGGGAAAAAAAGATATAGAAAACACATTTACAGCTGAAATTCTTGTTTTATCTTTCCATAGGAATGGTACTATATCTCCTGAGGAGAAGTAATAGCATTTTACTTCTGTGTAAAAAAATTTTTTGTGTTGTGGTTTGCCTTTTCCTGCTTCTGTGCCATTCTAGATATTAATAACCTGGTAATTGCTTTATTTTGTTTGTGTAACTCTGGATTTTAGGCCACAAGAAACCAACCCAGTCTGATATGAGGGATGTAACACAGGTAGCATGGGGAATCAACAAGAGGAGTTAGAGACATGCACCCACCTGCAACGCTCCTGGTATCACAGAGATATGGTGGGATGGCTCCTATGAGTGGAGTGTTGCAATGGAGGGACACAGGCTCTTTAGGAAGGCTAGGCAGGGAAGACCAGGTCAGGATTTAAAGGAGGGCTGGGACAGGTGATGTTATAGTGGGGGTCTGCTACAGGCTGCGTGACCAGGAAGTCCAAGCAGATGAGACCTTCTGTAGACAGACAGGAGCAGCCCCGCAGTCACAAACTCTGATCCTCCTGGGGGACTTCACCACTCTGACATCTGCTGGAGGGACAGCACAGCAGGGCATAAGCAATCCAGAAGGTTCCTGGAATGTGTTAATGATACTTCTTTTTCCAAGAAATTGAAGAGCAAGTGAGGAGAGGTGCCATGCTGTATTTTGTTCTCACCAATGAGGAGGATCTGGTGGGGAATGTGAAGCTCAAGGGCAGTGAACATGTCTGCAGTGACCATGAAATGGTAGAATTCAAGATCAGTTTATGTGGGCTAAAACCCCACCAATTCATATGTTGGGCTGAAAATTTGCTGTTAGTCTAAATAAAAATTTTAAATCTAATCAAATTAATGTTATTAGCTTGATATAGCTACTGCTGAGGAATAGGATACTGCTACAGTGAAAGAGTCAATAAGGCAGTTAAGTTTTATAAACACATGCTTTAATTTCTACATTCTTCCTTTTCCACTTCCATGTTAACCCTTCCACTTGCCTGTCTGGGTACTTTTGGGCAGAAGAGTAGAAGTGGGATAAAGCTTTCAGCACCTATTACTTGTCAATGCAATGTAAGCATAATCAATACAGGTCTTAAGTAACATTTCTGAAATGCAGCTTATCAGAATGACAAAACTTTTCTACCCTTGACTTCTCTTCAGGGAACTACTTAGAAAATGTATTTTATCGTGATAGTTTCACACATAATTTGGCTTATGAGGTAGTCTTTCTGAAAGTGTGGGCATGTATTTGATCTCTGTTTTGTCACTTGTTTTCACAAAACACATAGGTTCTTAACATGTCTAGGTTATCTGTTTCTCTGTTAAATTTGGTTGGAATTTCCCAACAAGGTTGAGGGTTAGTGACAGAGCAATCTATAAACATTTATTTTACTCTGCTAGCAAGGCTACAGAAGGCTAAAAACAGGTATAATATTGGTACACATTTTCAATAATTACTGAATAAATTACAACATGTTTTACCAAAATTATGGACAAGGACATTTGTTGATTGATGTTTTAAACTACATACAGGAATTTTTTGCTACTGATCCCTCCCTGTCTGAAATTAAAGAAGAAATATTTCACTATGATACATTTGAGCAAGAGATGAAAAATTTAAACCCCATTATTCTACTTGGTCCAATTGAATTACACACAGGTAAGGTATTTTCTTCTCTTAGTATGTACAGTAAGATAATGAGTAAAATAGCCACAGAATCATGGAAGATGCACAGTTGAAAGGGACCCACAAGGGTCATGGAGTCCAGCTAATGGGCCTGCACAGCACCATCCCCAAGATTCACACCATGTGCCTGACAACATTGCCCAAACACTTCTGAACTCTGTCAGGCTGGTGCTGTGACCACTTCCCTTGGAGCCTCTTCCAGTGTCCAACCACCTTCTGGGTAAAGAACCTTTCTGTAATATCCAACCTAACCCTCCCCTGCCACACCTTCAGGCCATTCCTCTGTGCCCTGTCACCAGTTACTACAAAGAAAAGATCAGTGCCTGCCCCTCCTCTTCCTCTCACACGGAAGTTGTAAATGCAATGGGGTCTTCCCTCAGTGTCCTCTTCTCCAGGCTGAACAGACCAAGTGATCACAGCCCCTCCTCACGTGGCTCCTCCTCAAGGCCCTTCACCATCTTCATCACCTTCCTTTGGATGCTCTCTAATAATTTAAAATCTTTCTTATATTGTGGTGACTTAAGCTGCACCCAAGACTCAAAGTGAGGCCTCTCCAGTGTAGAGCAGAGTTGGACAATCTCTTTCCTTGCCCGGCTTGTGATGCTGTACCTGATACTCCCAGGATATGGCTGGTCCTCCCAGCTGCCAGGGCACTGCTGACTTGTGTTCAGCTTGCTGTGAACAGGGCCCTTTTCTTTGCCACTGCTTTGTAGCATCTCGTTCCTCAGTCTGTCTGTACATCCAGGGTTGCCCCATTTCAGGTGCAGAATCCAGCATTTTCTCTTGTTGAACTTCATATGGTTGGTGATTGCCCAGCCCTCGCATTTGTTAAGGTCTCTCTGCAGGGCCTCTCTGACTTGGAGGGGGTTAACAGCTCCACCTAGTCTGTAAATTTGCTTAGTATCCCTTCCAGTTCCATGTCCAAGTCATTTATGAAGATGTTGAAGAACACAGCGTTTAAAATGGAGCCCTGCAGAACCCCACTAGTGACAGGTTGTCAATCTGATGTCACCTTATTCTCTGTAACCCTTTGTGCCCAACCTGTGAGCCAACTGCTCACCCGTGACAGGTTTATCTGGCTGTGTGCTTTATCCAGAAGGATGCTATGAGACACAGGTTAATTCTTGTAAATATGAATACATATATTGAAATGTATCTAGATATATTTCAAAATGAACAGAAATCACTGAAGAGACCTCACTGACTATCAGTCAGGTCTCACTCAGACCCTTCTAGAAATCTGACTTGAAAAAACCCTCTATTCCCCTTGCCGTCTCCACTTGTAAATGTGGACAGTAAGTTCTGTCATGACAGTGAAATTATTATGGAGGCTTGCCAAAGAGTTAATGAATGTGTATTGACACTGATTTGATCATCCCTGGTACTCCTGTCTGGCACCAGATCAGCCAATGATTGTAAAGAGCATTGGAAGCATAAAGCACCTTCTTTGGTACTGGTGAAAGACTAGCACTTAACAGCATTGATGTGTTTTTTTCCGGAGGAGACATGATTACTTAGCCATTCTCATGTTTAGTATTTCTAGCTCTCAGAGCATTATGGTCTGAATTAAGCTATTCTATGTCATTTGTCCCACAGCTGATTGAGCTGAGGATTCCAATGGCATTTATCACTTTCACTTCACAAGTTATTGCAAGGCTAACACGTCTTCTCTGGACCAAATCTCTGGCTGGTATCTAGTGACAAGTAGAAAATGTGTCCCCTTGCAAACATCGGTGTGGCTGCATTTCTAATGAGCAACCCTCTTCTTCTGAGAAATTCATCCAATTAGATTAAGAAATAATCTGTAAAATTTGTCTTCCTTGTACATCACAGAAGGAGAAGCTGCCTGCTTTGAAGACTAGAGCTCATTTCAGGATCTTGGTGATGTGTTAACCCTGTTTCTCTCAGTGAATGAGCAAAAATGTCAGACTGCTGACTGCACATCTTCATCCAGTTCCTGGATGCAGTTTCTTCTTAATGGGGCCGCTCTGAAAAACTCTATCTAATATTGTGTGACCAAGAGTAGTCAGAAAGAATGTATCCAAAAGAATACAGATTTTGTTGATGGTCACAGTACTCTCTCACCTGTGACCACTGCAACAAAGGGACCAAGTCCCCTAGGTTACAGAACAAGGATATTAAACGTCTTTTTATTATCTGGGACAGCCGGTAGCTTCTTGGACTCAGTTTAGGTTTGGGAATTGATTTATTGTGATTTACAGGTTCTAACTTCTGGCAGGGTGTGCTAATTTTCTTGAATTACCCCATGGCTTCAGGAATCATCTCTTTAATGTTAATAGCCACATCATTAAATAAGAATCTATATTTGCTGATAAAATTTATTTTATGAGCAGAAATGTTATATGCTGTTAGTATCTTTTGCTTTCTTTTACCAGACTACAAAATGCTGCCTAATAAAATCATAATTTGTTCTGAAAATAAGTTAGAATTCTTGACTTTTCTGTCTCTTCAGTGTTGGTTTGTGTTTATATATTAACTGCATATATCATATATGCATATATCATCTTACAGTTTTCAGCTGTGAACTAGTCCAAGTCCCACTATTTGAATCTCAAGATGCCATTTCCTCAATGTGTATGAATCATCTACATATCACAGATCTTTATACATTTGGTTAATATATATCAAAGCTATTCTCTGAAAATCCACATTAATAAGTAGATATTTTGTACTTTATTCATCTTCTCTATGTGATCCACTAGGTAAGCTTACCAGTGTTTTACAGATACCATGACATACAA
This sequence comes from Lanius collurio, assembly GCA_020086605.1. Classification (NCBI taxonomy): domain Eukaryota; kingdom Metazoa; phylum Chordata; class Aves; order Passeriformes; family Laniidae; genus Lanius; species Lanius collurio. The sequence goes on from JACBWW010000002.1 coordinate 30,515,656, forward strand.
TAAAACAACAGAAATATATTTTGTTATAGTTAAAATTGTTTTGAAACTTTTAAAATGCTGTAATTGAATTGCTTTTCTGCTGTTTTCTAATTGCTGTTAAAGAACCATACGTGATGATGTGGGCTTTTTTAAGAGAAAAAAATTAAGATATGGATTGAGTAATTTTTTTTTTTATTTTATTGTTTTTGAAAACCAGGACCACTGAGAACAGCTTTAACAATTGAAGCCAATTCCTGGAAGATGGTCCTCTGTCATTATTTAAATGAGGAATACAAAAAGAAATTGCTAGACGTTATGTCGTTCTTAAACGACCACATAAAGAAATTGTCTCGACCTCTGTCTGACCTAGATGATATCAGATTAGCAATGGAAGCTTTATCTACCATTCAAGAAAAGAGAATAGACATAGATATGTCTATGGGACCTATTGAAGTAAGATGACTTTTATTATATTGAATAAATATTATTATTATTAATAGTAATACTATATATAATAGGTGTTGCAGGATAAGATAAACTTTGAACGCTAAAAATGAGTCACTGTCTTGAAGGAACTGGGCTGAAGATGGAAAACAAATTTTTTTGTTAGGTTTTTTTATGTTTTATATTATAAAACAGATAATTTTATAGATTCTGTGTTAATACAAAGCTGAAAAAAATATTATTTCTCAAATTATAAATGCAATCTAAGGGACAACATGCAGAAATAAGAAGATGAGAACACAAGACAAGGGAGCACTATGCTTCCTTTTTCTTTTCATTAGCCATAATCCGCTTCTTACTTTTTTCTGTGTTTGTAAACAAACATCTTGATCATCTAACCCCTTGAAATATAGCCATAGAATATTCATGGAGCCACACATCATGGTATGCTGTCAAAAACTTGCAATGTTCTTGTAGTTTTTTCTGTAAGAAGCTGGAAGAAGCTGAAACAACTCATTACGGTTTTTAAGTACTTGGTATTTACTTTCACTCTCTGAAAGAGTCAGCTCAATAGAACAAGTTAGTTTTGTAGTTTGTGTTTTTCATCCACCTTTTGAAGAAGAAATTTTTTAAGATTTTCTTTCTTAAAGACTGATCTGTGACACTAGAAAGGAGTTTCAGCAATTGTTGTCACTTTTGCTAGTTTTATGGGTTTTGTCTTAGCAATTTATGCAGTGGTTTGTAGGGAAAAAATCTGTGATCAAAAGATGTAAGTTGTGGAAATACAGCTGCCTTCTTAAGTGTGTATCAAGTATGTCAGGAAGTCTCAGCCTTACACCAAAAAGAAGAACCTGAACAATTTAAACATCTAAAGTAATATCCACCTTCTACTAAATGTTATTAATCTGTCTTCAGAATATGCTAATCATACTCATAGCTTTTAAATAAAGCAAGCAAGAGGAACTGAGAGGAACTTACTAGATTTTACATGTGTAGGAAATTATGCAAATTTGTAAATAAATAAAAGGTATTAAAAAAGATGAAGAATTAACATTTTTGTTTATTATTATTACTACTACTCCACGTCTGCCACTTGGAGATGAATATTGAATATAATGATCTTTCCCAAGCTACTTACATTCCTCATATCTCACAAATGTTTACTTCCTTCTTACATTAATGTAATGAGTACTGCCAGTGTCAGTAGGACGACTCATGTTAAAAAGTCACTCTTAGATCCTTCTTCTCCTTCTCCAAGAGATGAATAACCCTGGATACCAGTGCAGGCTGGGTAGAAATCAGTTTTGCAGTATAAGAACTGAGTTTCTTGGTGTACATCAAAGTGAATGTAAGCCATAAAAGTACCCCTACAACAAAGGGGCTTAAGGGTCTCCTGGGCCTTTCCTGGGCCTTTTACAAGTTGTGCTGCCAACAGGTTGAGGGACATGATTCCCTCTGCTCTGGGATATGAGATTTATCCGGAGTGCTGTGTCCAGTGGTGGGCTTCTCATTACAAGACAGACATGGATATACCGGTGTGAGTCCAGCAAATGTTGAACACAAGATGAAAATGAAATTATTTTTAAATAATGCAATGTGTGTAGGAGGAAGGTCATAAAGCAGAAGATATGCAAGCAAATTGCAGATGAGAACAAACAATAAGGAAGGATCATTCCATTAGATACATATACGTGTTTTTGACAGTTTGGCAAACTTAGCAATAAAGATTTTATAGACAATATGGCAAAATATTTATAGATTTGTAACTTGTGTTCAAAGTTATTCAGAGTTAGGAAAAAATCATCAAAATCTGCATTCAGGTGGAATGTAGATAATTGGAATAAAATACCATTGAGATGATAAAATTTTATATTTTCTGATATTAAATCTGTGATGTTTGTTTATGCTTCCCTAGTATTTCATCCAAGACATCTTTGAAGAAATAGTTTTTCCTGTTGTACACTAGTTCTTCATTCCTCATCCATATTTAAAAAAATAAATCAGTTATGCCTAAAATACATGAAGTGATTTTCTTTGAAACATTTTTTACAGATTTGATATGTGTTTCTTCAAATGAACTTATATTCCTAAGACTTTATTTTTTCATCCAGGAAGCCTATGGAATTTTAAATGCATTTAAGGTGGAAATTACAAAAGAGGAATCAGAAGGCATTGATTCAATGAGATACGCTTTTAATAAACTAAAAATCCAAGCTGTAAGTACATAAAATTATGTTATTTTTTACATTTGTGGAAAACATGTTAGTTTCTTCAGATTATAAATGAGTGTGAGACCAATTGTCCATCCTCTCTGACTTCTCACTCTTGACATCAGTTATGCATTAGTGTCTATATCTTCTATTAGTGCATTCATTTTCTAATTTCATTTTTATAGATAACTTTGCTGTTTAAATATTACTGTAGCTTTTAGATATATGTTTACAACCTGCAAGAAAATGTTCTTTCTGGTCTCCTTTATTTCCAGTTTTTGTGTCATTCTTGTCTGATCAGGGAGTTTATTACCCTTAGATTATATTTTTCTAAGAAGTGCATGCTCTGCCCGTGCCTTTACCCCTAAGTGGTGGTTGTACATTCCCGTTTATTATTTAGGACAGCCTTATATCCCTCAATGGCTCCTTTTTTATTGAGTATTTTATATAATGGAGGTAGTTAGAAGGAAATATGTAGATATTTTGTTGAATCAATTAAGTAACATGCTATTCCACAGATTAATCGCTCAAGAAAGGACTCAAGAGTATGTTTTACATTTTGTGCAGCTCTTGGTTGTTTCTCTCAAGGTTTTGAACAAAGAAAAAGAAATTCGTTAAAGAGAAGGCTGAGCCCTCTGTGAGGAAGATGACTCTAATGTCTTGGGGTTTGAGGATTTTTGGAGGGAGGAAAGAAAGAGAGTAGGATATTTTTGTTCCATCACCCCCTTGTAATGAAACACATTCCTTTAAAGGCCAATGTGAGATTTTATTATGGTTTTCAGTTGAGGTGGTTTGGTTTTTTTCCCCCACCTTTCCTGTCAAAAATGGTACATATAGCCCCATAAAAGGAAAAAAATGTATTTAGGTTAAAATAATCATTTTTTTGTTCAAAAATTTGATAAGTTTTATTCATAATTTTGATTTATATCTAACTCAAATATCTGTTTGTGATTCTTACGGAAATAACTTTTATTTTAATCTTTTCCATGTCAGATTGAAGTTCAAGATGAATTGGTTGAAGTTCAGCCCAAATTTAAGAGTAATTTGCTAGAATCAGTTGCAGTTTTTCAGGAGGATATGTCACACTTTGAAACAGCTTATGAAACGGTAAATCAATTTAGTAGTGGCATTAAGATTTGGGCTCAGTGTTTCAATATTTTTGATTTTCACGAGTCGGGTGTCAGAATTTTGTTCTGCTCAGCTACTGATATTTTGTGCCATGGTTGCTAAGCAGTCATCATTGTAGGTCAAACCTTTCAGTATGAACAAATAGCAGTGCGCACAACTCTATAGAGAAAGAAAAGAAACCCCGGTGATACAACTTGTAATGAAATTTTAATTATAAAGTAAAAATTAATTTAGAAACTGTAGTACATGTTATGGCATCGTTGGAAACACACCAACATTAAAAAGGACCACTGACTGGGTTTTGTTATTTTCAGCCAAATAACAAAGTATGAAAAGTTAGAGTCTAGTCCTATTGAGTTTAATTAAGGTAAGGAATTTTCAATTCCATCAAAGTTATAATTTCTTAGATTTACCATTGTAAGTATTGCATTACCGAACACACAACTTGATTGGAATTTGACTAACAAAAACCATGTATTCTGTGATGATTTGTAAGTACAGAGTGGCCTACTGTCACTTTGAGAATTAATATTCCATTTTTGTTAACTGCTTATTTGAAAGGAAGGACCTATGGTTCCAAATATTCCACCTCAGGAAGCCAGTAAAAGGCTGCAGACCTTTCAGGTAAGAAAGTAAACTGCTGGTTTATAAACTAATTAGTTAAATCTGTTCGTGCTCATCATAAGAAGTTTAACAAATTATAATTTGCATATTCTGTGTAACATGTTATCTATAGTTTCTCTCACTTAATGTTTTCCCTAATGTGGAAGGATTGATTGATTGATTGATTGATCTGTAACCTTTCTTCATTTAACCATATTTTGTGAGCAGAAATTATCAATCTGAAGTAATAAAAGCAGTAGAAAAGGAAAGAGTCAATTACAACACCTTGATAATGGCTGAAGTCAGGTTACAAAGCAGTTATGAGCCAATCTTCTAATCTTTTAAGATCACATTTTTCATTAGATAATTGTCTTTCAACCTGTTATTTATTTGTTAATTCATACGTCCAAGAACAGTATTTTCTCTACTTTTAATCCTTCTTTTTTTCTTCAAGTTATAGTAACTTGAATAATACTTTTGTCAGTCTTACATACTGTATAGATTGTAGAAAGTAAATTCTAAGTTTGTGAAAAGCACTGAATGATTAACAGAAGATTCTTAACCCCTGTAATGCACTATTATGTTATGAAAATTGGGTGTTTCTAGTTAAATTTGCTGTATTTCTTGTTTCACCAAGAGAATGCTCTGTACTTTTGGATTCTAGTTGCAAAAATCACATTTCTTTCTATTTTTGCTTGGAGATCATGTCTTTGGACAGTAGTTATACCTTGAAAGTAATTGTGTTATTTGGCACTCCAGTGTTTTTCTTCTGGCTATATATTTGTTTAGATAAAAAATGTTTTCAGATATTTTACATGTACTTCTAACAGAATTAATAGAAGTTTAAAACTGTTTAACTGTTTACTTTTAGGCAATTTTAAATTCTAACCTATAAACTTATATTTTCATTTGGTCTGTATGAAACAACCAGGTTAACTTTGACGAGCTGTGGAAAAAGTTTATCACGTACTCGGCTGGCGAACGGTTGTTTGGATTGCCTGTCACGGAGTATGAAATTTTGCATAGAGTCAGGTAACTGTGGAAATAGGCCTGTCTTGAATGGGTGTGTTAGAAAGCCTTAGGCTTACACCAAGGGTAGAAATATTACAATATACAAGCTTTCCATTTTGTCGAATAAAATAAATACTTAATTAAAAATTTTAAAGTTCTGAAGAGTTTGTCAATAAATTATATTTATTTATTATTGTAACATAATAATACTAGAGGATTTTACTGTGTATAAATGCTATATTAATGAGCAATAAGTCTTGTTCTAGACATATAGGTAGAAATAGAAATATATATATATATAAATAGATAAGTAAACAGTATTATTTATTAAGGTAAGGTAGAAGGTGAAGAAGAAAATTTAAGTAAAAGCCACTCTATCATGACATATGAAGAATTTAATTACAGCTTTTATGAAAATCTGAATTTTTTGAGCAGCTGTGCAAATGATGATCAGATTCTAAAGTTTTTTCACCAGCCATTTCAATAGTTTGATGATGATTCACACCAGATGAGGATCTCACTGTTTCTGGCTGGTTTTAGTTCAGATTCAGAGAGTGCTTCTAAGTAAATTCACTGTTGGTTTCCACTTGCCATGTTCTGCTTTGCACTGCAGATCCAGCTCAGGGCATATAACCTAGGTTTCTTTTGGACTAATGGGAGTTTTGGAGAACTAGGCAAAAGCAAAATTTCCCCCAAATATGTTTAGTGAGGATATTAGATTCTTAGCACCAACCATCTACTCTTTTTTTGTGGATTTTTTAAAATGAAGTATTGTTTTCTACATTAAGAAACATAATCTAATTGTCTACCTCTACTTTTGGTATTATTATTACATATATAATGTATTTAAATATTGTGAGATGTCCAAAGAGCTGATTGAAATTATTGGTATAATTGCTTTTTTTTTTTCCCAGGAAGGAGTTAGGCTTGCTTCAGAAATTGTATGGATTATATGACACTGTAATAAGCACTATCAATGGTTATTATGACATACTTTGGGCAGAGATAGATATTGAAAAAATCACTTCTGAACTTATGGAGTTTCAAAGCAGGTATGTTTAACATAAGAATAGTAACAGATGTTAAATGCCTTAAGATTTAGGTGAGTTCAGTAGAGCCATTGATATATTTATAAAAGCTTCCATGAATAAGGTTTATCATAAAAAATAAGATTATTCAGGAACGAATGAAATAACACCATGCTTTTAGTTAACCAGCTTTTATCTGTAGCTTTTATAATTGAAGGGCATACAATCAGTCTCGTTAGCTAAACCAACCAAAAGGTTAGGAGGACTGAAATTTTATTTGTAAAAGGTAAGTTCTTCAACTTGGTTGATTAGCTCATTGATTTTAAGTTTCAAATACAAGAATAAGAGGTGCAAAATTCTTTCCCCCACAGAGAAAGGCAGGCAGGTGTTAAACATCCAGTTTGACACCAAGCAGGGAGCTGAACCAACATGAATTAATCGGCAACCAGCCAGCACTGACATAGCTCTAAGCCACACACACACTGTTGTATCGTTCCTGATTACTGGGAATATGAAATTATATCAGTGGGAGCTAGAGAAACAAGTGATAAAGGATGCAAAAACAGGGCTTTATTGTTTTTCCTGGTAAGGCTATACTTTATCATTTGCAATGGGACATTCCTGTGGTAGGTCACCTGCTCAGTTCTTGGTGTGTCAGCACTTTAAAAGTGTGGTCAAGGAGATGGATATTTATTTACCTGTTGTCAGGCTTTTTTCCACATTAGAAGTATATCATTTTCATTAGTGAATGAGTTCAGAACTTCTAACCAAAAGTGGAGGAGGCAGTCATATTTATCTTATTTTCATGTCTGTCTCCATATTGGTATGTTAATAAGTGCCATGTGTATTACTGGTATTTAAATTGAAGAAAATATTATATTTGCACAAGGATTTAATATGTGAAATTTAAATAATTTTTCTTTGTTTTTTTCTCTTCCAGTAAAGAGTTTCTGATGATAATCAGCAGATAACTATGTTTTAATGGAAATTACAGTTTTTGTGGGTTTTTTTATTTGCAAAAAAAATATCAGTTTGAGACTATTAAATATCATGACTTGTAAGTAGGGCATTTGTATTAATTTTTTTCCCAGACAAGTAGGCTAGCTGACATAGAAAATGTTGACCTCAATAAAATCCACTTCATATCTCCTTGTTTAAATTATTGTTTAAAAAATTCTATTTTGACAGAAGAGGCATTTACTACTGTATCACTTTATTTTAACTGCAGGTGCCGTAAACTACCTAAAGGCCTCCACCACTGGCAAGCATTTTCAGATCTCAAGAAAAGAATTGAGGATTTTATTGAGTGTTGTTCTTTGCTGGAAATGATGTGTGACAAAGCAATGAAGCAAAGACACTGGGATCGTATTGCTGAAACAACAGGACATCCATTTGATATAGAATCTGAAACCTTCTGCCTTCGGAACATCATGGAAGCACCAATTCTTCAAAATAAAGAAGATATTGAGGTAGGTACATACATTTTCCCCCTCCTTGTTCATTTTATATTGTCATCAAAAATAATGTGATGGCTTATAGAATGGTTACCCTCTTGAAAATAATTACTTCCTTTAAGTCCTCAACTCTCAGTCAGACCACACTAGTCTAAAACAATTTTTGTTTTTTTAGAAGTTCTTACCTATGTAAGTATTGATAGAGGCAGCAGCTGAAATTTCTAGATACTTATTTTTAGATAACCTCTTCACATTCTCCCTGCCATTATTTTTTTTTATTTTCTTAGCTCTATTTAAACAGGAAAAAAACCCCTCAAATAAAACTTGACATGATCATGGTTACCTAGTTTTTTACCTTTGTTGTTGCTTTATAGTTTTATAGATAAATCAGAAAATTTAGATGAAGACTTCATGTTTAATAATCTTTAATATTAAGATTTTCTAGATGATTATGCCTTCTTTTGAACCACACAACTTCAAAAAGGCACCCCATATAACTTGTGAAAAGTTGATAGGGTTTCCATGTTTCATATGGTAAAGACATGCAAAAACTTGTATCTATGCTTGATTTATATAGAAGCATTCCAAGGTGATCTGCTTAATTTTGAATTAAGGTCTGATTTCAATAGAACATTGGACTTGACCTCTCCAACTTAAACTATTCTTAGATTTTGTGATTCTATTACTGAAATGTGGTAAGAGTCAGAGTTCATCTGGTGATGAGTCTATATCACTGCCCCTCCTCAGCCTTGTAGAAATTGTGATCCAAAAATCTTTTACAACAGAATAACAAAATGTGAAGCCACAGAAAATGTATATCCATCCATTTCCATGTGTGTTTATTTCAGTTATCCATACATACAATTTGAGTAAGTAAAATTTGTAGTGTGATATCTGCATTTTTTAATATTCTATCACTAGATGTGAAGTATTAGGAAAGATTTCGTTTCACAAGATTAGAGAGTCTAAAATGTGGTTCTTTCTTTGCAGGATATATGCATATCTGCTATGAAGGAAAAGGATATAGAAGCCAAACTGTCTCAAGTAGCTGAAATCTGGGGAGTCCAAAGTCTGAGCTTTTCACAGTTCAAATCAAGAGGAGAGTTACTGTTAAAGGGAATTGAATCAGCAGAAATTATGATACAGATGGAGGATAGTTTAATGATTCTTGATTCTTTGCTGTCCAACAGGTACTTGGAATTGTTAATGTATGGCATTTTTGCAAACACACTGCAATAGCAACAATACTATTATTCAGCTAAATCAGCAGAAAATTTGAATGAAATATATTTTTAATGAAAAAAAGTGTTACAAGGCCTAATGAAAAATATCCTTATGTGAAAGATTTTCATGCACCTTCAACCGAGACAAATTTTGTCTCAATATACTTGAATGTAATCAAGCTGGTAAAATCTTTCCATGAGGTTGTTCCTATTCTAAGTGAAATAAGAGTTAGTTTGTTCTGGGTGTGGGGTTTTTTTCACCATTGTAAGAATTTATTTTATAATAGTTTTATTTAGAATTAAATATTTTATGCTTCCTATCCTCTTTTAGATACAACACTGCATTTAAAAAGCAAATTCAAAGCTGGGTTTATAAACTAAGCAACTCTTCACGCATAATTGAAGAATGGCTGGTTGTGCAGAACCTCTGGATTTATCTTGAAGCTGTTTTTGTAGCAGGAGATATTGCAAAAGAGTTACCCCAGGTAAAATTTACAGTGCTTGCCTATTTTTTAGTTTTAAAATCTTTTTGTGCAATGATTTTCAACATATTATGCTTTGGTTTTCCTACATATAGGAAGCAAAGCGTTTTCAGAATATTGACAAATCATGGGTAAAAATAATGCAGAGAGCTCATGAAAACTCAAATGTAGTTGCCTGCTGTGTTGGAGATGATACCATGGAGCAGCTTCTCCCTCATTTACATGAACAGTTGGAAGTATGTCAGAAATCGCTTACAGGGTATGAATTCTTTGTTTTTTAATGCTTTATTAGATTGTAAATAATTTGTATGAAACATTAATTGCATTTCAATCTTACTTATACCCCTGCATAAAAAAAATTGCAACCTGAAATAGTTTAATAAAAAAATTTGTTCCATTTTAAAGATACCTAGAGAAGAAAAGACTGCTGTTTCCAAGATTCTTTTTTATTTCTGATCCTGCACTTGTTGAAATTCTTGGACAAGCAAGTGATTCTCATACAATCCAGGTACAAATGTAGTGATTTTTTTCTACTTATATAAAAAAGATTAGAATATGGAGGGACATTTAATAAAATGGGATGCAAACATTTTCTTTTTATAAAGTTTCCTTGAAAAAAAAAGGTTTCTTGCTCTCTGATCTTAACAAAATGTGAAATGATACCTGTAATTCAAAACAATTTTCAGAATTCAGAACACTAGAATATGATTTAATCAAGTGATTTGCTGGTGGTTTCTTTCACAACTAAACTGATAGAAGGGACCCTCTGAGGCTTTCCTGCTTTGCATATTGCAAAATTCATCCACCTACTCTGGATTGTTATTGAGGGTTGATTGAGATAGACCAGTTGATCTCTGCTGGATCATCCCTGGAAACTGTAAAAAAACAGAAGACAGAGATAAAGTTCTACACAACCATTTCTGTAATCATTACCTACAGATAGCCAGAAATTTATCTGTAGGTTCAGATGAACTTTTGCAGGATAACCTTATTTGAGATTTATTTTTTTTTCTGTTTCCTAATGCTAAATATTTACATTGAATAATTCCTGAATTATCCTTACAGCCACATCTGACTTCCATATCTGACAACATCAATGAAGTAGAGTTTCACCCAAAGGATTATGATCGCATACTGGCAGTCATATCAAGAGAAGGAGAAAAAGTTTCAGTAATTATCTGGTTTTTTTTTCTAGAAACATTAATAGATAAATAATTTTATTACTGAACAAAAAAGATGTATTGAGGTGAATTACTGTTATTTACAAATAAATATTTCAAGGATTGTTGTTAACAAGACTAGAATATGTCTTCATTAAATAAATTTCTTGGATATTAATTGAAGTAAAATCTGTAGCTGTCATGAATAGAAATTTAGTAACTATGTAGTATCTCATATTCTTGAACAGGAGGGTGGTAAGAATGTTCTATTCCATACCTTTTACTTTCATTAATTTTATAGTTGGACACTCCAGTGCTTGCGAAAGGACCAGTAGAAATTTGGTTGAAGACTTTATTGCAAGTTCAGCAGAAGTCATTGCATGGCATAATTAGGGCAGCATTTTATCAAATTAGTGACCCAGGATATCAGTTGCTGAGTTTTCTTAATCAGTTCCCAGCACAGGTAAGAATACGAGGCGTGGATGTGTGTGTGCGGTCTGGGTTGCATTTGGGGGCAGGTGCAAGGGAAAGAGCATGTGGGATTGCCTGTAGGAGGAAGTTTTCATAAGGGAAACAAGGGGAAGGATCTGGTCAGTAGAAGGCAATCCTTAATCACTTCAATTTTGTTACCCAGTATACAGCATAATATTTTTCTTGCCATCTGCTTTAAATTTAGTTTTTCTAGTTCTCTTGGAGAATATAAAGTAGAGCTTACATTTTCTGTAATGGATATTGAATCCCTTTCAGCTTCAAATAAAATTGCACTTGCAGATTGATTTCTCTCATAATTTAAGATTGCAAGAACTATGATTATGATTATTTATCTCATAATTTACAAGATTTACCTCCTAGTTCATATGTTTGTCACTTCGATAGTGCAGTCCTAGTACAAGGCTATGTTGAAGGATTTTAGAATCTCCTCCATCTTACTGATAATTCATAATTTTCATTAAAAAGTAATGAACTGTTTCCCATCCTGTAAAAATTCGGAATCTCAATTTGCTGATTTGTACAGTGCTGGGTGTAATTTTTAATAAAAATTCTGCAGATATTAAAACTGGCCTGTAGGTTGCTATTTTTTTTTTTAAATCAATGCATTTAAATATTTAATAGAATTATCCTAAAGTATTTATGATATAATTATGTGCTGTCTCAGCAGTGTTTAGTTGAAATTTTTCACTACCTTTAACAAATAAGGACTGTCTTGTTTGCGTGTCAGCAATTTTGATGTGGCTTTATTACAATCTGCAAAGATGTTTTTTCACATGTTGCTAATTCAAATGTTGTCATGTTCAAAAACCTGTTTGTGTTAGAAGGTTTGGTCAAGAAATTTTTACAAAGTAAAGCTGCATTACAGAAGAGAGAAGAAATTGGGCAACTTACAAATGAAGTATTTTCTTTAAACTGCCTTTTTCCTGGATCAGCCACTGCTGTTTAGGTAGCATGAAATAGTCACATCCAAATATTTATTTTATTTACTTTTTTGTTTTCTGTTGACTAATTTGTCATTCTAAAATTAATTCTTTTAGACTCTACTTATGATGTCTCACGATTTTAAAATCATCAGGCTATCTTCTAAAACACAAACTCTGTAATCATGAGCTCACTACAAGCATAGGGAGCCACAAAAGTATGAAGAGATGTTGAGTAAAATTTTTAGGGCTTGTTGCTTTGTGAATATAGAAATGTGGGGAATAAAGGTAATAAAGGGATATGGTGCTTGTCTATAATTTTTTGTTGTGGGAATTGTATATCAAAATAAATCTGAGACCTGTACAGCATCCTATAACTCTCTAGATTGATTTGAAAGCAAAATAACTTGCAGTTAAATGTTCACTAGGCTGTACTCTAGGCATGACAGAATATTAGAAGGCAAGCCATCCCGTGGTCAGTGAAAATGCACAGCCTTTTAATGTTTTTTAATTAGTTACAAATAGGCAATGGGAAATTTTCAGAAGGTCTTTTTTCCTCCGATCCAGTTTAGGTTTGTATTGCTGGAGTACTCTAAAGGATTGGAAGTGAAACTGACACTAGTCCTTAGTTTGAGTGTATCTCACTGTGTGACAAATGTTTGTAAAATTTGTAAGTGCCTTTTCAGCAAGCTGGGCAGGAGAGCCAATTAATTCAGGTGTGGTGTCCTACTGATATAGATTCATGCTGGATATAGTGATATTTTAGAACTGTCTACACCATAGTTTATTGTTCCTATTATACCTGAGGCTTCTGTAACACAGCTGAAGTTCAACAAGTGATTAGTTTGTATATTTTCCATGTATTGCATTCTTAGGTTGGATTACTGGGAATTCAAATATTGTGGACACGTGATGGAGAAGAAGCTCTGCACCATGCTAAGGATGACAAAAAAATCATGGATGTCACCAATGCTAGATTTCTGGATATTCTGAATACGTTGATTAGCCAGACCACACAGGATCTTTCCAAGTTTGAGAGAGTGAAATTTGAAACACTTATTACCATTCATGTGCATCAGCGTGATATTTTTGATGATTTGGTAAAGTATAGATATTGATTTCTGAAAGCTAAATGCACTTGATATCATAACACTCTTATGATATATGTATACCACATCATAATACTGTTATGATATATGTATACCACATATAAGTTATGTGTGTATGCACATATAAGTGAAAGATGTCCATAATCTCACCACAGTAAAAATAATACAATTTTGCTTAAACTAGAATAACATTAATTAGTTCTGTCAACTAAATATTTTTGCCAAATGTTTACACTTTTCTTGGAATATTTAAATTTTCCGTGCCTTCCCATAGAAATTTTTGGTAGAAAAAATTTAAAGTATTTCCTTCCTTTGAAAAACAGTATTACTACTCTTACTTGCACAACTTAAAAAGCTGAGACTGCTGAGGGTGTTGTAACTGTAACATAACTGCCTCATGACTTTACAGAATCTCAGCTGGCACATAGCTGCACGTTCCCAAGGAGACTACACAGCACAGAAAACAAAACCTACTAAAATCTGCAAATAGTTGCAATCCTATACTTGAACTTCTGAGACTGTGCTAAATTGTTGCTGTTCCTTTATTCTTCGAGGAATGGCATCCTTCATCACTGTTCCTCAGATATTTCCAGAGGCATTTTAGATTATACAGCATTTGCTTCTATGCCTCAGTCACATCCTTCCTTCATCACACCCTTTGTTGCAACGTGTTTGGTGGATTTAGTGGTATGGTGTTTGCATTTCTCACTCGTAAAGCAGACTGTCCTACCAAAGCAGTTGAAGATTTATTTGGTAACACAGATGTTGGGATGATCTGGTTACACGATCAAGATGTTTTTAATATCAGTTTAGCAAACATCTGAACATGTTATGTGATGCTTATTGTATTTAAGTTTACTCACGCAGGAACTTTAGTCTGAGAAATCACTCATTATTCACATACAAATCTGCATTTTATCACAATTGGTAAAGGCAATAAATGTAGCTGCTCGGTTATAACACTTCCTTTCTTTTAAGGTAAAAATGAACGTCAGAACACCAACTGATTTTGAGTGGTTAAAGCAGTCTAGATTCTACTACAAAGAGGATTATGATCACGTCATCGTAGCAATTACAGATGTTGATTTTATTTACCAAAATGAATTTCTGGGTTGCACTGATCGGCTGGTTATAACACCTCTTACAGACAGGTTAGAAAAACATTTCTAGATAAGGAGTTATTTTGAGATCTATAGTGTTTATTTAACATTTATCCTTAAAGAGATAAAATCCGAGATAAGTCCTGCGTGGGCTAGATCGTTCATGAAAACATTCTCACACGTTTGCTTAATATACTCTTTTAGAAAACGTAGAGTCTCACTAAAATATACATTTAGTAATTCTTTTATCACTGTCTAGTCCTAAGAAGAATGTTTAGTGACAGAAATTCATTGTTTTAAGGTGATATAGTAACATATACTTTAGCAGTATACTGAAGAGAAGATTTGGTCAAATATTTCAAATTTTGAAATGGGAGAATCTCTAAAGATTCTATGGCTTCTTTGAAAGTCTTAGAAAAAGTCCTAACTATATGGACTCACCTTCCATTCTTCTGTAGTGAGACAAGTAAATGGCCATTTTGTTTCAAATGTGGCTTAACAAAGAACTACATTTCTTTTTTCCTCTTGGGAGTTTCTTTGCTTCCTTCCTTTTCCAAATTCTTTCTCCATTTGATCCTTTCTTGAGATATTACTTTTAACCAAATGGGAAAATTGAAGACCAAGAGATACTTCAGTTGCAAAAAGATCCCCTCGATAAATAAAAATAACTTCCAACCTACAATAATTTACTTTGGTATCTATACGATGTGTGTGCTTCTATGACTTTTTGAATAACTTTATTTCTCCTGAAGAGGTAGAGCTGCTATTGTGGCAACATGGAAAGTTCAATAGATTTCTGCAGCAAACTGTATTGCCCTCATCAATTGAGTATTTTTGAGACAAAATTGTTAAAATCTACCCCAAAATTGATTGAAGTAGAACTGCATGGATAAAGCCTTCCTGTCACTGCTGAGTTTGTTAATGCATAGAAAGCAAGAAAGTTCCTGCAGTGCGAGTTGGGCATAATAAACTACAGTTATTCAAACTGAACTGAGGAACTGGTTAGCTATAAAACTCTGTTCAATTATGAATTAAAAGCAGAAATACTTCAGTTAGAATGTGTCCAAATTATGTTTATTTGACAGTGAAGTTGCCCCATTGCTTAATTCCTTTAGCATTACTCTTCCATACATTGCCATGAATCAAAATCTTAACTATGGCTCAAATATAAGTAAACTGTAGCCTAGGCCTTTTAAGACTTCAAAAAAAAGGGTAAAGTTTAGGGTCCTTTTTTCCTATAATTGTAACTATTTCTCACCCACAACTGGGAAAGGGGCCATCCATATGTCCTTATTCTTTCACACTTGAGGATGTAGTCAAAGGTAACAACAGGTTAAGAGTATGATGACATAGCAGAAGTCAGCAGCAGAATGTGTTCTTTATAGCTGCCAATAAACTTAATGAGAAATACCTTTATGGGATATGCATTGATTTTTAGCTTGTTAACACCAGGGATTGTTTCTTTTGTTGTTTGTTTGATTTGTTTGGTTGTTTTTTTTTCTTTCATAAGTAACGTTTAAATACTATATTTTGTGTCTTTTACCTCTCTGAACTTCTTGCACTGAAATCCATGGAACTGCCTTATAAAGAAGTAGCCTTTCTGCATAGGGGCTGTAGAATCTATTGCATAACCTGATCTGTATTTTATATGTATGCACTTGCATCTTTAATATAATTGAATTGATTAACATCAATTAATATTTGTAGGTGCTATATAACTTTAGCGCAAGCTTTGGGAATGAACATGGGAGGAGCTCCAGCAGGACCAGCTGGAACTGGTAAAACAGAAACAACGAAAGACATGGGAAAGGCTCTGGGAAAATACGTAGTAGTATTTAACTGCTCTGATCAAATGGACTTCAGAGGCTTGGGTAGGATTTTCAAAGGTAAGATGTCCTCAAGTAGGGTAGAAGAGACTTCCACAGGTCATTTAGCAGGTGCAGGTTGAGCAGTGTGCTCAGTACCTTTTTCATGTTGGGTTTTGACTGTCTCCAGAGCTGGACATTCTGCAACACCTCTGATCAAGTGTTTTGACCATTCTCATTTTCCCACTTTTTATACTTCCCCTGACTTGGAATCTTCCACATAGAAACACGTGTCCATTGTCTCCTCTTCTTCCTCTGCAACTCTGAGACAAGCCTGGCTCCAGTTTCTCAGTGCATCCTGTTATCAAGTTGTAACAGCAATAGGCTTTTTTCTTCAGGCTCAGCAAATGCTGTTCTCTCAGCCTCTCCCTCTGTGTCATGTCCTCCCTCCAGCCACTGACCATCACAGCAGCCACTTGGAGCACTCACACAAATATATCAAAGTCTCTCCCCTACTGGGAAACCTCAAAGGGAGCATGGTACTTCAGCTTCTATCTCACAAGTGCAGAGCAGAGGTGAACAGTGCTATGCCTCACCCTGCAGGCTGCACTCTTGCCCAGTGTGCAGCTGCCCTCCCTTGTTACAAGGGTAGAGCTCTGATTCATGCTTAGTTAGTTGTTAAATGGAACAGCAGGTCATTTTCTGTAAAACTGCTTTGCAACCGGTCAGCACAGAGCTTGTACTGCATGGAGCTCTTCTGTTCTAGGTAAGGGACTTGAACTTCATGAGATTTCTATCATCTCTTGTTTTTCAGAGTAATGGTATTGTATGTATTGGGAAGCAAGGGGCGTGAAAGTGGCTAAAGCTGTGTGTTTATAAACATATTGCCCATTTAAAAGTCATTAAAGTTTTAGAAAATCTTTGACTGACAAAATTAATGACAGAATGTCTTTTAAAGGGATTAAGCCTTAACTATACAACACAAATAAACACTGAATGACTTGCATAAATTATTCACAATTAAATAACAAGCTTTCAGTATACATGAAAGAAAAACATGGCTTACTGGTATTTTAATATCATTTAGGGAAAAAAATGCTGTTAGAAACTTTCTTACAAAACATTGTGAAAAGAAAAACAATTCTCTTGGGCACTACTACATATGTCTTGCTTTTCCAAACAGAAATCAGGCAACTGTGAAAATAATCCTGTACAAAAATATTCTTGTTATTAATATAGTACTTCTAGATTTCTCTTTTCATTTATTTTTCTTCCTCTTGTTTTCTCTCTTTCATAAACATATCCACACTTTGAATGTTGTTGATATCCTGTACTATTACATGAGAAACTTGTTTAGTGGGTACTTCAAATGGTAAAATAAAAACCATTACTTTTTTTGGTGACATCTAGGAGTAATGTTTTGTAGGTCTAAGTCACTTGTTTTTAATTTTTTTGACTAACAGTGCAGCTTTTTGGAAATAATTGAATGCCACTCTACAATAAAAGGCTACATTCACAGAATGATCTGTAAAAAATATTTTCCAAATGCCTCAATTTATCAAAATATTTTTTTTCAGACTTTGATTCACTTTAAGCACTGTGCAGAAATCAGCCTTTATTAATTCAGACAAAGATGGAAATAGGGGGATTGAAGGAAAGTAGGCCTTGACCACAGGGTAATAAATAAAACTAATATGATTTAATTATTTGCAGTAAAAGTAATTTAGCTCAGATATTCAAATATGCATGAAGGACAAGAGATAAAACTTTTTTCTTTCCCCATTTTAGGTCTTGCACAGTCTGGATCTTGGGGATGTTTTGATGAATTCAACCGAATTGAGTTGCCTGTCTTGTCGGTAGCAGCACAACAAATCTATATTATTTTAACAGCAAGAAAAGAGAAAAAAAAGCAGTTCATTTTTGCTGATGGAGACTGTGTAGATTTGAATCCAGAGTTTGGAATTTTCCTAACTATGGTAAGTGTAGCAATAACTTTAAAGTGACAAATTATACTACATAGAGGTTAAGCGACAAGGTGAAGATAAGTGGTTTTATTAATAAAATGATGTCAGTATAGAATTAGACTGAAGTGCAAAACACATAAATAATATGATTATTCATGGATGGCATGCCTTCATCTTGACTTTAATACAATTGAAAGGGTTCAATGTCCCATCATTGCTGTATTGCTATTCACCATGCAGCTAAGAGTTTGACGAAACTTGCAGAATTCTCTGTGCTGAGGGGACTGAAATACTAATGCGCTCTACTACCATATCTTATATAATTCTTATAATAATGCATTAATAATGCACTAATGCTTCAATGATATTAACATATTAGTAGTTTAATAGTATTAATGAAAAAGATACTGCAGGGAGTGGGGAGAAAAGGACATTCACTGAAAGGGGATATAGGAAAAATAATTTTCAGGGCCACACGCCTTGACTAATGGGTACCTACACGGATATGTAAAAATTCTTTAATCTCCCAGAATATTAACTTTTAGAATATGCTGTCTTGTTGCCCTAGGATTCTTGAGGCTTCATAGCACTGTTTGCTGCAATCTCATGGGCAGGAAGTTTTAAAGTGTACGTTTCCCAATGCCAAGGCAGATGGCAATCTGAAGTAAAGATTACTTTAAATAAAGTAAATAAAGTAAATATTTACTAATAAAGTAAAGATTACTTTATGGGAGATTAAAATTATAATAATTTATGGGCAAGGCTTTTAACTCTGAAGTGCTCTAAGCATTTATACATACATTTATTTTTATTGAACAATAAAAAGGCAGCTATTTTGACTGTTGTAAATAATTATTTATAAATTTTGACTGTTGTAAATAATTATAAAAAAATGCACAATGATTCATTATGTTTTCTTATTTAGAATCCCGGATATGCTGGACGTCAAGAACTACCAGAAAATCTCAAAATTCAGTTTAGAACTGTCGCAATGATGGTTCCAGATCGACAGGTATAATTCCTGACTAAACTGAAAGGAAAAATGTATTTTAATTTGCTGACCTGTCTTCAAGAGAAACTAATGAAATTTCCAAAAATATTTGTATTTCAGATAATTATAAGGGTTAAACTTGCAAGTTACGGATTTATTGATAATGTGGTCTTGGCTAAGAAATTCTTTGTTCTTTATAAACTTTGTGAGGAGCAGCTCACTAAGCAGGTAATATGTATTCCCTTTCTCTTTGTATTCACACAGTAAATCCTCCTACTTTTCATGTTATGCAGATTGTTTCTGAAACATCACTTCCATACCTTTTACAAAATATTGAATTAGTTTAAATATAATTTAAACAAATACCTATGTAAAAATTCTGAATAAATTGCTACATTAATTAATGAATATGTAGTTGTATATGCACCCTTTTTTGTTAAAAATTATGATTTTCAGTTAGTTGCAATGCATGAGGTTCTCTGCCTAAACATGTCAGCCAGACAAAAATTATCCTAGTCATATAAATTGTCTGTAAGAATTATCTAGGGCTAGGCTAAGTAGTTGGAAATTGTAAACTGGAAACCACAGGAGAAATGTCTAGTCTGATTTAAGTTGCTTATGTCCCCACAGCTCTGCTTTGATCTGAAGTCTATGCTTTAAGATGCCTTAGTTAGAAAGACATGGTATAGAATGGAACTTTTAGTGTTTTAGAACCCTGCTGTTCACAGCTATAAAATATTTGCTATATGGCATGATAAATGGTTAAATCAATTAAATTTAAATTAGAAAAGAAAAACCTTATAGCATGCACACATCTTCCTGAAAACAACTTTATTACCCTTCATTTATTTGAACAGAATAATTCCTAAACAACAGCAACAATTCCTATTTTCCAGTCAGGACAACTGTACTGTACAATATGCAAGTAAAGCTTGATATATTGATGAAATAAAGCTAGAGAACTTGTTACTGATACATAAGCCTTCCACTCTCTAGGTCCATTATGACTTTGGTCTGAGGAATATCCTTTCAGTACTGAGGACTCTGGGAACTCAAAAGAGAGCCAGGCCAACTGAAGGCGAATTAAGTATTGTTATGAGAGGGTTAAGAGATATGAATCTTTCTAAGCTGGTAAGAAACTAATTTAATATTTTAGCACTATGTAGAGGCAAGCCTAGTAGATATTCCACGGGTTTTGTATGAGATTAGAAAAAAATGTCAACCATTCTTTTCTTTAAAAATTGAAACACGGTAACTTACATGTTATCGTTAAACAACATATAGAGTTTATTAGACTTGTAAAGAGTGTTCATTATGCAAATGTTCAAATAGGTCAATAGTGGCTTACCTATGCATGTGACTTTCAGTGTACTGACTTGTGCCCTGACTGACCACTGTACCATAAGTAAATTGAATAACAAGTATCCACTAAATCAGAATTTTTAGGATTTCTTTCCAGATAGGGTGTTCTTTCCAATATATGCAGCAAGTGGTTAATAAACCAATTTTATAAATAGATTCCAGTGTCTACTCAGTGGCAAATCTCTTTCATTTCTGAATTTCTCTTTTGCATGGCTTGTGGATGACATTTTCAAAATGCTGTTTTTGTAGTAAGCTCTCCTGTTAGCTGTCTGTAAGCATCTGTATCAACAAAGTGCATTATTACTGCTTGTTCCTCTAAAACAGAGACTAATGTTGATTTGGAAACATTCTTTGGATAATCTTTCTTTAAACATTGAATAACATTTTTTGTTTCAGATAGATGAAGATGAGCCTTTGTTTCTCAGTCTGATCAATGATCTCTTCCCGGGGTTGCAGCTGGACAGCAGTACCTATGATGAGCTTCAGGCTGCAGTAGCTCATCAGGTTGAAGAGGCAGGATTGGTTAACCATCCACCATGGAATCTTAAACTTGTTCAGGTAAAACTTTTTTTTTCTAAAACGTTCTTCGCAATCGGGAGGCAGAACAACGTGTTCGTGGCTGAGCCACTGCCTTATCCAAGAACCTGCACATCCAATATGGGAAAAACTGAAGGCTGTGTGTACACCCCACTGAAGAAGACCAATGCAAAAGACTTGCACTGTGGTGCCTGTAGGTCTTGGTCCTGGACTGATACATGCCTTTATTCAGCTTGCAAAGGAACAACTTGATTCATCTTACAAGATTTTGTCACCCAGGAGGACTACCACTATTTTGTGCCATTCAGTTCATTCTTACTTGTATAGGCAGACTGACACTTCCACAGCAAACCTAATGCTAATATTACAAGACAAATAGAAATTTCAGTAGAGAACTCTCCTGAAAATAAAACCCATACACAGTTCTGGAGAAAATGCAGTTCCCATGTTTATTTCATATACTCAACACTGTAGTGATTAATCATACTTCGGTTGCATTTATATTTTGCAAATATTAATTTTTCCTTTTGGATAATACAGAAAACCCTTTTTTTAATCTGCTAAAACTATTTTCAGTTGCTTTAAACAGTTTAGATGAGGTTTAGTTCTATGGCCTCTTTATAGTAATCTTGCTTAGTTCTAAGAAGATTAGGAACTGAAAATATATACTATTCCACAAAAAACTAAAATTCAGCAAAGGCATGCAAAGTTCAATCCTGAGCATATAACTTGTATGTCTAATAGATCTTAATCACTAATAAGTGCAAGGAAAAATCTTTCTGAAGCATGCATTTATTTTTATTTTGAATTTTTAAATTGAAATATTTTATTTTGATTTTGTTAATAGTTGTATGAAACTAATCTAGTACGTCATGGGTTGATGACACTTGGACCTAGTGGATCTGGAAAAACAACAGTCATAACTATATTAATGAGAGCACTCACAGAATGTGGCCAGCCTCACAGGGAAATGCGCATGAACCCCAAAGCTATTACTGCTCCTCAAATGTTTGGAAAACTAGATGCTGCAACTAATGACTGGACAGATGGAATCTTTTCTACTCTGTGGAGGAAAACGCTGAAAACCAAAAAGGGTATGTAAATATTTTTCATGTGGCATCATAAAAATTTGTCTTGAATGATATATTGAAAAAAGCGTATTTAATTCCCAGATGTTGCTCTTGAGGAAAACTATCGAAAACAGAGATAAGGTTACAGGTCACCTCTTAAGAAAGGACACCAGTTTAAAAATGTATTATTTCAGTAGTATATCTACATTAAAAAAATTATTGTTTTCTTGCAACTTCAGTTTTACAGTGTAGATGTGTCATTTTGAAGCTGATAAATTATAAATTAGATTAACTTGTTGTACTAGCACAAATTTTTAATTATGTTATTCCCATGGTTTTACGTACATTGATTGCCCAAATTTGTATTTCAGTATTTTGGAATTGGCATACTGAAATTCCTTTTCACGGTGTTTCATTTGTATATGAAAAAATAAATATATTTTTAAAAGGGAATGCTTCTACAGAACTTTCCTAGAAAGATGTTAATTTTATAAGATAGTTGAATTTCTTGCATTGGAAATGCCTATGTTTTCACTGTTGGAAATCTTCTATATTCCAAATGAAGCCAGAATTCTAAAATTTAATTGCCAAATTTACATCTATATTTATATTTCAAAATAAAAGAAAAAAACTAGATTTAAAAAAAAAAAGATGAGTGAGCATATTTTTCATTAACTTGAGAGGGATATGTGAATATTAAATTTCTCTTGCTTAGTTGCCCAAAGAACCAGTATTTTTGTGACAAAATACTAAATTCCCCAACCTCCCTGTGCCTCCCTGGAGTAGGTTTTGGGGCAGGAGGAGGAAGAGTTAGATTAGGTAATGAAGAAAGAGGTTGAATCTTGGGGAAGAAAAGGGAGTAGGGGAAAGGCATTTGTGGTGGTTGTCTTTGCTTCTCGTCATCCAAACCTAAGTTAATTTGCAAAAAAAACCTGTCAAGTGATCTCCCTGTCTTTATCTCAACCTGCAAACATTTTCACCTTATTCTCTCCCTCTGTCCTGTGGAGAGAGAGAGAGAGAGAGAAGCACAGTTTCTATCTGGTAGCCAGCCAAGGTAACAAATATTCAACACTATAAAGATCTATTTTTGCCCTCAGTTGCTACTAATTGTTTCAAAAATATGTCCTTAACTAAGTATGCAATTTATTCAGTAATGAGCATCCATGGAAATGGCAGAAATTTATAAATAAAATAAATTTTTATACATTTAAGTTCAAAACCATCTTTTGTATACTTATTTTCTTGTTTTTATCAGCAATGTGATATGAACTATCTCTCTTTTAATTATTTTTTTCCAGGTGAAAATGTGTTTCTGATTTTAGATGGTCCTGTAGATGCAATCTGGATTGAGAATTTAAATTCAGTTTTGGATGATAACAAGACCCTTACTCTAGCAAATGGAGATAGAATTCCTATGTCTCCTTCATGTAAACTGTTATTTGAGGTCCACAACATTGAGAATGCCTCTCCAGCAACAGTTTCTCGAATGGGTATGGTCTTCATCAGTTCTTCTGTCCTCAGCTGGAGACCAATATTACAAGTAAGATAATCATTGCAGGCTGCTCTTTGTTACACCTTGCTATACATTTTACACAGAACATTTTTGTGAATGTTTCTTTCAGGCATGGCTGAAAAAACGTTCTGCACAAGAAGCTGAACTTTTGCAAAGTTTGTATGACAGAATCTTTGAACCAGCATATGTATATATGAAACTAAACCTTAACCCNAAGGAGTTTAATTTCTAGATAAACAACCTATTGGAAGATAGGAAATGCATGACTGGATTATCAGTTCTTAGGAAGGAGAGGTTATCACTGATCCTGAGGCACCTTTGCTGGGATCAGTGCTGTTCAAAATGTTCATAAACAACTTGGAAAAGTTTTAGGTGAAGAAATTTATTGACGATAGTAGATTATTCAGGGTATTAAGGATGAAACAACTAACCATGAAGAACTTCAGACAGACTTTATGAGACTGAATAAATAGGTAATAAAATGGCAAATGAAATTCAGTGAAGATAAGCATGAAGGAGTTCACACAGGAAGAAAACAAACTGTTCAATGCCGTGAATAACAGACCTATGGGACATCTTGCCAAAGGTTGTAATAGACAATAAAAGTTTATGTAGGCTTAAGACCATTCTTGATATTTTCAGGGTGGAAAAAACCACATAGGATTATAAAACAAGAAAAAGTGTGCATTGTTCAGAAAGTCACAAGACAAAGAGAGTACCAACAGGAAATGCTACCCCAGCACCACCACAAGCCAAGAGAGATTTTTTTGCTTTTCTCCACTTTTGGTCACTATTGCAAATGAGATGCTGGGCAAGCATTAGAAGTATGTTTTACTGTATTACTTCCCACCCCAAGTATGAGATGCAAGACAGCATAAGGAGTACTAATTCCAAGAGCTGACTGAAAATCTGTTTCACTGTTAAAAAGACTTATTTTGAAACAATGAGCTGGACAGAAGGGGAGTTGAATGGGGTTACCTAAGACAGTCAAACATCTGAATGCCTAAGCAGCATCACAGAATTGTAGACAGCAAGTTACTGTTTTTCTAGAATCTGGACTCTAGTTTCTTAGAAACAGAGTGAAGCAATCACATAATAGAATAATATAATCTATTTTTTAAAAAACAAAAAAATAGAAGTTTATGTGATAGATACACAAATTGACCATAATTGAGATAAATGCATCAGACACATGCTGAAAATTCTTCCATGCTTAAAACCAGAAAGAAATGGCCACAATTCACCTACACTTGGAGTTCTGAATATTATGAAGTCCCTTACAAAGCTGTTTTGTTCCCCTAGCTCATAAATAACATTTATTATGTAAGCATAATTTAAAAGCATAATTGATGATCAGATTGCCTAAATAATTTTGAAAATTTTGTCCAGTTTTATATAGCTATCTTTAATAAATTTTATTTGGTTTGTAGTTCTGAATTTTATGTTTGTTTTTTTTTGTAATCTGTGTTTATTTAAATTTTGAGTATATGTAAATAATGCACGTGCATACATATATAGGTAAATAACAGGTGATTATATAACATTTTCTAAATGCATATTTTAAAATATTTTCAGTCAATTAATCTTCTGGAGGGCTTGATTCCTTTGAAGGAAGAACGTGGTGTATCACCTACACAGAATCTCCATAAATTGTTCATCTTTGCAATAATGTGGAGTTTGGGTGCCCTTCTGGAGCTGGACGCTCGAGATAAACTTGAAGCCTTCATCAGAGCTCATGATAATAAATTAGACTTACCAAAAATCTCCCCTGGCACTAATCAAACGATGTATGAGTTTTATGTTAGTAAACACGGTAAGAAAAAGAACCAATATTGCTTTATATGCTGTCATTTTAAAATTTTGTTACTCCTGCAGTCCTTATTATACAATCATATGAGTTGTGTTGGTCAGAGACAAGAGATAGAGTGCCCACTGCTAACCTTTTCTTATTTCTTTTTGTTTTAATTCTTTCTTACAAATTACTCTTCTAGCAATTTAGCCCACCTACAATTTTTAGATAATTTGTGTTTAGGCTGGTTTAGTCTAACCTAGTATTATTTTAATTTTCTTACAGCTGGTAATTATGGTTAAAGGAATAAAATCTGATTTTAATTTTGCTTAGCAATTATTTCTCATGTCTAATAATTGGGCATAAGTCTGAGAGGTTCTAGAATTGTAAGAATAGTGAGATATTGTGATTCTTGATATTTTGAATAGTGTGCTATTTTCCACAACAAATTTTTTAGTTTAACTAGCACACACAACCAATGTCACAAAAACCTTACTGTTATGACTATGTTCTCTTCCAAAGAAATTAATTTCTCTCATATCCAAATTCACTTTTTTTTTTTTTGCCAGCAACATTGATTTAGTGTATTCATATGCAATCCATATTCTCATGTTCTGTAATTTTTCACCAGCAGTGTGAGAATTAGTTTCTAGGTAAACATTCCTTGGGATTTTTATTTAGGTAAGTATATATAAATTTAAGAAATATGTCTATATTTAGTAGGACTGTATAGTAATTACAGGTCATGACTAAGAATATCTTTTGTTATGTGCATTTTTTAGCTGGATTTGAGAAAATATATCCCTTTTTAAACTCTGTAGTATTTTACCTATAACATTTATTTTTAAAAATTATTTTAATTTTGAAATGTTGAACATGATCTAAACATCAGGAATTTTTTTTTTTTTTGTCATTTCAGGTAACTGGGAGCATTGGAGTAAAAGAGTTCAGGAATTTGTTTATCCAACAGATCATGTCCCAGACTATGCATCTATTCTGGTCCCAAATGTTGATAATACCAGAACTCAGTTTTTGATAGACACGATTGCAAAGCAAAATAAAGTAAGTACAAGATTATTTATTTAAGTATATACTGACCATATGAAATAAATAAAAAATTACTTAAAAAGTAACTGAATTTCCCAATCATTCTTCATCTTCTCTGTCTCTAGTCAGTGCTTCCCAGGTGCATCATTGTGTTATTTTATTTTAATTTTATTAACATGGATCCTCTCTAATTATTTCTGTATATGAACAAAACTTTAAAATATAAAGGAAGGAATTTACAAGAAGCCTTCTTAGGGTCATCCACTAAAAGAGACTGTTGCAGTGGATGTGTTGGAAACTGGAAGTAATCAAGCAACTGGAAGAAAATCCTCTGGCACATTCTTGTTTCTTCCTTTCTCTTTGACTCTGCAAAAAATTTTCTTAGATGATCCATGTGGGATGAAAAATATGATTTCAATACATATGGAGACACAGGAAAAACCTATCAGAAAAAATGTATCATTTAAAAATAGACACAGAAATTATTATTTTCTCAAAAATAAGTCAGTTATGCATATATAGATATAATTTTTGATATTGCTTACATGATTTAAATATCTGTTGCAGGCTGTTTTGCTCATAGGAGAACAGGGTACTGCAAAGACAGTCATGATTAAGGGATATATGAAGAGATATGACCCAGAAGAGCATTTGTCAAAAAGTCTAAACTTTTCATCTGCCACAGAACCATTTATGTTTCAGGTAAAAGTCTAGATTTTAAAAAATCTTGCCTACTATTTCCTTCCTAAGTGTATAAAGGGTACTTAGTTCTGATTATAAGTGATTTAGAATTAAATTCTAAAGATCTTTTTCCTCTAAGTCACTTCAACACTTCAGAAAATTCTATTAAAAATAGTTTTTGCAGACCAGAATAAAACACAGCCACTCACGTAGAGATACATATATTCATTATTTCTGTGTGGCTTTTCTTCATGGAATTCTAAGAACCAATTTTATTTCTGAAGACCTTTGATTTTCGTTTTGGATTTTGGGTTATACTTTGGGGTTTTTTCCCTGATTGTTTACTATATTGCTTTAATTTTTATTTCTGTTAAATAAAGAAGAGATTTCAACTTATAGATAATTTTATTTTTCCTCAGCTTAGGAGTAACTGCAGCATCAGAAATTCAATCTTTAAAGATAACTTTGTAAAAATTTCTCTTTCCCAATGTAACTGATAAAAATCCATACAAATGGGAAAAAATGCTATACACAGTTTTCTCAAGTTATTGAAAGGATATTTTATAACACTATGCTATGATTTGGTATTACTAATTTGCTAGGGTGTGAGTCTGTAAGTTGAATTGGCTTCATCACCAATTCAATTGTTGAGTTCATGGTGACAAACCTCTGGTAGGAAAAATAATTCATTCTGGAATATTTCTTGATTGAAAAATCTATTTGTGGAATAGGTCTTACAAACTCCATTCTGAAATCAGGCCTATTTTCTAAGAAGCTAATAAAAGTTTATTAAGAAAATAGTGAAAAATAATGGATTATTCTCCTATTTTTTAAAAAAAATCCAGGCTCACAGAATGACTGCTGAGTTTTTCCCACCAGGTATTCTCATGTGTGAGATCTCTGGTCGTAGTTTGTGCCAAAATGAGACCGAATAAGGCAGCCATCATTTCATGCATGCAAGACTTATTGAACAGTCAGCATCTCTGTCCCAGTGTCCTTTACCAAGCGTGTTATGGGTCCTGAGAACATTAAGGTCTTGAAAACAAAGCCCAGACTTGCTCCTCTCTGGTCCAGAGGGGGTGTGAGAGGACCTTGGTGTGTCCTGTCTGCTGCAGACCTGTGGCACCTCGGAAGAGGGGCTCTCTGAGCAGCTCAGCACATGGTTCTCTGCTGGTTTCCAGGGGAGAGATGGAGCAGAAACAGCTTAAATGCTTCTAATCACTTAAAAGGGTTACACTCAAGATATCGTTTTTTTAAATTTCGAGTCACCGTTCTGAGGATATTTGAAAGATTGGGTGATTTTGGACTCATTAGATGTGCTACAAAGTTCTTGATTTCTTATGTAATCACTTAGCAGTTTCTCTTTCTCACTTTAATCATGTATTCTCAGTCAGTATCTTAAAATACTCATTAAAATCGTTAAATCATTAAATCACAAAAACATTCTACAAAACATGCATCTATTTTCTGTTTCAAAAATACTACTAATACTTTTATCTTTATGACACCATATGCTACATTACTCATAGAGGATGTCAAATGTGCTTTTAGAGAGAAAACATTACTTGTCTAAGGAAAACATCTGGTACCATCTTGTAAGGTGTTTTTTTCTGTCATGTATCTTCAGAAGGATTGTAGAGCTGTAGAATGTTGAAGAAACATTTCAGTTATATATCAGTCTTACTAGTCTATTGCATCTTCTTTCTTGCCACAAAAATATTAAAGTTCTGCATTTCATCACTCACAAGACATCTGGGAACATCATAACAAAAGGAATCTAAGTTGCCTCTGTGCGTTCTGTAGTTGTATTGCAAATATTAAACAATTGATATTAGTTAGGGGAATTATAATGCTGATAATGAAAGAATAAGCTCTAAGTTTGGAAACTTTTTATACACTTCTCCAGTGTCCAGAGGTGGGTTGCAGAACAGGAGCTGTATCCCTTAGGAATCAGGTTCCTTAATACTAGAAGTAAAGGTGAAACTGCTAACAAAAAGAGGGAATCATTGGCTAAGTGCTGTGGCAGGCTTTTCAACAATGCATTTTAAATATTGTTGCTTTAGAAAAAAAATGAGAACTTTACTTTTTTAGAGGACAATGGAGAGTTATGTGGACAAACGTGTTGGAAGTACTTATGGACCTCCTGGGGGCAGAAAGATGACGGTTTTTATTGATGATATCAATATGCCATTTATCAATGAATGGGGAGACCAGGTAAACATTTAGTATTTACTACTTATAGAAAAAGGGCTTTTTCTATATATACACACATGGGAATCAGTGGACTTCTTCTATATTTTAATTAAGTATTAATTAATTGAAATGCTTTCTAATTGTGGTGCACTTACAAAAAAAAGAGAGTAAATTAGATTTACTGATGAGACACGTAATATAATGATGCCATATTTTACATAATCTCCACTTCCTTATTTTTTTAACACTATACAAAAATCAGCACTGTACTAAAGTAGCAAATTATCAATTTCAAGATTGGCATTTATCTGATAACACCAATAAAAAAATTTCAAGCCAAGTGAAAGTGCAATACCTTGGAGAGAGAAATAAAGGATGTGAAAAATTTGAGACCTCCAATAGTTCTCACATTATGGCCCCAACACATGGCTGAAATATTTTTTAATCTTTAATGCTACATATCATGCTGGTTTTGGTGGGGTATGTGAGCATGTACATAAGATTAGCTGATTATGGTTGGAGCAGTTGCTATGGGGCAAACTCTGCAGCTGTAGAGTGGAATGTACAGCGAATAACCTTTCCAAAATAAACAAAAAAGGATCAGTTGTTTTGCTTCAAAGGAGGCCCAAAAGCAAACTGAAAAGCATAATTTGAACAACTGTAACTGAATGTCCAGCAACAAAATAAGGAACAAAACATTTTTTCCCCTTGTTTATTGCTTTAATTTTGTTTAGTTCAAAAGAATACAAACATATTTTCTTGATATTATATGGCAGTAGAGCTCTGAAACATTTTCCTGCCATTTAAAATCACATAAACCAAGATCTTCCATATGATTAAGGAAGGTAGTTTAATCTGTTTTTACATTAAGGTGACAATACCTCTGTGTGGATTAGTAGAATTATAAAAAGAGGTTAAATTCTCATGGTGTATTTTCTTCTTTTCTTGCATAAATTTCTAATTTGTACAACTTACATAAATTTACAGATAACAAATGAAATTGTCCGTCAGATGATGGAAATGAGAGGAATGTACAGCTTGGATAAACCTGGAGACTTCATCACAATTGTGGATGTACAAATAATAGCAGCAATGATACATCCTGGAGGAGGCCGTAATGATATTCCCCAGCGTTTAAAAAGACAGTTTTGTGTATTCAATTGTACATTGCCCTCCAATGCATCCATCGACAAAATTTTTGGTACTTTTTTCTCTTGTTTTAGTATACTCTATTTCCTTTCAGAACAGACTTAAAATTTATAAAAGTGTGCTCTCTTTCTCACTTTCATCCTGCAAATTCAGAGTTCTTCCAGCAAAACAACTGAAGCTGTGGTACAACAAAAACAGTGCTATGGAAGAGAAATGAAAATCTTTAAATGCTTGCCTTTTAATAAATATTAAGGCAAACAAATATTAATAAAGATATCTCCTGGAAGACTATGACCACTGTTTTTTCTGTGTAGGTTAACATTCCACCTCTGCACTCTCTGAAATGCACTCTGTTGCTAAATTTCTCACTTCTGGTACCACAGGATATGGTGGAAAGCCAGCCCGATGTTTCAATACCAAATCAGAAAAGCCACAGACAACAGAGAAAAATAATTTCATCTGTAATTTAAAATCATATTTTATCAATTAATGTTTTAAATAAGCGCCTATTTGTCTTTCTCACAGCCTACCCTATTATATCCTACAACCTTAGATTATTGCATTTTATATTTTCAGGTATAATTGCCTGTGGATACTTTCATCCCTGTAGAGAATTCAATCCTGAAGTATGTGACCTGGTGGAAAAATTGGTCTCAACAGGAAGAATATTGTGGCAGCGGACAAAGGTATAAATTTAGGGAAGGTTTTATCTCCGAATAGAGTGACTATTAGTTTAATTTAGGCAACTATTCCCTAAGATTGTACCTATAAGAAAAACTCAAATTAAAAAACAGAATCAAGCAAACCACCTCTCGCCTCACCCACCTCAATAAAAAAAAATACCCAAAAGAAAAAAAGAGCTAAGAACACAGAGAAAGATGGGCTACAGTATTTTGGAGATGAAATCTGGAAAATATCAGATTTCAGTATACAAGACAGATGAATGAAAGTATCATCCCATTCATTCCTATAAGTTAATTTGTGTTACCCAAAGCTTTAATCTCCATAGCTAAGGAATAGGGAGTGAAATTCTTTGCAAATTATAATTTTTAATTTATAAAGCCAGAGCAACATGTGAAACAATTACTTATTGTAAGTCTTGGCATTTTACATCTAGTGATAGATCCTGCTTTCAAACAATTAGATACTCTTGGTAACTTCTTATAAAGAGTTTTCCTGCAGTATTATGTGTGAAAATTAGTATTTTTGTTATTTTTATGTTTTATATGTGTTATTAATGATAAAATTACAAATTTTATTGGTATTGATTCTTTCTAGATGGAGTGTTTTTGAATATTAACAGTATTTTCCTTTAGGCAAAGATGTTACCTACACCATCAAAATTCCACTACATCTTTAACCTTCGAGACCTTTCTAGAATTTGGCAAGGAATGTTAACTATAGCGGCAGAAGAATGCAAAACCACCACTGTCCTTCTTAGACTTTTTAAACATGAATGTACCAGAGTAATTGCTGACAGGTATAATAGTTATAGCATTTTATATTTAGTAGGTTTAGCCATTTACTTCATTTATGCACACACATCTGTAAAATTTCTAAATATGATAAAACTCATTAGGCCAATATGAAAAAATTTATCTTATTTTATATGCAATCCTCATTGGGG
The DNA here is from genome assembly GCA_020086605.1 of Lanius collurio. Classification (NCBI taxonomy): domain Eukaryota; kingdom Metazoa; phylum Chordata; class Aves; order Passeriformes; family Laniidae; genus Lanius; species Lanius collurio. Next base: position 30,547,727 of record JACBWW010000002.1, read on the forward strand.
TATTATTCCCACAAATATCATGCTACGTCCTGATAGATTAACCCAGTAATTAGATGGAAAGCACCAAAATATGAACATATTATATATTGTAACCTACTTTTTTTCCCCTTTGGCTGCACTCAGCCAATTCCACTGTAGAAAAGAGAACTTTATGGTGTCCTAAATTTATACACATAGGATAATTTAAAATTGCTTTGCTCTCCTCACTGGATAAAACAGGATTGCATGCTTATGCCAAAAAATTGGCCTATTTCCTATAAATCTCTTTCAAAATATTCATAAAACAGGTATGGCTATGACGTGTATGTCTTGGAGACCAGTATTATTTTTCTGTTCATTGTGTTTCAATTTCTCATGAAATTTTAGATGTAGCACTATAGCTACCACTAAAAACCTGACATATACCCACTACTACTGTGAGTAGTTATAATTGATACAATTTTTTCTCACTCTGATGCCCTGAGGAATGGCCTTCATAATTTTTATAAAGTAATGTTTTATACTTAAAGCATTACACTTTAATATTGACTCTTGAAAACGGTTATGTGGATTTTCTTACACTTCATTGACTTTAAAAAGCTATCACAAAGTGAAAGGAATGTCAAATATTTTGCCATGGACACAAGAGGGCATTTTAGAGTGCTTTTGCTTTTAGTTACACCTAAAAGGTTTTTCATTGAAAAGCCATCAGGTGTTACCGGGCATGACCAGAATGTTCTCAGTATTCAACATAACTGCAAAATTTTCAAATGGAATTTATCTATTTTAAGATGCTGACTACATGAATGCAGTCTGGAGTAGATGACTTGGCATGGGAGCAGGCAAGATTAATAACATAATAATAATAATAATTGCATTGTATTCAAGCAGAATCAGCCTTAGTTGTATTATTCAATTAATTTGTCGACATAAAGGAAAGGGCTATAGAAGAAATATAAGGAGTTCCATCTCTGTTTTTGAACTATAAGAGGGACAAAGGGAAATACTCCTAAGTATATGTTGGTATGGGGACTTCAGCACATATTCAGTAGAAACAGAAAAAACCCTTGATGTAAAAAACTTGGAGATGAGTTGCACACTGCCAAAACTGGTGGATAAGACAACTGCCCTCCAGTTCATGTAAATGTTAGGAACAATTTTTAACAAAACATGGACCACTGTCAAAATGTTTTGTTTATCATCCCTACCTGTATCATCTAGAATGCCTCATTTTCTTTCATGAGATCTCTGTCAGCTGACAGAACACATCTCTTTTCTCCCCAGAAGGTGCATTAACAAACTTGAGTTAAGAGCCAAGGAGGATTGCTGTTATCCCCAGTTTCAGTATCCCAGATGAACCATAATCTTGCCCACTTTTTGCTCTCCTAAAATACAGATGCTGAGTTCAGAAAATGCATGCAGGAAATGTAAAAGGAAATCTTATTCATCAGCTGTCAATAATAAGGGCCAGACTTTTCTGCTGACTTAAGAAGTTATTTCTCTGTAATCGCAGAATGCCCATCTACTGCAAAATATTAGCAGCATTGATATTTCTAACTGTCTGAACTATCATCCATTATACAAACTTAGACATTTGCTAAAATTCATGTCTATAAATTTACATGTGCAAGAGAGCGCTGTTGATATAAGATGGGGGAAACGTTTAATTTTAATTTAAAGCTCGGATCTGACCCACTAAGGCAAAAGCATCATACAGAATCATACAGTGTATTATTTTCAGTTTCAAAGTTGGTAGCAATATCACTGGCATTTATTGATATGTTCATATAATTTTTTTAATTTGTTGTGGTAAATTTAAAAATGCGTGGAAGATATCTATTTGTACAGATATGTTATGTATGGGAAAGAGGGAGAGTGTAGTCATGCAGTCCCTGTTCCCATGCTGCTTTTAGATTTCCTAGTGGTTAATATTATAATGTCATTACTAAAAAACTCCAACAATAGTGAAGTATATAAGGCATATCTAGGCTGTCTCTATAGCAGTTCTTCTGTATAGCTTTTCTTATTTGAAAACTCAGAGCACTGGGCTTTTTCACATTCATTCTACTTTCCTCTCAGTTGTATCACTGAAAAGAAAAAGAAGTAAATACATGGGAATTATTTTTTTCTCTACTTTTACATTCACAATTTGTATTAACTTTTTCTGTGGATGAGGTGGCTCTTGTCTTTTATGTTTGCCAGTTACTCCTAAGTAGCATTCTTCATTGCTTCACAGATAATCACAGCCACAGATAAGCACAGTAGTCAAAGGTCTAATCTGTATTAAAATCAGATAAAACCTGTTAAGGGAAGCAGATAAAGCTGTTTACACAATGAAATGTAGTCACTGGTATCTGTTTCCAGACTTTCATTAGTCCCCTCAATCCCAGAGCATATTCCTCTCTGCTAACTCTGGGATTTGGTGCAAGAGGTGTTGAGAATGGAGTCAGGTTGTAGTGGCATATACTGCCTTCTGTCACGGTCCGTTAATACAAGCGGGGCATGTGATGGTTCGTTACTGATTTCAGGGTGCAAAAGACACAGCAAGGGACTCAAGTTTTGCTCAAAACAACAATGCACTTTTAGTAAGTGCCAGCAACACAGTAATGCAATGGGAGAGAGAGGAAAAGGGGGAGGGGGAGGAGAATAGCTACCAACGGATGAGACGGAGTCCTCGTGGTCCTGCCAAGAGATTCGTCTTCTTTCCGTGGGGAGAACTCATTTTGGTTAACTTAGAAAGTCCCTTTATAGACCTTTTCAGAAGCGAGGGGCAACTGGGCAAGTGGTGGGGAAATCTGTAGCCATCCTTAGGAGGCCCATTACTTTAGGGAACAGGTACAGGACAAGTGTACAGCACAGTCCTTCCCACCTTAGCAGCAGGAACGGCGCAGGGCACCGTGACCTGTTTGATGTTCTCAGGAATGTGTACTAGTGGGCACACTTGCAGGCAACACTTGGCAGACATCCCATCTCTGCCAGGCCAGAACTCCTGTGCAAAGTTTTTTAGGGTCTCAGTCTCTGTCCTTGTCGATGATCATGAGGCAGATGAGGGTTCTTCGGGCAGTCCCTCACACTTTCACTGCTCCTTGTCTTATTGCAGTTTCATAGCTAGTGCTACAATATCATAAATTATGCTGTTCTACTGCAGGCTGAAAGATGATAAGGCTCACTTAGCAATGGTTATTTGGGAAAACATTCACCCTTTTTCATCCTTTCTCTTCTGGAAAATTAAATGGTCTGTTGTTGTCTTGTTTTAGCTGAAAGTTGGAAAATCAAATTATTTTGTTTTATATTTTATGTCACAGACTGTTATACTTTATAGTATGGAAGCATTTGATTTCTGTGAATGCTGCCTAATCTGTTTTTGTGACTGCTCTGTAGTATGTATTGTCTAATATGCATTTTTCTTTAAAATGTTACCAGTTGTGTCTTTTTGGTTTGGTTTTTTACTTAGTATTTGATTACCTGTTTTCTCTATATATAACTAGAAATATTTTTTGAAAGTTGTACTAATTTATGGTTTTTAGGTTTAATACACCTGAAGACACAGCCTGGTTTGAAAAAACTACTGATAGAACAATTGAGGAATATGTGGAGGCAGACTTAAGCGAAGTTCTCCAAGCTGAACCATATTTTGTAGATTTTTTACGGGATGAGCCTGAAGCAACTGGAGAAGAACCAGAAGATGCTGAGCTTCAAGCTCCAAAAGTTTATGAGGAGGTATTTCATTTTACACATAAAATACTAGGCACTGAAGGTTTTTTTTAATTATTAAGTCAGTTATAGTGCAAAACTCATATAATACAGAAATTTTTTTGAATACCTATCACATTTTTTTGTGAAAATATTTTGAGATTTTCCTAGTTAGCATGCTATAAATTATTTTAGTGATGTTAGATTTAATAATGACATATTAATGTGGTTTATATGTTCCTGTTCTCCTTGCTTCTTTTTTTTTACCCACCATTAGCAAAAAAATTTCTTCTTGAACACAATTAAAATAATTATGGTGAATTAGCAAGATAATATCATTACACATGGCCAATACATAAAAATTAAATCTGTGTAAAAATATCAGTGCAGTTTTAAAATTCTTTAGAGCCATACTAGTGTTGTCATGGTTTTTTTTTAATTTTTTTTCAGATTCCAAGCTATGAATTCCTTTGCAACAAATTGCGGGCATATCAGGGACAATACAATGAAAATATTAGAGGATCATTTCTTGATTTGGTGTTTTTCAAGGATGCAATGACACATCTTATTAAGGTTTGGTATTGTTATTTTTTTATTACTTTAGCTGTTGCAACTGTGTTCCTTACTTGGGCAAGCTCTTCTTAGAGGGCACATTGTGAAAAGCTTTTCTTACCAGCAAACTGCTGCACCATCTTTGCCTGGTGATTTTCAAGAACTAGCAAAGAGCTACAGTGATTTTACCTGTTTTCATGTTTTATAATAAATTCCTTATTTAAATATCTGTTTAAACTTCTATCTATTCAGATGGATGGAGATTTTCCTTGATAGGAAAGGTGAGCCCATAAATAAAGACATTTTTAATGTGTATATAAAATTATTTTTAATCATTTAGAGTTCAGAGAACACTTCAAATGTATCTGTACCTGACAGGGGACCAAAACAATATGAGGTAGAATCTGACTGGATTAGAGATGTGAAAAGAAATATAAATTAGGGCTGCAATAGAATCAGTGTGTAGGGTAGAATTTTAGGGTAGAATTTTAGGGTAGTGTGTAGGTCTCAAATAACAATCATTTTTTTCTCCTATTCAGAAAGGAATATATAAGAAAAGAATGCATCTGAAGTCAAAATCTGATTCATGGGGGTGAAATAAAGGCATAGTATGAGATTTGTGTCTCACGTTTAAGGAGTGTTATCTCAGGAATTGCTTTGACTGGATGGATTACTGAAAGACACAGAAGTTGCAGTGAAACAAAAACAGAAGAAAGTGTTTTTTCTTCTCTAGTTGATCTCAAATGAAGTAAATGTTTGGTTGCTTTGCATTTAAACAGAAATAAATAAATTTCTGTTTCACATGATGCTAGGGGAATTTCAGGAGACCTTGAAAATCTCTGACCTTCCATTTTTATTGGCAAGTTTTAGCCAGAATATCTGCAATATGCAATTAGTGACAGCAGTGCTCCTTTCTACTACCTAAAGTGACAACTAATCTAGTTACCCTCATATTTTCATATTTAGACTTCTTTAATATAGTTATCTGGGTAGGCTCAGAGGGAATTGTGCAGTAAGATAAAATTTTAAAACAGATAAAAATTAATATATTTCAAAGACTTGATGTGGATGCCAATCTTTTGCACTTTGTGCATAATTTACGCATGGACCAAAATAAAACGTAAAACCTTAAAAGTAATGGTACACTAACGTATCATAAACCCAAAGAAGATATGTCAAAAAGTAATAGATTTGTAAATTTGTAATTCTACTGTTACATCTAGGAGACTTGGTAAGAAAACTATCACAAAGGAAATGTTGAAAGTAGGTAGAATAGAAGATAATATAACAGGATTATTTAACTGTGTTCAAATCTTTCAGACTCCTAAAATTAGGAATGTGGTATGTTTGTTCTTCTAGCTAAAGTTTTTTACTGATATTTTTAAACACATTCAGGATGATGCCTTCAACATAAACTGGAGCTCAAAATGTCCCCTTTCATGTATTTAAAATGTCCCCTTAAATGTATTTAAATGTGTAACTGATTATAACAATCCTATATTCTTACATGCAGCTTCTTCATTAGCCACACTAAATTCCCAAAGAATTTACAAGTGCTCTTTTGAGGAAAAATTTTATGCAAGTATCCTTTTAATAATTTTTACATTGTATTATAGTAAATTAAGTGTAAAGCATAATAGACTTTAACTTTTGTTAATTAATATTTAAGTATTAGTGACATTTTTCTTTATTATATCCCCTATAGATTTCCCGGATTATTCGGACAGCATATGGAAATGCTTTACTTGTTGGAGTTGGTGGTTCTGGAAAACAAAGTCTTGCAAAGTTAGCCTCCTTCATTGCTGGCTATAAAATATTTCAGATCACTTTAACCAGGTAAGAAAGGCAAGAGAGATATAAATCACGCTTATGGTATTGCTTTGTCTTTACATGGCCACAGATTTTTCTCCTTTTTTTATTCTTCTTTATTTTCATTTTGTCACCATTTGAAAATTATTGAAAACAATACACTCTTATCTGGTTTGTATGCAACACTGGAATTATTTTGACTTGGAAAAGGTAGACCATGTGTTAGCTATTCCTGCACCAAAACATGTGTGTTTACAAAGGATGTTTGAAATGTCATTTATAAAACACTATAATCCAAGGGGAGTGGTATTCTGAGTTGCCCTGAATAAACAGGTGTTGTTCCTTATTTCTCCTAGATCCTATAATGTAACCAATCTGTCAGAAGATTTAAAAGAATTGTATAGAACAGCTGGACAGGAAGGACAAGGTATCACCTTTATTTTCACTGATAATGAGATAAAAGAGGAGTCATTTTTGGAATATGTCAATAATCTGCTGTCTTCAGGAGAGGTAAGGGTCTCAGCCTGACAGGCAATGTGCTGTAGAAATAGGGTACTGTTCTCACTACTTTATTTATTTCAGTAATATTTTGTAGAGCCATAATGATTTCAACTTTTTAAATAAGGAGGGCTTTGGATATGTAGTTTCTTTATTTCAGTGTAAACCAGAAGAATATAAAATGAGCTGTGGTTAGTGCTTCAATAGCCTTTCATTAAATTATGATTTGATGATTTGGTTGCCAGTCAAGTTCTATGCTCTTCCAGAATTAGACTTCTTAGTTTTCAATGGAGTTTCATAAGTCTAAACCTGTGCTTTTTTAGTCTAAACTGTGTATAAGCAGAGAGAGAGATATACAGATGTAAACAGGCAATTATTCCTAAATTATGTAACAATTACATCATGTAATTAATTATCAATTTTTATTTCATAAAAAGATTTCTAATTTATTTGCTCGGGATGAATTGGATGAAATCACCCAAGCATTAATACCTGTGATGAAAAAAGAGCTGCCTCGGCATCCTCCTACCTTCGATAATCTTTATGAGTATTTCTTAAGTCGAGCAAAGAAGAACTTGCATGTCGTCCTCTGCTTTTCTCCAGTAAGTTTTTCCTACATATCTCTTTTCCTCTCTTCCATTAGCAAACTTGCCTATATGGTGTAAGAAAATTATTCAAGTTTTATATTTTTAAGGAAGTTCAAGATGCATAAAAAGCTTACCAAAGTCTAGTTGTAATTGCTGAGATAATAAAAGTAATAGTACAGCTGTGAGAACTTAACAGCAAAATACTTAAAAATTAAATAATTTTTTAAAAATTAAGGTAGTTTTACTTTTTTACTATCACATATCCTTCCCTAATACACATCAGTGAATGTATTTTTGTGAAATTCTTGCTTGTTACTGGAAAAGAGTATTTTATTGGTAGTCAAAATATATGATTTGATGCTTCAAAATATTAAAACCATATATATTTATAATGAACCTCTTTCTTCACATGTCATGAGTATTGAATGTTAGAAATTTAGCAAATGTCTATTTGAAGAGAAAAAAAAATTCAGGGTGCTCTAAGCAGAAAATTATCAAGAAGAAAATAGATGATTTAATTGTTTATACTAATTGAACACTTTCATTGACCTTTGCTTAAGAACCATATTGCTAACAAATAGTGATTCTCTCTTCAGGTTGGTGAGAAGTTCCGTGCACGTTCTTTGAAATTTCCTGGTCTGATATCAGGGTGCACCATGGATTGGTTCAGTCAATGGCCCAGGGAAGCTCTCGTGGCTGTGTCCAACCATTTTCTTTCAGAATTTAATATGGTCTGTGCTCCATCAGTTAAAACAGAAGTAGTAGAAACCATGGGTCTCTTTCATGATATAGTTTCAGAAAGCTGTGAGAATTATTTCCAAAGGTAATATTTTCTACAAAGGCAATAATTAATCTCAAAAATGTTTCTATTGATAGTGTTTTTTGAACTTGTGTTATATGTATCAACAAATGTATTTTAAGGAAAATAAAAAATAAATCTGCTCTACAATTATATCCTAATGCCATGAAAAATAATTGCTATTATATTGCAAATTCTTTGTCTTCATTCTCACTATTCAACAGTCTTTAATAATGTCCATGTGGATAAAAACAATGTAACTAAAATAAGGGTTTGCGTCATGAAGAAATCTGTTTTGGAATGAACAAAGACTTGAGTTATATAATTTTACCTTTTTTTTGGAAATGATCAAATAGCTGTATATATTTCAAAATACGTGTGAAGTTGATGTTGCCAATACACTTTGGTTTAGGTATCGAAGACGAGCTTACGTAACACCCAAATCCTATCTCTCTTTCATCAATGGCTACAAAGAAGTTTATGCTGAGAAGTTACATAGTATTAATGAGCAAGCTGAACGTATGCAAACTGGTAAGCAAACACATTCCATGTATGGTCTCAAACGATCTATGTTTTTAATTTTAAACTTCTTTTTCAGTGATCACTTATAATCATTTCTAGGGGATCACAGTCCAAAAGTGGTAGCATATGAGTACCTTTACCAAACATTCCCCCAATCACAACCTCACAATGATTCTCTTGTAAAAATACCTCAAAGAAGCTACCAGCGTTACCATTCAACTCAGCATTGTATTAAACTTTATTATGTGCAAATCAGAATTTGTAGTAGAAAGTGGAACCTGAAAATGGACAGAGATAGTGTCGGATTTACTGTTCCAAAGAGAGGTAATTCTAAACAGTTATTATAACTTACTTCTGGACTCGTCTATAGAAATTCTCACCATGCAATCTGCATGCTTCATGGGTGACTTATTTTGGATTTCAGCTGTAGAATACGTAGTTGTTACTTGTCATTTTATAACTATGGATCTGAAATACAGAAAAGTGTGGTTGAAATGTTCTTCAGGCATTTTGGATATCCGATTGAAATGACCTAAGTTTTGCATTAGTACTTAATTGTTTCAGGATACTAGTTTTCTGGTATTTTCAGTTTTCTCCAGTTTGAATCTAGACATGCTTTTGTAAATCTCTGAAGTCAAGTGAACACCTTAGTAAACCTGGTCTTTATAAGAAAAGATATTGTGCACCAATTCAATAGAATAAAGAATTCTACACGATAAGATTTTTCATACAAAGGTAAAGAATGTGGCACTTAGACAATGATTAATAGTAGAACTGGTACCCTGCACACGGAGAAAAGACTAGAATAAGAATGTGTAGCTATTTTATTCATAAACTTCCTGCTGAATTAGAGTGAACTATAGAGGAGTAAGTGATCCTCAATATTTGCAAACTGCGTAAGTGTTGCTCTGTGGATCTGTTGCCAGTTCTTGAAATCAGGACTTATCCTTCATCCACTTTGAGATGGGGATAAAGTCTGAGAACCTCGAAGATTCGAGATGGTGGGGTTGGCTTAGGTTTTCTTGGTATTCTTTCTACTGTTTTTCTATTTCCAAAAATAATTCAGAAGTAGTAACATAAGCAGGTTCAGCACTGTCAATAAAATTTCATACGTTGATTTTCATAGCCTCTGACATGTTATTACAAGTTCCTTGCATGTTCTGCTAAACAAAATGATTGTGTACTGGTGAATATGTGCATGGATATGTTCTACTGCAGCATCTTTATATCACTGATGCTTAGAAAACCACGTCTTTCAGCTTATGGGCAAATTCCAGTTAGAAAATATTCTAATTAGTTTCACTTGCACAGGTACTGCTGTAATATATCTTGTTGGAAGTATGCATGCGACCTGAATAAGCTATAAAGTTTTCTTGTTTATAATTGAATTCTTCAATTCTTTTTGATTTGCATATTCCTAATTTTTGTCCATCTTTCCTTCTTCACACTTTAGCCTTGAAGGAGGGAAAAATAAAGCAGCAAAGGGTATGATTTTCCCTTTTGTGGCTTCTGGGTTGAAGATGGTGGATTGGTGGTGTAACTAGAATGAAAGTTTCTTCCAACCTTGATGACTCTGTAGAGTGGCAGTTACCTAATCATGAGGCAGCTGTGTGAGAACAAGAGATGTGCTGGGAGAGAATGCTCTTCTGTTTGAAATGTGATAGAAGAAAATTGGAGAGCTGTCGCAGAGAAACATCTCACATCAAATGTATAGCTGCAAGGGTGTGCTGACTCAAGCCCTCAGGGAGAGAAGGCAATAAGAGGAAATTACTTCCAGGGAACTTGTGGGATTTAAAGGAGTCTGAAGAGGCTTCAGAATGCAATGGGGAGCTCAGGAATGGCCAAAATATCTGTGCTCAAGTCTATCAGTGAGGGAGAAGAGAAAAAAAGAATCCACAAATGCATGGGACAGAGTGAATAGATGATAACTAAGCAGGGAGCAAGTTCATCTCTTTCTGGATGAACTCAGGCGATTGGTGTGATTCTTGGGGTGTCCTGTGCAGGGCCTGGAGTTGGACTAGATCATTCTGGTAAATCCCTTCCAACTCAGCATATTCTGTGATACTATGATTCCATGAGCTGTTAGGCTGAGTGGTCTCTATGGATGGTTTCTTCAGCACTCAGAAGTGCTGTGATGGGACTGGCCCTCAGCACACAGTTCTTGTTTGCCCTCTCTGTCACCAGGGAAAAGAGAGGGTAAACCAATATGCAGGAACTGAAGGTCATAATCTTGATGTGATCTTTATGTTCACTTTGACTCCACTTCTTCACAATTTTTTTCTAGAAAGGACTCCCTATTAGAAGGTAGTCACGGATCATTGCATAATTTCTTCACATAATGACAGGATGAAGCATCATTTGGAATTTCTGATTGTCTCATGACTTTATGATGAAAAATATACTTGACATAAAGCCTTTATTTATTTGTTTTATTTTGAAGAATTAGGTTTATTTTTAATAATTTTGTGTCTTGTGAATTTATTTATATCCATGAAAAGTAAATAGTAGGTACAATAATGATAGTACGGCTGCTTACCCCCACTTTCTCTCCTTTACATAAAATTGAATGAGAACACAAGGTAAAAAGCACAAGAGATCTGGACTTAGATTGTATAATCAAACTAGGGAAAAAAAAGTTTCTATATTTCTGAATTGTATCTTTTACTTAATAGGTCTGTCCAAGCTGATGGAAGCCAGTGAATCTGTTGCTAAACTCTCTAAAGACTTGGCTATTAAGGAGAAGGAGCTGGCTGTGACATCTGTTAAGGCAGATAAAGTGAGTGTTAAACAGCACTGGAATATACAGTGGGTAAAATGCTATTGCAGAATTTTCTCATAATTTGCAAAAAATGCGCCTCGTTGTCTGAAATCAGGTTTTACTCTCTCTATAGCAAGTTGATCCAGTATTTGCTTCTGAAAGTGAGGCACTTTTAGAGTGCAGCAGAGGTTGAGTGCTTTCCCTGTTCTTCTCCCTTTTCTTACCCACTCAAATAAGAATCAGATTTCATTTTTTTGCATAGTTTTTTTTTTTTGTTTGTGCTTAATTGACATTACTAAATTTGGGCTTATATGTGAACTTACTGGCAGAGAAGAAGTTAACATCCCAATGGGACTTTTCTATTTCAAAATTCCTTAGAAAATTTTTCCTCACAGTCCAGTTTCAGATTTTGTCTTTAACTAGGAATCTGTGCATTGATGAGATTGGTGGTCTGGCAGAAATCTGGTTTCCAAAATGACTGTCTGGAAAGGTATGCTAGGGAATGGATCAATATAGGCATTCTGTTTTCTGAGAGGTACCATAATGCTCTGATGGAGCATATTTAATATACACTGGAGAATTGACTTTTAGCTGGTGATGGCTAAGGGACTGCCTGCACTCTTCGAGGCTTTTAATCTCGTAAGAGAGAAAATATGACAGAAAGGGATGAAATTAAACTTCTCATGTTTAATTTTTATTCAATAGTTATATGATACTGTATATAGTTAGTGGTAGTTCGGGTTAGCTTTATGTATTTAATAGCTGTTACATAACTGTTTTATCTTTTGTCTCATCATCACTTGTTCCACCATATCAATTTACAGATTTTATGTGTTTATTATCACTTCCAGGTATTAGAAGAAGTCACAGAAAGTGCTGAAGCAGCAACTAAAATAAAACTTGAAGTCCAGGATGTGAAAGACAAAGCACAAAGAATTGTAGATGCAATTGATATGGAAAAACAGGAAGCGGAAAGAAAACTGGAGGCGGCTAAACCAGCACTAGAAGAAGCAGAAGAAGCTCTGAAAGTGAATAAAAGTCTTAAATTTTTATTAGTATTATTTGCATACCCGTGAGAGGCCAGGGCCACCAAAACAGAGTTGCCTCTTGGTATCGACTGCTGTCACCAGCCCCTCACTGTTGGTGGCCATATCTCATGAATACTCAAGGCAGTCACATTTTACTTTAAACACTTAGGGACTATTTTGTAGTACTTTTTTTTCCTTCCATCCCAATACTTGATCATTATGAATGTGTAGATCTTTCCAAAAGCTACAGATGCCTTTAGTATATCTGTTATTCGGAGCCCAAGAGAATACTTCTTGTGCTAACACAATGGTTTTAATTCCAACTTAAGTAGTCATACCTGCCTTTTAAGACAAGTAAAAATCTATCTCTTCCTTCACCAAAAAACCCCATTTTTTTAGTTTTAAGAGAAACAGGAACAAGGGGGATTGAGGGCAATCAGAATCAGGGTTCAGAAATCTAGAGGCAATACTATGCCACATGATTTCATTATTCTGCTCTGAACAATTAAACAGTAAAAACTCTGAAATAAGAAATCGGTAAGGTAAGACCTTCCATTCCAGTTACCAGAATTTCTGTGACAGAAGTTATTGAGTGGCAAAAGCAAAAAAAGGAGCATTGTTTGCTCTTACACTGAATTTAGATAATGAGATTAATGAAACTTCCAAAAATGGTCACAAAATTCACTTACAAAATGTGTGGACTTAGAGAATGGTTTCTGCAATGTATCCATAGCTACTCCTTCTAGACAGGTAGTGGTATGTGTGTATTTTAAGACACAAATAACAGTAAGTTTTGTAATTTTTAGGTCTTTATTAATTTTGTAGTGGCTGTTGAACTAAGCAAAGTGTCAGTGATGGTGATGCTACTAGAAAATGAAGTTAAAAATGCAATCTTAAGCCTAAAATAACTTAAAAATGAATAAAAATAACTAAATCCATCTCAGAATAAACAGTGATACTTAACTGCTAAAAATCTGAAATACTGTTTTATCAAGCAAACTGATCTTAGTTAAGCCCTATACAATTTTACAATAAAGTTTTCTTTAAACACTTAGACTGAAAAGTCAAGTTAACGCTGTTGTATGTCAATTTGATTTTTGAATTATGTCTTTAATATTGGGAAGATTCTTGTCTAATGTTCACAGAAGTTACTAAATTTTCATGAAACCATGGCATTTATTAATTAGGCCAAGTTCCTCACTTTTTTGGTATGTACATAATGCAAAAGTAGCTCAGAGAAAAGTATTACAAACGGACATTAAAATCAAGATATTTAATGGGAAAATGGAATAATGGCATTGATGCAGGGTTTTATTACATCTTTCTTCAAACAGACCATCAGACCAGAGGATATCGCTACTGTTAGAAAACTCGCAAAACCTCCTCACCTGATCATGAGGATCATGGACTGTTGTCTGCTACTATTTCAAAAGAAACTGGATCAAGTTACCATGGATCCAGAAAAGCCTTGCTGCAAGCCATCATGGGGAGAATCATTAAAAGTAAGCAGAGTTTTCAAACAGTGTTTCTTAAACATCAGCAATAGCAATTTGCTTATCATGGAACTTATGATACTGGTTACCCAAAACACGACAGAGTTTTATTAAAAGGCACACATATTGTTTTGAGATAAATTGTATCTATATACTGTGTCTAACTGGTAGAAATAGTAGGTGAATTGCTTAGAGACTTTTGCAGCTGAAGCTTTAGAGTTTCCTTGGCCTGTTCCTGGCACAAGGCCTGATGGCAAATAAAGAAATCATACCAGTCATGTCAACCATACGTGAGATAAAGACATTCTGGAAAAGCTCTCTTTCTCTTTGGGGACTTGTAGGTTCACATTTAAACAGCCTTTTCTGAGCCCCTCAGGCTCCTTGCTTGTTTGAAAGATTAACTGAATGACTAAGAGGATCTTTACCCATTCTGTGTTTCAATACTCCTGGCCCAAATTCCTTGGTCAGCCTTCTGGACTTTGATCTTCTCTCAGGATACACCTTGATTTTCGTACCTTCTCCTGCCAGTCTTTAAATTCTGTTCTCTACCTCTAGTAATGTATTAATATGCCAATATTATTGCCTCAATATTTTTTCAGGAAAACGATGAAAGAATATGTTTTTTGGATACAAAGAGTATCCAAAATACTTTTTATTTAGGCTTTTACAGTGAAAAAAAAATCATCAAAACTTTTTATTTTCCACTGGCATAATAAAATGAGATAAGCAGTTATTCCATGATTTGCCTTTAGAATGCTAAATATTTGTTAGAAAAATTTAAACCAAATTATTTCACTTTTCAGAATTTAGATCACATTTCACAAATGCATAGGCATTTTTTTTTTGCATTTACTTAAGTTATATTTGTATCTCTGAGTCTTTATTTTGGTTGATTTTTTAAAATTAAATGATGCTTCTTAAATGTTTTTAAAATGTCAGTGCAGGAATATGGAAGATGGAAAGTACATCGGTAATTTTTGAATTAGTTACTGGAGTGTAATTGGTTAAAACTTCAAAATAATTGAAAGTGTGTGGGAGGAGTTACAACTGAATAGCACACTTATAACATTAACTGTATTAACTAACTGTTTACAGAAGAATTTTAGGAACACTTTTTAACAGTCACCTATGAACAGGACTTTGAATGTAAAATGTGAAAGTAACTCATGTGTTCTTTTTTGTAGCTTATGAGTGGCCCGTTCTTGAACAACCTGAGGAACTTTGCTAGGGATACAATCAATGATGAGACAGTAGAATTAGTCCAGCCTTACTTTGAAATGGAAGACTATACACTGCAGCACGGTAAAAAGGTGTGTGGCAACGTGGCAGGACTCCTCTCTTGGACACAAGCCATGGTGGTATTTTATGGTGTTAACAGAGAAGTCTTGCCTCTTAAGGTAATACATCATCTCTTGCTTTGTCACTGCTTACCATTAGTTTAATTTATTAGGATCCTACAAAAATATAGAAATACCTTTATTCAGACATAATTGCCTGATACTTTAGTGGCTAAAGATGGTAGAAGCAGAAAAAAACCTATTTTCTTCTTGATTCTGGAGAGACCACAGAACAAAAAAATTGGCCTAGATTCAATTTGTGTGATCTGGTTTCCTGTGTATAGGCAAAGGTGTTTTTAGTCTTTGTTTTTATTATGTTAAAATTACTTTACAATTGTTTTCAAATTGTTGTACCAGGATCTCCATTCCTTCTCTAAAGGATCCTGCAAACAGAGGTTTGCAAGTTCTTTAGGTTCTTTGCTTTCTCCTGGTAACTTAGAAGCAGCAGAGGACTGACATCTTACCTAAATATTGGCTTTCTAAAGATGTTCAGAGCTCACATCAATAAAGGAGATGCATTGCAATATTAGGAAGCAAAATAAGGAAATTTTTTTTAAGAGTAAATTTTTACTTTAGTGTTGGTGCTCTTTTTCAGGTTTATGAAACTCAAAGGCAATGATTTTTGGTTCTAAACAAAGTGTTTAGTCCTTAAATGTAGTACACTAAAAAAAAATAGCAAAAGAGATGAGCACATGGAAATCCTAATTTTTTCATATTTTTGTCAGTGGTAGAGATGTTATTCACAGAAGCAACAGTAATACAGATGAATTATTTTTAAAAATTTAGGTAATTTTCTGTGTTCACCATGAATATTATTTCATCAGCAGTAGGAAAATTCACTGGTTTAGGATTGTTTTCTAGTGGGTAAAAGTAATATTGTTAGGTGATAAAGGACCTACAAAATGCACTAATAAAAGAGGAGATTACATGTAGTCAAAATATATAGTCAAGCAAGAAGATCGAGTGATTTTTCCTCTAGTCTAATCAATATGTACACATCAGAAACCTTACTTCCTTAACCAGCTTCTTGAAATGTGATTTTTTTTTTGAAGGAATAAAGTTAACTATATATAATAAAACTTTAGGTGCTGTATTGTTGTTGAACAAAAAAAATATCCTATCTTCAGTATATATGAGATATAGTTTTAAGCTTAAATGTTTTTGATATTTGTATAAAAGTTATTTTGATGTATTATTGTCTCGTGATTACCAGCTAAGCAGGCTTAAATAGTTCATTGAATTATATTAAAATCTTATATGATTGTACTTTTAATATTTTTTCTCTTTGCAGGCTAACCTGGCAAAACAGGAAGCTCGTCTGAAAATAGCTAATGCAGAGAAAGAAAAGGCTCAGGCAGAATTAGATGAAAAGCAAGCTGAACTGGATAAAGTGAAGGCAAAGTTTGATGCAGCAATGAAGGAGAAAATGGTGAGATATAAGTATTTTAGTCTTAGGAAAAATGCTTGTACAATATTTTCATGCCATTAGGATTTGTTGCAAACACACCTTTCCCTGCTACCTTGAATAAAATGAATGAGATTCAGGTGTAAAAGCAAGAGATTTAAGTCTATAACCTCTCCTATTCCCTTCTTTCTGTGAATAGGAACATATTAGATAATAGATGCCCTTAAGAGTCCTCCAGAATGAGTTTTAAATAAATAAAATAGTTATAATAAATACATAAAATAACTCTACCTTTTTCATTCTATGGTTAAATTAAGTAGGATTTTTTTTCCAATTTTAGGACTTAGAAAATGATGCAGAAACATGCAAAAGAAAGATGCAAGTAGCCTCTGCGCTTATAGATGGGCTGAGTGGAGAGAAAATTAGGTGGACTCAGCAAAGCAAGGAATTTAAATCTCAGATAAAAAGGTATCAAATTCATTACAGAAAAACAAAAAAAGAAAATGCATGTAAAAACTGAAGTGTTGGTAAGCAATTTAGCAGCTTTAGTCATGGTACTTCATTTTCGTCCTGGAAATCTTAATACAGAAAAGCAATCAAGTGAACTATCCTGAAATTTGAATTTTCCTCCCAGAAGTAGGAATACATGGGTGCTAGTAGTTCAGTTAAGAACAATATCTCTGATTTTGGAATTAGCTTCCAAAGAGATTGTTACTAGTGCTGTTTTTTGCCTGTATTACAGCTGCTTCGCCAGCCCCCCTAATACTGCACCTTGTTCTGATGTCACTGGGGAAGTGAAACCTTCAGATAAGTTCAGCTTCTGTAGAACACTCATGTTACCACAAATTTTCTATGGGGAAATTGGGCATTTCTGGTGAGCTCTACTCACTTCAATAGAACAAGGCTTGTATCTTTGATAAATATTGTACTGCAGACATATTTTTAAGAAATATACCATTTTCTTCCTTCAGGTAGGAAAGAAGGAATAGTTATTTGTCATCAAGGCTTTATTATTTTGTAGGGGTGAAGACAGTGTTTTCATAAAATACTACTTTTAAGTTTTGCCACAAAAATGCTTTGGAAATGTAACATATGTTTAAAAAAATCTTCTTATGTTTAAAAAGCTGTTTCTCTAAGTCATTAGAAATTGAAATTGTGCATCACCTTTTAATGATAACATTTCTTCCCTTTCTAGACTTGTGGGAGATATACTGCTCTGCACAGGCTTTCTTTCATACTGTGGACCTTTTAATCAAGACTTCAGGAACCTTTTGCTTAAAGACTTATGGGAAACAGAGTTGAGAGCTCATAAAATCCCCTTTTCTGATGATTTGAACCTGATTTCTATGTTGGTAGATCAACCAACAGTAAGTTCTTGCTGCTTGGAGGATTTCATTTGAATTTTCATTAGCATATTCTGTGACTGTTAGCCAGCATTATGCTTGCTTAGAGAAGAACTATAATCCCCAGTATTCCAAATACTGCTGTGCTGTGTAGTTCTGTGGTTTCCAAATGCACTTGGCAATTTCCACTAAATATTGGAGTATTGAGCAATGGTTAGATAGATAAGCAGGTTATGTATTACAAACAATGACATATTCTACAATTACACAGTTGCAGTAAGAGCACTGTCAAGCAGTATATTTTGAGAAATTACAGCTATAGATCACATACCTGCTTGTCATGGTTTAACCTCAATCAGCAACTAAGTACCCCACAGCCACCTGCTCACACCCCTACCCCACCCACCCTCCCGCATGGTGAAAAATCGAATTGGAAAGAAGAGATAAATCTCTTCGGTTGAGACAAAAACAATTTAATAATTGAAAAGTATATATCAATGCTGCTGCTAATAATAATAATAATAGTACTAATAGTAAAAGTAATAATAATAATAATTAGTAACAGAGCCCAAGAAATAATAATAATAAATAGGAACAGAGCCCAAGAGAAACCGGGGATGCACAATAGAATTTCTCACTACCTGCTTACCAATACCCAGTCAATTCCCAAACCATGGTAAACCCTCCTCTTCGGAGTAACTCCCGCAGTTTATATAGTGGGCATGGAATTCTATGGCATGGAATATCCCTGTGGCCAGTTAAAATCAGCTGTCTTGGCCTGCTCACTCTCAGCTTTTTGTGCAGATCCTCAGTGGCACAGAAGAGGACACTGAAAAATCCTTGATTTAGGGTAGGCACTACTGAGCAACAGCCAAAACATTAGTGTGCCAACATTATTCTCACACTAAATCAGAAAAACACAGCAATGTACCTTCTACTAAGAAGAAATTGCACTCTCTTTCAGCCAAAACCAGGGCACTTCTAAAACAGTGGGTTTGGTCATAATTTAGAAAAGAATACATACATTCCTTTTATTCAATGTGAATGTATAAGAAATCAAAGAGAGGACAATGCCAGAATCTTCAAGTTTCCTTCAATAAATTTAATTCCCAAAAGCTCTCTTGGCCTGGTCTTCACTTAACTGACCCCAATGTTTACTTTGTCTGCCAAGCTGTTTTTTGACAACTTTACACTTTAAAATACACTTTTAATGATTCTGTATAGTTAAAAACACCCATAAAAATAAAATTCCAAAAATATCTTCATATCTGCCTTAATAATTCTTTAGTAGGTTCAGATATGCATTCTCTTTGATTACCGTGTTTTTTCCTAGAACAAATTTAATTGAAAAATAATTCCAGTAATAATTAATTCCAAACTATTTTTTTTCTTAATCTCTTTTTATAAAAATTTTGTTCCTTAGATTAGTGAGTGGAATCTTCAAGGACTGCCTGGAGATCACCTCTCAATTCAGAATGGTATCATTGTCACTAAGGCATCAAGATACCCACTTTTGGTAGACCCACAAACTCAAGGAAAAGAGTGGATTAAAAATAAAGAACAGGATAATGAATTACAGGTAAAGAGTGTCTTAAGGGAATGGTGTGCTCTACTATAGTCCTTCAAACATTATTACTTTAGAAGGAGGTTGCATTTGAGTCAGTGTGATTTGAGACAACTTTAACATGTATTGAGACTGACAATGATGTAGATGGATTAGCAGGGAACTTGACAACAGCTGTAAATCCCACTCAAGGGCTTGGAAAAGACTGACTTGTGTGAACTCCAGCAAAAAGCATAAAAGAGAAGGAAGTAGCCTTTTGTTCAAGATGGGTGAGTATGTTCCCTACACAAAAGAGGACAAAGAGGTGATAAGAAAAGTGAAAGAGTATAATATGAAATTATTAAAGGAGAGTAAATTCAGCAACCATTAGTAACATTGCAGATAAAGACAGGATTAGCAACAGCTCTGAAAATGTAGGCAAAGTGCCTCAACTGTTGCAGTCCATAATTTAGGACCTGAGAGGGTATTCATAATGAGGTTGTCACTACAAAAGGAAGTTAAGGAAACTCAGCTGAAGCAAACCTGAGAAAAATTTGCATAGCCCAACATTACTGCAATATTCACAGCTCTTTTATAGCTTAAGCCAATGGGGTAAAATGTCTGCTCATGAAATACAATACAAAGATGTTTATGTGTCACCATTTGCATCACAAATTATTTTTTCCCAAATGATGTGGCGTGGCAAAAGGAATCTGCATTTTAAAACTCATCCTGAATGTTGAGAAAACTCATACGTCCTGAATATCAATACATTTTGGAGGGTTTAGTATTATTAAATTATGGAGCTTGCTAGTTTATACATGCTTCTTAATAATTTCATACCTTATGAATCACATTTCATGAAGTATCAATCTGAATTCATAATATTGTAGCAGCAGTTAATTTTTTAGACTGAGTTCAGATTTCCAGACAGAATTTCTCAGCACATAAAAGCTAAAGCTAAAATTAGAAAACCTAGTCCTTCTAGGACATAGAACAGAAAATTAAATGCTAGGCATCTCTGATTTCTAAAGTATACGTAACATCTTTAATACGCAATAAGCTGTACCAGCTTTATTTAGTACATTTTTACTCTCATAAGGAAGTTCTGAGGATTCCGTTGCAGCCAACCTTTTAATTCACCTTTTTATGGTACTTTTCACTGTACACACAGAAGTATTTCTGCATAAATTGCTGCATGGTCAACATTTATAGCACCTTCTTTAAAATGCAACTAACAAAAACAACGAAAAAAGTTCAGATGGTTTGATCTGTGGTTTTCATGTAAGACTTTGAGGAAATGCTTTGTTCTTACACCAATTTATAATTTACTTTTTGAGGTAACAACTCTGAATGATAAGTATTTCCGACAACACCTAGAAGATAGTCTTTCTCTGGGACGATCACTCCTGATTGAAGATATAGAAGAAGAATTGGACCCAGTCCTTGACAATGTATTAGAAAAAAATTTCATAAAATCTGGATCTGCTTTTAAGGTTAGTAATCAAACAAAATAAGTGGAATAAGTAGTTAGCCTAGTGACAAATGTAATTTTACCATTGTTACAAATGCTTGCTGAATCAGGTAAACTTTGTATTCACTAAAGAAGTGCAAAGAATCAAACCGAACTAATAAAATATAGGAGACATCTGTGTAGTAAGTTGCCGAGTCTAAAAATATCTGTTTAACTACCAGAGTTATTACTGAAGATTCTAAACTGGAACAAGTTATGCCTATCTGATTAAATGCTTAAGATTCTTTCTCTTGATTTTCAAGCAGTGCAAATATGCTTAAGGGAGGTTTTTGTCCTACTGCCTTGTAATCCAGGTATTTGAGGCCACTTTGGAGACTCATATTTTGGAGCTTCATATGCCCCCCACTGCCCCATGGCAGTGGGGTTGGAACAAGATGATCTTTAAGGTCCCTACCAACGTCAACAATTCCATGATTCATACTATGACACGCAGTGATCAGATTTCCTTGTGCCCATGCAGCTTTTGAGTTAGACAGCTGTTTTGGAATATCTTAATTCCATAAAAATTTCTTTGGAAAACTTAGAATAAATTTTTAATTCCTTTGGAAAGATTCTTTGAAACCTGCTTAGTCTTAATAATGATAAAATGTATATCCAATAATTTCTGTTCCATTGTTGGATCACATAATTCCTTTTTTCTTGGACATGAGAATGATGATTTCTACAAAGGTCAGCAGCTTATACCACCTCTTCATTTGAGGTGTGAGTAGAAACAAAATGATTCTGAAGCTGTTAATCAGAATCCACAGTGGAAGTAATCCCTATGTTTAGCTGGGGGAAAATGCTACTTTTATAACATAGTCTACAACTGGTTGTTGGCTTTTATTTTCATGACAAATTTGAATTGAGAAAAAAATTTCCTTTCTCTGGCATTTCAAATAGTGTAATTTTTTTTTTTGATCAATAGTACTGAGTTTAATAAACCTCTTTTTCCTCTGTTTAATACTATTTTAACTTAATCCACAGGTGAAAGTTGGTGATAAGGAAGTAGATGTTATGAATTCATTTAGATTGTACATTACTACAAAGCTACCTAATCCTTCTTTCACACCTGAAATTAATGCAAAAACATCAATTATCGATTTTACTGTTACAATGAAAGGACTTGAGAATCAGTTACTGAAAAGAGTAATACTTACGGAAAAACAGGTAAGTTAACAGTACACATAAACCATAGTGATATTTAATTTTTTTTCCATTTAATTTGGTTTTGGTATGTAGAAAAAAAAAAGAAATGTTCAAATGGAAAAAAGATATTAGCCATTTTCTAAAATTTTATTTGGGTTCAGTATAGACATTTCCAAATAACAAAAATATATTGGGAGTCTCTTAATATATATGACTGTCAGTACAACACAAAAAATTAAACACCAGGATTTGACATTGACAAGATACATCATAAGATACTGAATAAACACTGCTTTAAAAAAAATGTTATTAAAAACACATTTTAGATACCAAGAAAAGTAAAATGCACATCTCATGACTGGATCCAACTCTTCGCCTGTGTCTTCAATCACAATTCATGAACTTGAAGAATCAGCAGCTGAATTTTAAGTATCACTCACAGTTGCAACCCATAAAGTATCATGCCATTTTCTTGTTTTTCAACAGGAACTAGAGGCAGAACGAATTAAACTCATGGAAGATGTAACTTCTAATAAGAGGAAGATGAAAGAACTGGAAGACAATCTTCTTTACAAACTAAGTGCAACCAAAGGTTCTGTATCAAAGTATTAATCAGATTATGTAGATAAAACTGATTCATACTAGATCCTTTCTATACAGAAACTGATTTATCCATTTAAGATACAATAAGAGAATATACAATGCTAGGAATATGGGGACTATGAGGGATTTGGTGCTACAGCATACCGCTATATGCAACTCCAGACACTTAACACCTAAACACGTTTTGTGAAATAAATCCAAATTTTGAGCTCTTTCTGTCAAATGAGACAAGGTATCTGACCATGAGCAAACCTTTAACCCACCAAAAATGTAAATTAGAATGGCCTGCCTTAACAT